>CM023484.1:78771826-79252077 GCA_013339685.2 Hyalomma asiaticum
GTAAACAACGATGAAAGAAAAATTGTTTTAGAACGCTTAGTAATAGGAATATATATACGAAGGAAGATACGAAGCAAGATAAGCAAGATGTATACGAAGCAAAGGAAATATTTCTTCGTTTTGAACGCAGCGCACGAAAAGTACTCCTAGACTGTAAAAAAAAAAAAAAGTGACACAGACAACATCCCTTGTTGTGTGTCATTACTTCTTCAGGTTTTCCTTTCTTATCGAGACTCAGTGCGATATGCAGTATCAAGCATGGGTATGAAGTCGTCGAACGCGCAGGTTTCCTTCACAAATATACACATACGATTCGACCTTAGAATAAAAATAGCACCCAATATATAGCGCACATCTAAGACGGGACAAAAAGAAAGACACAGGAACACAAACAGCATTCGCTTTCAACAATACAGTTTATTTTCAGAATCACCACATATACTGAACATTAAGTGCGTCACAGAAGTGTCATGTAAACGTAAAAAACACTACAAAGGAACCATTAATCTAATCTACAAATGTTTACGTATGTTATCCGCAAGAATTTCGTTTCTTGAGCTGATGATGAGATCGATGGCTTGCTTAATGCATACATCACCGAAGCCGCCAGTGAACTGCGCCTCCGTAATTAGCCTAGGAATTAAATTATAGTGCTCTTTCAAGGGATCACAGTTTCATATAGAAGAAGAGCCGGCATGCGCAAGGCTTGCGGTGAATGGTAAAGGGCCCGTTATGTAGCGCCTTGCTCTCACCAAGCCAAAAATTGATGCATCTTATATCGATTTGTCGTATACTCAGCTCGCACCAAAATTAAAGGGGTCTGGTATAGGTGACAGCTGTAATGCTCGCCACGAAGTTCTCTCGGTGTTTCTTATCGCACACACTTGTTTCTGCGCGCTCTGCACGAATTAGTTTTTCGGTACAGATATGCCCAACTTGTTCTGTGCAGACAAAAATCGTAGATTGCAACTTCGTGCTGTGAATTGCTCACGTTGCGTGACCCGGGGAATATAAGGAATGGGCGCATACCCTTTTCCTATCCGGAGCCGGGCACGCTTATGTGCCGAGGTTCGAGTGAAGATGCTTATAACTTATAAGCAAGGTTTTCTGCAACTGTAAGGTCAAAACATGGCGCGCTGCCCTGAGGCACATAGACGTTCTATTTGCTTCTAGAACCAGTGCTAGAGCTTCTTGTACTGTTCAATGTCAGTGCACGTTAAAGAACACCAGGTGATCTAAGTTTGCGGTGCCCTCACTATGCGCCGTCTCACATAATCTATTCGTGGTTTTTATACTCAAGAACCCCAGAGATTATAATTATTTCTATTATTATTGCTGTGTGAACTTCATGAAATGCTATAGCAAGACTTTCTCGAAGTGTTGCTATAGGCGCATCAGCCAGGGTGCACTGAATGAAATCGCCAACAAGGCCAACGGGCCAAGGTTACGGTCGACTTCGAATCAAATAGCCGTTTATGCGTAAGCCAATATATATATATATATATATATATATATATATATATATATATATATATATATATATATATATCACGAATATTTCTAAAGGTTGATTGCACTGCGGCAAGCTCAAGGCCGATGCCAAAAGTGCGACACAATTGATCGCCGCTAGCATATTAAAAGCATAAAGCATCAGAGCCTAAATGCGGGAGTTCCCCGGTCGATCGTTCGCGATTTCGTAACGTTCTTGTGCATACTTAATATGCACAGGGTCTCCTTGATTCCACCAGGTGCCACATCTGTGCTTTTAGTGATAATGTTTACATCAATTGTAAGAACGGCTGCAGAGATAAGAAAATTACTTTTAAAAAGTAATTCATTACATTACTTGTTACATTTATAGAACCGTCCTTAATGTAATTAAATTACATTATAAATTACAGCTCATCGAAAGTAATTACACTGCATCACTATTATTTTTGAAAAGCGGAAAGTAATGAAATTACTTTGGAAGTGCTCAAACAAAAGTTCATTCATTCACCAACTCGCATAGTCTTTCTTTACAGCACAAGTACATTTAAATCACATATATATGCGACTTTTCTGTGGTCCATCCTTGTTCTCATAGACGAGGTAATTGGTGGTCACACGAACTTGTCATTCTTGTTTTGTTTTTTATCACTTTCAGTTAATTTTTTTATGCTAAAAGGGAACCATACCATACAATCGTTAAATATGGAAAGTAATGAGCAATTGCCGTGAAACTATTCGCCTAACGCAATTCATTACATTGCTAAATCACCAGCCCTAAAAATAATTCATCACACAGCTCCTTACAGCAAAAAGTGCGTTAATTTTGCAATTTCATTAGAGTAATCTCATTTCTGCTCAGTCTGAACGGCTCCTCAATGAGTCGAGAATTATTCTAAGAGTATTCGATCCCATTCAATTCGTCTTTTCCTCCATTAGATTCGCATTGGGTTTGGTCACAAGAATCAATGCTCGCATAACAATTACTGCTGCCCTTCGCGAATCTGCCTTCGGCATATGATCTTCGACAAAGTCGATTTGTAATAGAGACCATCACACCGGCTATAGAAGTAGGAGTGGATAAAATAAATCCAGAATCATTCACTCCCTGTGCGACGTGTACGTCGTGGAATTACGCGCTGCGTGGTATTGCTACGCTAAACGTCGCAATTCATTAACCTTTACACGACCGTGATTCGGCTAAGAGGTTGTACAAGGACAATTCGGCTGCGTGTACAGCTTGCGCCATCTCTCGGCGGCAGCTTTGGCGTTTCGTCGAAACTGTGTAAAAAATAGGGCAAAAAAAAAAATATCGTGCCTTGCGAGCATAAACTATAGTCGTGAAAATTGAGTCGATAATTTTTATGGTATATAGAAGAGCCGCAAGAAATATGGTAACTTCTGTGTCATAGAACAAAGGTCACAGTTTGCATGGAAACTTGAATTTGCGGGTTACTACAAGCCACATGGCCCGCCCGCACGCACGCACGCACGCACGCACGCACACACACACACACACACACACACACACACACACACACACACACACACACACACACACACACACACACACACACACTATTATGTCATACATCACCTCACTGCAGCTCACTGCATTGCTGCTATGTAGTTTTGTAACATGACCTGGCTACCTGTCTAGTCTTTAACCACTTGCAGGCCTGAGCCCTCCCTTCCCTCCATTCTGGCAACTTTCACCTGAATTTTACCGGCACTCCATAACAGCCCGTCTCCTGTCAAGAGTTTTCCCTTGTGTTGAACTCTTTGTACATACCTGGATCGTCATTTTCCCATAGCTACCACGCTTCGTCAACTGAACATCGTCTACATGCTGAAGTTCCTGGTCCCCAAGTCATCTGCTGCCCAATGACCTGCTCCATTCGCCTGCCTTCTCATCGCCTTATCCTTCGGCACCAGCGCCACGTGAAGGGGACACGTTCTTTACAGTGAAGGACAACACCCCACAGCAGCATCTTGTCTCTCCACCCCAAAAGCGCCTGGACTAGTTTATACAATCGGTAGTTGTTAAATTTTCCCGATAGGACAATATGGTTGTAGCATTTCACGCATTTATAACACACACAGTGGCACTTCTACACTAAACTATCCCCGGGAGCATTCTCTGCTAGAAATTCAAATCGACATTATCACAATTGGCGTAGTCTCAAACTGTCACGCGCAGATTGACCCCTCACTGCCTTGACCTCCTACACCCTCCCCCCACCCTTTTAGTTAGATAATTGGCTCTCCCTACAAACTCACCTTTCGGGAGTATTTCCCCTCATTTTTTTTATTTTACAATTGGCTGTAAGCCCGATATACCTTCGGGTGGCGCGGGCTACCCCCACATTATTTTAATTTGTTTTCGATCGCAGGGGGACAAATTTAACACACACAGATACACACAATTGAAGTGCTCTGAGAAATGGACTGTGCGATGCTGCTGGAATTTCCCCAAATCGTGTCAGGGACGGTCTACGTAACCGCAGTTGATAACTGGTTTCGCTCGTGTGTTATGATTTGTCTTTCGCCTGTTTCTCATTAACTTACACGGAAGGTTTCCAAGGTTTTCGTGTTTTAAACGGATAGATTTCTACTAGGAGACGAACTGCTAATTTAATTTATCCATTTCTTGTTCGATAATAAAAAGAAAAGTATAAGTCAAGGGCTTGTTCTTGTTCTTTGTTTTTAATTTCGCGCCGAACCTTGCGCGCATTACATCACAAACGCAGTTCCTTTTCTTTTCTATTTTCCGTGTTCTTGCCACAATGGCTCAATCAAGCGTTTTGAAATATTCCATGTTTAGGTAGTCCATGGCTTCGTACCTACACAATTTATGTCTTTTTCATTGATCAATAGTAATGCAGGCCTTAGCTTAAGCCATCAAATATAGACACTCTAAACACGGTAACCTTCAGTTCATTTTATACGTACACAAAAATCTGAAAATGTGCTCTTTTACTAAAGGTTAAAGCACTTTCATCTTTAGTAAAGGAGCATATTTTCACACCTTGTGTACCTATAAAATAAACTAAACGATACCGTGTTTAGAGTGTAGGGCGTCACGCGTACTACCGCGTCACACATGAGCGTTCTGTAGCTTACCAAGCACGTCCTCCTAAGCGTTACTTCTCGCATTATGATTAGATAATTTATTGACACGGGAAAACAAGCAGCTTTTTCACGCTAGTACATCTTTAAAGCCGTTGACTTCTGTGCAGTACACAGCTTCCACGCCGTATAAAGCCGAACGTGTGTGTCTCGTTAATTTTTTTTTTTCTTTCTTTAAGAAAGTCGCGTATACCTCCACTGTATCCACGCGAACCTGGATGAGCGACAACTGCTTAGTGCGCGGACTTGCGCTCTTAACAGCAGCAACTGGATACTTCATTTGCTCCCTTTCTTTTTGCATTTCTGGTCTCTTCTTCCAAACCCTTAGCACAAGTACATGACAAAACCGAACATAATTGTTCCAAATAGAATCCGACCCTTTCTTTTCTTTCATTTCTTTTTCTTTCGCTCTCTGCTTTTCGTGGACAAATTTTCTCTTTCACCTCTTCTGCCTATATGGCACGCGAATGCTGGTCCGCATGTCGCGGGATAGAATCCCGGAAGCAGTGGCTGCATTTCGATGGAGGCGAAATGTTGAGGCCCGTGCGCTGTGCGATGTCCGTGCACGTTCAAGAACCCTAGGTGGTCGAAATTTCCGGAGTCCTCCACCACGGCGTCTCTTTATGGCGTTTTGGGACGTAAAACCCACGAAATCAATCAAATATTTCACCTCTTGTGTATGGACTATATACGAGTCGACACAAAGGATTTCACAAGGTGCACTTCATGAATCCATGCAACAACTGGCTTAATCTCTCGTGTGAGTACATTTCATAAGTCCCCTTTGCTGTCCCGAGCTGCACGCGGGTCAACACGTTAATTCGATGAAACGCAAATCACCTTATACAGCCGACACGCAATGTCATCCGCGATGGCGCTTCCAGGGAGAACCGCGGTGCCCTGGGACATGCAATGGGACAGACAGACAGACAGACAGACAGACAGACAGACAGACAGACAGACAGACAGACAGACAGACCCTTATGCCCTGAGGAACACATGGGATGCCGAAAAGAATCTAACGCGTGCATCATGAAAATTGTAGGAGAAAAGCCTTGGCCGATTCCGCAGCTACGGCTTGTCGTGGTGGCCGATGACGCGGCTAGAGCTTAACCTCAACTATATATACTAACGACACCTCTCCGTATCTGCAGCTTCTTCCGAAATGTGAGCAGGTTTGTTTGTCTCCCGCGCGCTATAACACCATCAAACTATATATCGCTGTCACTGCGTCGTTAGTTAGACAAAGTGCAATTCACGTTTTCTGTGAGTGTTTTCTTTTTCTCACTTACTTTCGCACTGCAGGTGTACCGCACCAACTGAGTTCGCAGCTCGCGAGTGCATAATCCGCACGTCTGCCGTATAACTTCGCGGCAAGCACCACATAGCTTTCGCATACGCAGTGTGCACAGCAGCGCGCATTCTATATACTATACAGGGTCGTCGCATAATCGGAGCAAGCGAGCGATGCACGCTCACCGCCGCGTCCATTCATTTTGCACCCGCGGTGAAGGCGCCTGCAAGACGTCCGGCCGCACACTCCGCACGAGGAGAAAACCCCCGTGCGGGGATCATCGACCCCTTTCCGACACCGCGGCGCCTGCCGCTGCGAGCGTGTCTATACCATGACCGCACGGGGCCGGCCACAGTTACGTGCAACCAGGATTCCTGCAAGGCGAGCCGCCGACGACCGTGCTGTGTGTGCCCCGTGCGACGAAGCCGAGCAGTGTACTTGGACAGTGCAGTTCCGGGAGTCTGCTCGGCTAAGCGAGGTCACGCGGGGTGCGCTCATTGGCATACTATGTACTGATAAGCCTCGATCACTCTCGGGAGCCCGTTGCGATAAGAGGATTACCCGAGGGCCCTTGGCTCTCGCTCAAGAGTCGTCGCAGTCATGGCCGCCACTATGACGTCGCGATCTGTATGGATAGTTTAAGATACCGCGGCGGCAAATGTGGAAAAGCAATCAGCGCGAGCGAGTGTTTGGCGGAAGCTATAATACCTTTAACAGATAGGGCCGCGGGGTGCTCTATGCACCTAAGGAAATAAGTGCATATATGGAACGTGAGGTGCGCCATCGGAACGGGGTTGCCGATGTGCACTCCTAATCAACTTTTATCTTAAAAGCCCAAACAAAAGCTATATGCCGAAACCGGCGTGCGCTAATATGGCTCTTACGTGCGTCACGTGCGATTTGTTTCTGCGATATATGGCAGACATAGAAGACAGTGCTACTGCGCATGGAGGAATGCAGTACGCTTCCGCGTGTTGAGCAAAGTACACGGCGGACTTTATACATGCATTGCCGCTTGTACACGAGGACGCTGCTGCATTCGACGGGGTGTCGTACACACTCTTTTGATCATTCGGCGACGGGACGCGCGGTATGATACCTCGGAACGGAAACAGAGAAAGGTCACGCTGCACGCAACTTCCGGCAAAGTTTATACGGCGTCGATTGTAGCGCTTGCACGGCCAGCAGCAGCAGCAGCATCAACGGCGGCAATGGCTGCTGCTGCGTCGGTAGACAGGCCGCCGTCCTGCCCGCGCCGGCCACTCCATTACCTGCACTCTCACATCGGAAGAGTACGAGGATGGAGAGGGAGAGTGCGTATGTGCGTGTGCTGTGAGAACAGATAGCAGCAGCATCGGGAACGTTTTTCTTTCTTTGTCCAGGATGTGGCATGGTTTGCCGCGTCGGGCAGTGAAACGTGGCGTGGCGTCCCGGCGCAAAGACGCCTTGGCGCCGCCGCTACATCTTTTGCCCGGCGACGTGGCTCCACCTCCGACGGCTCCCTTGGCTGTGCGATTGGCGCCCCAACCGGTTCGCGACTGCCCGCCGTTGTGGGCGAGCCTCGACGAGCACCCCACCCCGCAGAAGTGTACGAGTGTCTTGCAGCAAGTTGTTCAACCCCGTGTACGCACACACACACCTTTACCCCACCCTTCTGGACGTATCGGTTGGCTCCACCCAGACAGGACGCCCAGCTAGCGAGGTTCCCCCGACGGCTGGACCTCCTCGCGCACCCAACCTTCGTATTCACGTACTACACCCTGAGAGGAGAAAATGTTTGCGCCTTCTTTCAATACGCGCACGCGAGAACACCTCCTGCCTCGCTGCATATCATATACACCTTTCGGCGACCTGTGCGTCGTACGTGCGCACACTGGCGCGCCGGTGGTCTCCGCAAGACAAAGGCCCTAAGGCTCAGCGACTGTGATGCAGACGGGGAACAGATTCCCCTTACACGGAGTACCCACTAGGGGCAAAACGAGTCGGAGGGAGGATGTACACACCCTTTTGTCCTTCAAGAGGCATCCTCTTTAATGAATAAAAATTTGAAACAAATTCGACATATCTGCCCTTCACTTCAACCCGCAGCACCTATTGACAATTACACACACCTTCTAATTTCATTTCCCGGGGAGAGCCCTGATGAGGAAGACGAGACGCTTGCTCATGTGAAGACGCTGAAGAAGGCATAGAGCATCTTCTTCACTGTAGAAATTATCATGCTCCTCGTAAAAAAATCTTGTACAGACATTAAATAGTCTGGCAGACGCCCACCATCATTACCGAAAATTCTGGGCCCTTTGCCAACACAGAAATTGCAATACGTCGCCACACGCGCATTGGTGGAATCCTTAGAGGACTCAAATACAGTAGAACCTCGCTGATACGTTTTTCACGGGACCGTAGAAAATAAACGTAAGAGCCGGGAAACGTAATTGCCGCACGGGAAAAATGGAAAAATGAGAGAAGTGGTGACCGCGGCACACAATTTTATTTCACTGCTAGCGCTTTCAGTGCACGCATCGGCACACTCGGCTACGATTTCGTCGACAGAGAAAACCTCGGAAGTGACAACGGCACCATCGATGGAAACGTAACCACTGTACGCGATTCCGTCACAAACAGTTTGTACATCTGTGCCATAATTTTGCTGGCGGAAGCCGGAAACGTAATAGGCGTCGCCCATTGTGCAGCTAATACAGTCGAGCCAAGTCAAGCTACGTGAAAAGTCAATATTGCCGTCGGCAGTCGCCGCTTGGAGTGTCGATTCGCAACGTAACATACGGGAATGTTCCCACAACGCGACGTAACAGCGGGGTTCCTAATGCATTGAATCCTATGGGAGCTATGCTGGGACTGGGCCAAAACGACGTAACAGCCAGGAAAACGCAGCAGCCGGGAACGTAACAGCGGGATTCTACTGTATATAGAAAAGATATAAAACTTTGTAAGGTTGGTACCTGCATCGCTATTATTAACGGATACGTTGGGTCGCATATTTCTTGTACCTTCTACTTGTTGCTGTATTTCTTGCTGTGAACACGTCTGTTGTGGTTAATATGCAACAATTAAGAGACAGTTTGAATATGAGCAGTATGTAGACTGTGTGGGCGGTGCTGATGTGTGAACATTTGTAATCTATATGAATCTCTTTTTTCATGGACAGTTATAGTGGAATAGCGGCTGTGATATGCGTCCCGTATCCCTGTACGAAAGCTTGCATTTGCTTGCTTTGATGAACCGTTCATAACCTTGCGACGAGACCACCCTGTAAGAGGACTAGCAGGCGCCGCACATGGGCGCCAACCTGTCCTTAAATTACATCTAATAAACAAATAAACAAATAAAAAGCGGACGGTACGCTCACCTGAAACGAAGCTGCGTGCCTGGAAGGTTCGGATGCGCGGTCAAGTGTTCCAAAATAAAGCTGATAAAATAGGTGCAAGAATATACCAGTGCAAGAGGGTGCAACGTTACAGCGACCGTTGAAGGAACACATGGACGTTTCGCAAGTAAAATACACCGGCAGCAGGACGACACATCTTGGTCTGTACTCCTTTCTGAGTGCACATTTTCTGGGGCTTTACCAAGAGAACTAATCTGTACTGAAGTGCTTAACACTAAAGTATATAACAGAAGCCCGCACAGCATACATGACTGTGCATATACCACGGCGGCTGTCAGAAAACAAAAAAGAAATGCTCGTACAGTAAGTGGTTACACACATAAACAGTCTTATTCCCCTTGCCTAATGGCAATCAATGTGTACTCCTTATCTGGCTAATTGTATAAACATTATTAAACATTCCATAGAATTCTTGAATTAGTTATGTTGCCTTTCTCGCTGTCATTTCGTCCTCGAATATGCCGTGTGGTCGATCGCACAAGTGTCGATATACGTCTTGTGCGATCATTCTTTCCTCGCTTTACTCGTACTGCTCAAAATAAAGTGTCATATCATTATTCACGCCTCTACACCCAGTTGTAACTTGCGCTCCATTACACTAACGCTAATTTTGTAGATTCACTTGCTTACCTCGTAGATTTTTTTTTCATCGTTCTCCTTCGGGAATAGTGCGCACAAACATATATATATGAGATCTGTAACTCGATTGCGAATTAGGAAAGAAAAATGAAATATACCTTGTTTACAAACCGCAATTAATTCAACCTATAGTTGCGAACATTATCGATGAGTAATAGCAAGTCCCAAAGCCCAATTTCGCCACGATCGAGCCGGCGTCTTTCAGGTCGGCAGCCAGGTACTCTAACCACTGTACTGTCGAGGAGGCGTGTCAGCATTATAGGGTGCTTTAGCAGTCAAGAGAGAGAGAGATGATGATGATGATGATGGGCGGAAGGCAGGGAGGTTAACCGGAAGGAAAAATATCCACTCAAGGATTAGCGTAGATTAAGCGCGCTGGTACCGTTCCCTCGTTGTAGGTGCATGGTCATTTTATTCTTAAATACTGTATCAGGTACTCAGAAGCTTTCACCACATTACTGTATACGCACAGAGCTGCTAGCGCGGGTGTTTCCGACTAAATTATCCACGTTCTGGCCACGACGGCACGGTATTATGCTGTGTACAGAAATCATGGTAAACCAGCACAGCTAAAGTAGCCTATCCATAGAGGATTTTAGTTTGTCCGTATAGACTTGTTTGCGTTTACGGATACCAGTTTACTGGAGGTGTCTACGGCCAGAGGCAGCACTGCTAACGTCATCTAGCGACGGTTTTCTTAACTATGCAATGTATTCGATTTTCTTTTTATTAACGCGAGCGTTCCCCGAAAAAAAAATAACAATAATGAGACTGATGTGTAGTAGTATCTCACGGCCAATGCTTTGCACTAGCAGTCACCCAACGGCTGGTGCAAAACGTGCAAGCCATAGTGTAATTATATTAGCCTTGCTTGTCTCCGGTTAGGCTCCGCATCATGAGGTGTCGCTACCATCGCTGCCGATTACGCGTACACTTTTCTGGTAAACCCGCATACGTAGACGCAAAGAAGTACACAGGCAAAATGAAATCCTCTATATTAATTCGTATTTCGATGCAGCTACGTAGGTAACGTACACTTACATAATAGATGCTCTCGTTAGTTTGTTTTTTATATCTATTTTGCATCTTTTCTCCTTTTTCTTGAGCGAGAGGACACGCCAACGGTCTGATTACCTATATTCTTTTTATTTAAACATACCTTACAGGCAGCAGACGAGGTATAAAGTAAGGGGGCTATACATATAACTTGAGTATAGGATGCACGCTGAGTACACTATTAGGCCCAAATCAATTTTGTTGAATATGAATAGGGTTGTTGTTCATTCAGGTTTATATCCTTTTCAAACTCGTGGAAAGGCGGGGTCGGGGGGGGGGGGGTAAAAATTGTAAAATTTTGTAAATCAGAAATCGTAATGTAAAAGTCTTTCAAGGCGATCGATATTCGGGAGGACAAATCGGGGTTTTTGTTGAACAATTCAGATTTTTTTTTCTCTTTTTATTTGGGGGGCGGGGGGGGGGGGGTTGGAGGGTGTATCCGCAAATTTTGTATTTGCAAATGGCAGTCGCATAGCGCCCAAACTTCTGCATGCAGCCTATGAAATGAATTTTACGTCACTGGAGTTCACATAAGACAATATGATTTAAACGCGTTCACACAGGCTAGCTCACGAACCGCTCAAACGACTCTTTCATTTCCTATGTATAGTTTATATACGCCGTCGCACTTTGTTGAGTCGAGGCCATGTTGGCAGGCCATGTAAAGCAGAATTTAAATATGAGTTGTAGCTCAAGAACAATTTTTACAAAGCCTTGTTTGCTAAGTGACCAACAAATTGCTTATTCCAGTTCGATATGGCCTTTAATAGATACATATATGGTACACGTGAATTGTGAATTAATAACGGCTGCATTTACAAAATAACGACAGCTATGGCGTGAAATAACTTAAACTGTAAAAACGTTCATGAGCACATGCGTAACCTTCGCTTGCCTTATTTCTATCATACGTAATAAACTCAACTGAACTCGGAAACTGTCTGGTACATCGCGTAAGTCACGATTGTAAAGCGAAACACACAACTTTCGGGGAGACAACACGAACCACCAAACATCTTTGTGTCTTTTCGTATACAAAGTGCTCTTGAATGTGTACGTTTGCCATCATTGGACTTTTCCGTTTCCGTACTTTTGCGCTCTTCTGTAGGCTGTATAACATACGCATATATATTGACTCGGTCTCTAGCTGAACAGGTCGAAACGTAGGTACAAAGCATAATTTGCCTTAACCATAGTGAACTGACATTATGTGTTGATCGAGCGACGCCCATGTGAACAAATGCCCCCCCCCCCCCCCACACACACACATACCGAGAGAGAGAGAGGGAGTTGGCTGAGCCCGAAATTAATTCACAGAATACCGCTACCTTTTCTGAAAGCTCTGTTCCTCAACCGCCTGCGTGCTGCGCTGGTGGGAGCCCCTGAACACGACCTTATGTATGAGATGCTTCGTGTAGCACATTCAATGCCGACCGAGGTTTAATATTTCTTGTGTATGAAAAAAAAAGGGCCATTTCTGCTAATCCAGCCGGCTTGGCAGCGGACGTCTTCAAACGTTAAAATAACACTAGAGTTCATTATATACAATTACCTCTTCCAATAGGTGCTTCAAATTAGACGTCATTTGAATTGAAACCATGTAGTATACAAAGCACATCCTCTTGAGATTAAAGATGAGTGTGCATGACGCGGTATTCTAAAGAATGTGCCATTAACCTTGAAGTGAAAGGCACATCATCGTTCCCAGTTGCCGCATTTTTTTTTTCTTTTGTCTGCATTGAACCACACAATTGCCTTCACAGGACGTCCATGCACTCTTTGGTAATGAATGTCTCCGAGCTGGTGCCACGCTGACAATTCGTTCAAACTAGATCACCTACCGTACTCATCAGATATATCTATTGTACTTTGTCTTACTCTTAATTAGCGTTATTTTCATATCAGACGTTGCCAGAAATTCGGAATTTACTCTCGAAGGAATTTGTTTATCTCGAAATATATGTTTCAGAGTTTTCGAAAGTGTTAACCGAAACACACGGTAGTCTACCGGCACAAGTATACACGCCTCAGACCCATTCTTGCGCAACACGTGTTAGCGGATTCGCCATTCAATGGGTGTTCGAGGAAAGTGAGAAAGACTTAAAAGCTTTCCAGCGCAGCGCGCCAGCGGTATAGATTGGCGAGATAACGGCGTTAATGCATGAAGACGTTATACCTGCCACCTGAGGGGCTGCGCAGTTGTAACGATATCATTGTAAATTCTTTCTCTCTTACTCGTCACGGCTGATATCTAGCGGAAGAAAAATGAGCAGATACACACTTTAGCGCCAGGGCCCTTTTCAATATCGGCACGTCAAGGATATATCTGCATAAGAAAGGATACGGCACTTATACGGCATTGTATTCAGCCTGGCATGATCTTCCTCTACGCATCTTTTCTCTGGATTCCGTACTCGCCCGTTAGTTGAAATCGTATCCCGGCCACGGCGGCCACATTTCTATGGGAAAGAAAGAAAGAAAGAAAGAAAGAAAGAAAGAAAGAAAGAAAGAAAGAAAGAAAGAAAGAAAGAAAGAAAGAAAGAAAGAAAGAAAGAAAGAAAGAAAGAAAGAAAGAAAGAAAGAAACGTGAACGTTAAAGAACCTCAATATTGCCCCAGAGCCCTTCAGTGTTCGGCGCGTGTCTCATGATTATAGCATGGCCTTGACACGAAAGGCCCCTCAATTATTATGCCATATTTTCTTGCCTGGATATGCTTTCAAATTGCCCCTGCCTATGCCGAGGTTCGATATAGTAGACACAAGCCGATTTCGACAACCACAACTCATGTACTTCATTAACGCTAGTACAGGGCATCCGAGCCGGTACATAAACCAGACCACAGGTTTGCAACGGTTGCTAGCTTTCGTAGCATATTAGCGAATGCCAACACCTTACCCTTGCTAACTTATCCTTATAACGGGGTTTATGTGTGGGTTACAATAAACTATTGTAACAGATAATTAGCAAGGACAAGAAGTGGCTTTTTATAGATATACATGCGTTTAGGAGGCATTGAACCTCACGTGGCATAGCTTCTCTGTTTTAGTTTAGCAGTGCACAGTATAACAACCAGTTTATTACCGTAACTACAAGTCGCGTCCTCAAAAGTTTCGATTTATTTAGTCTTAGTCATAGTGTTGACCTTCCCATGAGGGTCGTCACAGGGAGGGCATCAGTAATTGAATTACACAATAGCATATATGAAGAGCACTTGGGAAACAACATTTCTATAACAACACTCGTAATAGATACAAGGTTACATTTACTTCCAGCTGATAACATCCGTTGCATGAGATATGGAGCACATATAACATATATAACGTTGCTAGTAAAACACAGTAATATACCAGAATAACTAATAAACTATACAGTTTTAGCAAGATGCGCGTGCAGAGTAACCTCGAAATCAGCCAACATTATTTTTCTTGTGATATATCATTCACTACCTCATTCCGCAGTTTAAGTCAGGGAAAAATGAAAAGCGAATTACGTCTGTTCGATCTAGCTTTGGTTGTGCAATGTACTGTGTGTCGTTCTGGGTAACCTTGTATGAAGGTAACGGTATATCTATTAGAAGATGTTGAAATATCCAGGTATTTATTTATAACGGTACTTCTAGATATAAATCACGAGGTCACGACGTCAGTTTTGAGAAGTTCGGCGCGATACCGTGCAATGAAATGCATCGACCTTCGAGGTAAGAGTTTCGCAAGCGCATGCACGCACCGGGAAGTTGATGCAATGACGATATAATGCACCTTTAGAACGTAAATGCATCACGAAGCAGTTTTTAGAAAGGAGCACCTTAAAAATAGCACTGCAGTGTTTGCATTTATGAATAAGCGTAAGTTAATTTTAGATCGAATTTAATATCTCATTTGAATCGCGCGATCACAAATAAATAAAATGAAATGTTATTAAAGAATGTTCTTTCGTAACACCTGCACATTGCGATTTGTCGCGCGTTCCTGCCTGCTAGCAAACTTTAATTCGCAGCAGCTGCTATTTCTCTAAATAAACCTCTTTGTTAGTTGTTAAAAGATGGACGCGCCTGAATTACACCTCCCGAATAATTACCGCACATTTCATGTTACACCGTCTAGTACACTTCTTCACACACACACACGCACGCACGCACACACACACACACACACACACACACACACACACACACACACACACACACACACACACACACACACACACACACACCTGACCTTTGAGAAAGATCAGGCTCTGGCCTTTCTCAAAGAAAGGTCAGGCTCTGACCAAAACGTCGAACAATAAATGGCATATCATTTAAGTGCGACGTCTCATACTTATATTGTTACGCTGCTTCCGGCTTTGCAGCGCTTGTAATCTTAGCTCGTGAAGCACCTCAGTTCTATCGTCTGCACGTTGATAGCCATCATCTCGAAAGTTGGCTTACCCGCACCATGACTCCCAGTGAGGAAAAGCGTGCTTCGATGATTATTTATTTATTTATTTATTTATTTATTTATTTATTTATTTATTTATTTATTTATTTTCACAGTCAACAGACACGAAAGTGGAATGTTGCAAAAAGAGCAGAAAGAGAAAGAACACGACTGCATAAGCACGATGTAGCAATACAGCGCTTCAAATAATGAAGAAGCAAGAGGAAAGAGCACAAAGATTCGTGCAAGAAGCAGATACCTATCAGTGACGTTGTCAGCCATTGAATTTTATTTTTCATGACGTTTTGACTGCGTGATAAATACTCATGAACGTGTATGGAGAGATGAGCAAACGACAACAAATCGCAAATATTCATGCACATCGCGACAAGCTCTCAGCGTCAGCCTTTTTAAATTGATGAGAAATGTTATATGTGAGAACGATGTATGAGCACAGCACCGAATATATATGTGTTTTTGAAAGCGAAGCTCCTTCAGGCTATAGCCTGCGTCGTCATGGTATAGACTCAAAAGACCCAAGGCGCGAGAAAAAATAGGAGCTTGCACTACTGGCGCAAGGCTAGCGAAGCTCATGGGCATTTGACTGGTCCGGGTTTGTCTGCGGCACATCCGCACTTCGTCGTGGTCCGAGGCTTCGGCAAACGCGTCGCAAAGCACTGCGAGGCCCAGTGAGCGCTTCTCAAAGTTTCGCGCCGAGCTCGGCGTAAAGACGTTCGCGGCGAACCAGAGACGGTGGCAGACGCGGCACGCGTGGCCTCGGCTTCACGCCGTCCCACTCCCGCACTATGCGTTGGTGCATAGCTTCGCGCCATGAGAGGACGCATGCCCTCGTGGTGCGAAGCTCTGCACAGCCGCATATAGCTTTGCGGGACGCTTTGGACTGGACAAATCGACGCACTCAGTCTTTGTCGTCATCTGCTTGAACGTGCAATACGTGCGCCTGGCCGCCGCAGTTTTGCCACTGCAGTAGCGGGCTGAGGGCATGAGAGCAAGAGAAGTAAGAAGCGGCTATATCATAGAAGAAGCGCACGCCCACTCTTGGGGACCAGAACTAATGATGATTACAGTTTTGTGAAACACCATACAACTTTGGGCCAACTGTCGAGGTATACTGGCCGTGAGTTCTCGTCTTTTTGGCGGATAGCTCGGCACGCTGGGCTGCCTGAGTTTGTCTTTCAGGTCCGAGTTGAACAGCGCGGTTTGCCATTTCGCGTGTAGGCTCTCGTCGGAATTAAGATACGAAACATTTTACAGCAGGCAAGCTAAACCAGCTGCCGGGGTACCTCAGTCTAGAGCCTCGCTTGCAGCTTCCTCGATTGTGTCGTCGATGACTGTTACAAAATATCTTTTGTTTTTGTATGTGACCTGGAGGCTGTCACTCGCTCGGTAGACAGATTAGGGTTGAGGGATGTTGAGGTCGGCATGAGCTGTAGTGTGGAGAAGCCTCGAGGGAGCGAACAGCGCTGGGAATTTAACGCCACCAGTGGGCTTCTAGGGGCAACAGCAAATAAAATTAATAAGAAATAACGCTCTAGGGCCTTCATATTGTGGTACAACACGGCTTGCATCTCTCCTGGTGAAATGTCCTCCAGCCATGCATTCGTGCTTAAAAGTTAGGCCGACTTTAGGAAAATGGGCATAAACCTTATCTTTGCAAGCTGGCTTTCCCGCATTGTGAGCTGCAGTGAAGCCTACTCACTATAGTTGTGCTGCACCTCGGTTGCGTTGGCGGCGCAATCGTAGATGTGTCTCGCTAAACTGCACATTAGCTTGGATGATAATGGGCCCGCTCTCAACCTAGCCTTTCGTACCGAACTGACCTCACCCGTGTCATCTTTGTGGCGCTTGATAAGCAGCTTCACTGGTCATCCACGCCCATCGAGTGGAATGACTCCTAAATCTGTAATATTCATTTGTTTCGCGTTCTTTCTCTCATACAATTTTTCTTTGGTGCAGCGCGCATACAAAGGATCACGTATGTGCAGAAATTGTTGTTTCTGCACACACGAACTGGGCGCGCTGATATGAAACCCATGTTCTAATACTGGACAGCATCGAAGGCCGTCCACGCTATAAGAGCTCAGAGAAGACAGCGTAGCGCCCTTGCCGTCCGAGTGAGGTTCAAGTTTATTTGTTTTAGCATGTACAAGAAACGGGTTACATAATACATACAGCATCCGGAGGTCCCAAAGTAAGAAACTGTCCGGGGGACCTCCTATTATTGTATATGAAAGGTAAGTAACAGCAGCAAGAAACGAGAGTGCGAAAAAAAAAAAAAATGCAATTATTACATAAAGATGTATAGTATATGCGCGTTTGTGACACCACTTCGCATAAATAAAAGAAAGCTGAGATAAACAAAGAGGACTGAAGCAAGATGTGAGACTGGACTAGATGTTATTCCATGACTACGTGAACAGCGCGGAAAAGAGACAAGCACAAAGGGACCAACGAGGACGAGAGCTGACTTCCAACTGCGGGTCTACATAGCAGAGACCAACCGAAACGTACGTGAAATTTGGGTAGCATGGCACAACGCACGCACTTTCTCTGGGCATGTTCGTATTTTAATGTGCACCCTGTGAAGCTCTTACGGCAGTGTTGTCGTATAATCAAATTTCCCGGGACCCTAACCAGTATTTTGGGACGTGTGCGTCACGTGCACGTGTGCCCAAACCCTGGTCATCGTTTCCGCAGTCGTTCGGTTTCCTTCTCTAAGGACTCGGCTCAAGTGTGCGCGTTTGACGTATGTGCAGCACGGTACGGGCAAATCAATACGTTACATGGCGCGACGAAGGAAGGCAAAATTGCACAACGCTGTACGAGAAAGTCCGTACAGATCTCCTTGTACTTTTCCGTATGGATTTCGTCCACAACTTCGTGCTCTGAACGAGTCGGTAGCAATTAATGCACATCGGCCATGTGACAGTTAAGCATAGCATTGCCAAGCATTACTTTATCTCTCAAACTAACAGTAACACTAGTTAAACACAGGAGCACTTTATGTCCGACATTAACAATAATATTATAAACAATAATATTATGGTTAACCACGTCCATCCATGTGACAGTTAAATATATAACCTTGCTCAGCAGTATTTTATCTCCCTAAGATATATTAGTTATACACAGCAGCACTTTCTCTCCCTCCGACATAAACAATAATTAACAATATTATTGTAAACAATATTATAGTTAACCACGTCCTCGTACAGAGGGATGCGTCACAATGCCAAATGCCAATAAACACCACTAAATATTCCGGATAAAAATAAAACAGCGTCCGAGCTTGTCGTAAAAGAAGCACGTCACGAGAGACCTCCCTCTCCGCCCACGTCCGTCTAGAACACGGAACACCTGCCCCTGCGAGGAGGAGTAATTCGCGGAGGAGTTTGCATTTTCACAGTCGCGCACTTTACTCCTCCGTTTGAAAGGGAGCCGCGATATCGAGACGCGGTATACACTTATATACTCCGCGCGCGCGCTCCGCGGCGCCATGCCTTTCTTTCGATAAAAAGCGCGGTGAGTTATAGCGGGCAATTCGACCGCGTCGCGACGTATAAGGCGGCCGTTGGCGAGATACTAGCCGGGCGCCCCCAAACCCGATACGACTCCTATATGGCTAATACCGGACGAGACGCGAGCAATCCCAGCCGGCCAACCCACACACGAAATGTACACGTCTCTTTTGCTTGGTCCGTATCAACCGTCCCTTCACTGTCCGCGTCTCTCCTTTTTTTTTCTTTCGCCAGCTTCATTGTGCTCATTCTATTTATGCCTTCTTTTGTTCTAAAAGGAGAAGCTCTGTAGGTGGTGGGAGTTGAAATCTCGTTCGATTGCCACCCCTCGGCAGTCTGTCGCCGGAACCGATTTATGACCTCGCTGGCGCAAAATCGAATTCGGTGTCCTCTCCCTGTCCTGTCGCTGGTTTGTCTCATCAAGTGGTATACTGTACACCGAGCGTCGCATAATGCACCTCCTCAAGCGGATAGGTGTATTTGCGAGAGTGCGGAAAAGGGGGAAGGGGGGGGTGCACAGTTTCGTTTGAAGAGCGGCTCGGGCTAATCGTAAAGGAAGCTTTTAGGGTGAGACAAAGAACGGGCCAGGAGTAATCAGAGGGAGTACTCTGGATAAGACAAAAAGTAAACAAGAAATCAGGGCGAGTGACGTATCACGAAAGATATCGCAAATGAAAGAAAGCGGTCAATCGGTGATTACCTCGTTCTGAAATGCCATCTGTAAGGTGAGGAAGGCAATCAGACCTGGTAATCGACTAAGATCATATATTCCATGTGTACTCTATAGATAGATCGTCGCTGAATATTAAGTGCATTACCCACCCCCACCTTTGCGAAAATGGATTCAGAGTTCCTTTAGAACTTCTAATGAGTTTCTACAGGCCCAAAGTAACTCGATAAGAACTCGAAGTGCATAGAATTTTTTCCGCAGAATGCCTATACAAAGTTTAAATCAACCTGTCTATATAAACACGTAATTTCACACACAGTAGAAGGTGTATGAAGATCATATGTAGTTAATTCAATTATATAACTTTTATAGAACGCCTTTATAACTTCTAACGCTAGCTTTCTATAGACTGGCTCTCTATACCCACTCTATAAGGGCTGTATTGACATCATATCCACTAAATTATATAAAATAATGCTTATAGAATGTCTTTAGAATTTCTAAAGCTGCCTTTCTACAGACCGAATCTTCCTTTAACTTCTGTAGAAGTTGTATAAAGGGTATACTGATATTATATATACTAAATTCTCTATAGTAATTTTTATAGAAGCTCCTTAGAACTTGTAACGCTACCTGTCTATAGACTGAATTTCTCTATGTTCTCTATAAGGGTTCTACAAAGGTTGTATTGACTCATGTACAAAATTTTATAGAAGCATGTTTCATCATGGACCTGTTTACACGCACTTCGTGGCAAACGCCTCTTCCATATGTTTCTCCGATTAACGTGGTCATGCTGTCAGCTGAAACATCTTGACGTAATCCGCACACCTATAGCAATCTAACTATTTTAAAAATTATTACAATGATTGTTATTTACGATCTTCAACTCTATAGAAACTCTTTAAAAATTGTATTTAGAGTCTCAGAGAAAGCTCCGTATAAATTCTCCATTGAAAGTAAAAGGTCCTTACAGGCCTCGTCAGAGGCCTGTAAAGACCTTTTAAATAAATAAATAAATAAATAAATAAATAAATAAATAAATAAATAAATAAATAAATAAATAAATAAATAAATAAAGGGGACCCGAAAGATATGTTCTACGAAACAACGTCTTTAGAGTTTCTGTGAGAATGCAGTGGCCAAATAACTTTTGGAACTCTGTAGAGAAATTCTATAGGCAAATGAGTTCTACGGAAACCCGCAAGGTGGAGCAACGTCTATGAGAGGCAAAATTAGCATCCATCCGTTTGTCGTACAAAGCTACAAGGAAATCTATTCGGATTTCTCAGAAAGCACAAAGAAATCCGAATAGATTTCCTTTTAGCTTTGTGCTACAAACGGGTGGATGCTACCTCCCTCTTTCAGAAATTCTATAGGGTGTAAAAATAAAAACGATAGAATTATGTCGGGCGAGTTCAAAAGAAGTTCTAACAAAATTAAAAACCCTTACATAAATGCACATTGTTACTGGAAAGCCTCTAATATTATCGTAGGACGCGCTAATATATCGTCTAGGAGTTCAAAGTGATGTGTTATCTCATAAAGAACCGGTTGTGGCTGGAATCCAGATGTCGAGAAATGCGAAAGAGATTGCATGTTTCCGGAAACAGCTTCAAAAACCATCACTCTGCCTTAAAAAAAAAAAAAAAACTAGCTTCATATACCGAAAACTTAAGGCATCGACGTACACGAGAGGTCGATGAACAGTTGACGTTATGTAGACTGTTCTGCATAAAGTTGAAAGTGTTCAATGCTCAGAACACGCAGTTCAATATCATTACTTTTCAGCTACCTTTCATTGGTGCAATTGACGCTGTCGGCAGGACTGTTGATGAGCTGGTGACAATTCATTGTCGTGATTCTTCATAAATCAACCATTTAATCAAATAGTCAATCAATCAATCAATCAACCAACCAACCAATCAAAGAATCACATTAATGAACGTGGCAAGTGCGATTCAATGCCTAATACACACTAAACAGAGCCATCAAGAAGCACAGAGGACCAGCGTGTATAAAGATGTGAGGTCAGTCTTGAATCGGAGCTCCGCTGCGAGCCGGGGGAAACCTAAATCGAAAACAACAACAAAAAAGAACAGAAGCAGGTGTGATTTGGCAAACTCCCCATTTCCTTCGCTACACGTATCGTAAGAAAGATCGACGAAAGGATCGCCCACAAACTGAAGGAAGAAGGCACATATACGTGTACGCGCCAATCTACACACGCAAGCGCCGCTCGTATCGCTTGTGAAACGGCATTAGCCGCTGCGGCGTCAAGTCACGTGGCAGCGAAGCCCACCTTCTATAGCTGCAAGGCGAGAGAGCGAGAGAGAGTTCGCGAGTGGGCAGGCAGTCTAAGGGGAGAGACATGTCGTATATGTGCCCAACACTGGCAGAAACAGCAATAATAGCAATCCGAATTGGCGAATAAAGAAAAGAAGAAGATGGGGGAAACAAATAAGAAGAACACGTACAAGACGCGGCCGCGTCCCTTTATGACTCTTTATCGGCAGTCAAGAGGCCGCTTTCGCCGCGGTCGAGTCGAGGGTCGCTTTATATTCTACCAGAGTATAGCGCCGCATTCGGCTTGTGGTCATCACATATACGTATATATATATATATACGCTTATATATATATATACACTACCAGCCTGCTTGCCTGACGCGGTCAGCACATACGGATCAAAGACACCAGATTGTGTACGTATATAAAGAGGGACGAGCGAACCTATAGAATAAAAAGAAAAAAAAATAAGGTGAAGAAGAGGTCTTCGACGGCTGTTATCAGTTCACCTGGTCGACTTGAAGACAGCGGTCCATCGACTCGGCTGACCAGCCTCGCCGGTGCCTTCCTGGCCAAACACGAATTTTGCCGCACTCCCTGTGTACGTGGCATTATACGTATACCTACACGGCACTGTGACGGCCGGCATGGCAGTCAAAGCGAGCGACGAGAGAAACGGCCGCCGCGGTGGAAACGCACGCACGACTCCCTCTGCGCGAGTCGTCGCGGACAGCAAAAGCACTTATCGGATGAGGCGCCGGCGGTCATTTGGCCGCTCGGGGCGGCACATACGCGCTCTTCGAGAGACGCGTCGCATGGCGCACCGCCTCTGGACGAAGAAAAAGAAAGAAAGCATTACGACTGTTTGATACCGGTAGATCGGAGTGGATATATATGTATGCCCCACTCACTGAACGCGGTTCGTGTGTGTTTGATTGTTCCTGTTGCGTCCACGTCAGCCAGGCATCCTGCCTCCTGCTCAAAGAGTCCGACCTCCGCGTGGCAGTTACGAGCGTTACCGCCGACACACGGCGCCGCGAAAAGAGAAGGAAAACCAGGGAGATTTAAGACAAGAAGAAATAGCAAGGGAGCCCGGATGAATTAAAAGCGACTGGTATAGACAGCACACAGAGATCCGCATAAAGCAAACAGCTCCTGGCTTTCCTTTAGAAGAGAGAATCTCGGCACACGGCGATAAAAACGGAAACGACGGTCGAAAGCGTCTTCGGAGAGCAAGACGACGAGCCGAAACGTCTCCGACCAGAGACTAGTGGTATAGTTCGAGGCTGGAGGCAAATCATGAAAAAAAAGGCAGCAAGTAAGGAGGATATGCCTGTTTTATAATGCGGCTCACTTTTTAAGGTATACACGTCGACCATCGCTGCGTGAGTGAGTGACGCCGAGGCGATAAGTTGGCAAAATGCGTCTCCACGAAGTCTGTGTATACAGGCAGCGCGACAGTGGTGGCCGCGGTAATATATGGAAGTGCCGAATTGGGAGGGCCGCGGCGGCGAGGCCGTGCAGAAACGTCGACGATGATGCCGGCCACTTTGGGGTTCCCCGATATGCTTGCTCCGTCTCAGGTAGTATAAGTGATATCACACCTGATAAGCCCGCGCCTTCCCTTATCGGTTGCTCGTTCATTTCGGGTCTTCACGGGGACTGTTTTGTTTGTTTTACTCTTTGTACGTGTTTGTGGGTGCTCGCGCGTTGGTGAGATTACTCACGGGCGCCACGGCGGCTGCTCGTGGAATCCCACGCGTCGTCAAATTTTCGACATGGCACATTCGTATTGAGCGCCCAAGAAGAGAGAGAAAAAGAAATAAACAAATACGCCAGGGATGTTAAGGCTATATGCGAGAGAATGTGGCTTGCATTCTGAAGTTGCCAGAATGAGAGGGAGGGGGGGAGTGGTAGCGTATATGCAGGTACACAACAGAGATCGAGGACGTGAGGTGACGCCCTCTATAGATGGCGCCGTGTGTTTATGTACACGGCATGCATACGGCCTGCGTATAGCCTTGAAAAGCTTCACGGTGTATATAACACTCTGTCACCGTGACTGCTCCGCCATAAACACCGCTCGTGAGTCGAATGGTAGATCACCGTTGATGTTTTGGGAGGTTGCTTGTGTGGGCGTTGGGTGGCTTTGGGGTGGACTGCCAATGGCGTTTCTTCCCTCCAAAGCCTGCTGAGAATGTTAACTTGGATATGCAGGTGCGAATACGAACGAATAAAGGAGTAGGCGCAGGCTAACGCGGGGTTTGAGGTCCGCATAGTTCGATTCACATTAACAAGCGCGCACGGTGGTGTATATATAGATGAAGCAGAGAGCGTTCATTATCTGGTTTCTTGAATCACATAACGCATTTGTAGCGCGCTATAGATGCGTCAAAAACAGGACACAACGTAAAATAGACATGACAGAGGCTGTGGCTTCAGGTCGTGGCGACCGCTTGGCGTATCGCATGAAAATGGTCCGTAGCAGTATCTGGTAAGCGACGAATGCAAAGGCGCTTTAGTTTTTGGGAGCACCTTAACGTAATGAGCAGGTTATGTATCGGTGTTTTTCCCCCCCTTTTTGTCGAGGAGGGCGGGGGGGGTAGTCAACACATTACGCCGCAGGATGACAGAGGAAGGTTTGATACATGACTCTCTGCAAAATGTGCGAGAAATGAAATGAGTCGCCAATAAGATTAAACTGGTGTTCGATAGCCTCAGGTAGATTTCGATGCCTGCAAATTTCAGACCGGGGTATTCATGCTCATTTTTTAATGTCATGTGTTTACTCGCTACAGGGGGGTTGTAGTAAAGGAAAAAGCGTTTTAGATGTTGGTATGTTGGCGATGTAAACGTTCTACGCACACGGGGGTAAGAGAGAGAGAGAAAAAAAAACCTTTAATGAAGTTCTGCAAATATCTGCCTGGCTATGGGCCTTATATGCTACTCCAGGTTCTTCGCGATGATTATGATATATACACCGATAAACATATAACACAGAACATCACGTACAACCGCACAAACACCGACGCCATTTAGAAAGTTTCGTTGAGGCTCGTGGACCTCAAGAATGTCGTCAGAGCTTTCGTGGCGCGTGATTCACAGGTGGCATTTTGCCATGGGCCAAGAATATGACGCAGTTCTAGGCTGGAGACCCGTGTAGAAAGTGTAGTGCTGCCTTCAGTGTCTGCTTCTCAGACTTCTCTATAGGGCCTGCACTCACAGAGAACGTGCTGTAGGTGCTGCAGGTTTTCAGGGGCGTCACATGGAGGCATAATGGCGAGTACGCGGAATAATGAGTACGTTTTGAACATTTATACACGGACAATGATATACGACACATATGGCGATCGGTCAACCGATTGCGAAACAAGGGCATATGCACGGCTTATAGCGGTTTTGCAAGCACTGCAGAAATATCTTTTATGTGATTGTGGCTTTCAAAATTAAAACAGAATCGACAATTTTCTTACAGGATCCCTACAGAACTGCGTGCGCTTCTTCATACTTGGTGCAAAAGCAAAAAAAAAGTTTCTTTTTTTATTTAAATGTGAAATCATGGGAACATAGGCTACGTTACAGCCGGCTATTCCAGATTCATGATACTGATATTGAAAGCAATAAGCACATATAGAGAAAAGGAAATCATAAGAAACAATAATAATATAAGAAAGAAAGAAAGAAAGAAAGAAAGAAAGAAAGAAAGAAAGAAAGAAAGAAAGAAAGAAAGAAAGAAAGAAAGAAAGAAAGAAAGAAAGAAAGAAAGAAAGAAAGGAGTATGTACAAACCATGTAAAAGTATGATGGCTGAAGTGTAAGAATACCTGTAAGTGTAGAGTCCAATACATGCCGGGTAGTATAGGAGTCCCTATAATAACAACAAGGAATGAACGACAGAGACATGATCACTCATAAAAATGCACAAGACTGAGGCTGCCCTTCTCCAAGTGTATGGGCAAAGGTGTCCCGTTATGACCTTCCCATGTAAAACGTCAAATAAAAGGCGTAAAAACTCTTCCCAAGGCCTGAAAACGCGCGCTACGGGATAGCGCAGCACTTGTAGAACATATATGTATTAACCCAGAACATTTTGCATGCACCTTAGCTCTCATTAAACGAAAAAGGCGTCGTCCTTGCCAAGCTCACAGTTTTCAGTGGATAATGTATGCCTATCGCGAACATCTGACAAATACTACCGTGTAAACAAAGTTATCAAGCGACCAGATATTCCATCAGAGATTGATTTCCGAATGTTCGAGACCGCTGAAAGGGTTGCGTAGCTTCTTGGGCGAGTTATCGTCACCAAACAACGTACGCACACGAAAACAACAACAACAACAACAACAACAACAACAACAACAACAACAACAACAACAACAACGACAACAACAACAACAACAACAACAACGTTCAACAAAGTTTGACGCTCATTTTGTCGGTTTCTTCCCCTTCATGTACGGGGTATATAGCAAGAACAGACTGTTTTTGGTACAATTTATGCTAACCTGCAAGCACTTTCCAAGGCATTGCGATGTGTTTGTCGATTCATGAACACTCGGTTGATGGGCGCAAAAAAAGAGGCGATATATATTCTTTTTAAAGCTCCTTTAAAGCTGTAGACTACAAAGCACATCTAAACACAACGTGTTGTGAATGTATGTATACTGCCAGAAGATAAAGCGAGAGCGGATGCATAAAGCGCAGATGAACTTACTTTACCCTCGTGAAAAGGCGCATGTCCTTGCTCACACCTTTCCGTGCTTTTTTTTTTTTAAGAAGATGAGAGTGTCATGACTTGTGTAGAACATAATCTTACCGGAGATGTCATAGCAGCCAAGATAAAAATTCCTGTGGTGCCTCATCAAAGGCTCTGACAAGATAATTCTGAGAACCAGCTATGCTTAATCGATGCATGCATATATTCTCAACATCCCAATGGACATTCGTTTGCGTACAGTGACATTGGATTCTTCAAAATTGGTGGTCATCTACAAACTTAGTAATGACTGTATGCAACCTATATGTGCAAATAATTTAAGCGTTTACGGCTTTTGGTAGAGCAGTACCTCAAACGGTGGCACCCACTGGACAAGGCACTTCGGAGGCCTGGACCAGTGCGTCGTCACACTTAGACTACATCTGCAACGGCACAGAAAAGCCCTCCATTAAAGGTGATGGAAACGATAATCATAATGGAGGATGCGCGAATACAGTCGAAGGAGATGAATTGATTGATTTCTTGGGTTTTTACGTCCCAAAACCGCCTTTCTACATCCCAAAGCCAGAAGCCTACGGACAAACTAAAACCCTCTATTAACTCGTCGTATTTGGATGCATCTATACGTACGTATAGGTGCATATATAGCTACATATTGGATGCTCTCGTTAGTTCGCCTTGCTGCAATCGTTTTTCTTGCACAAAAGAGCCCGGTAACAGCCAGATTAATTTATCTTTGTTCTTTTTTTATTTAAACATACCTCACAGGCCCGAGATAACGCATTAAGTAAGGGGCCAACACACGAACTTGAGTATATGATGTACGTTGAATATTCGAAAAGAAAGATCCGGAGACCGACCAAAATGATTTTTAAAAAAATGTATTACCGTTTCGGTTCGGAGTCTTGTTCACAATAACAAGTGACAGGCCTTGAGCCTTGTTTAATAAATACCCGTGTTGAATATGCCTCGCATGCCCAAATCAGTTCTGTTGAATATGGACAACTTCAACTTCTGTTGAACACACACACACACACACAGAGAGAGAGAGAGAACGTAAATTTTCATCATGTGTCCAACACAGCCTTTCATAATTCGTCGTTAATGATAAGCCGCGAGATAACTATGCATGTAAGCGAAAATCGAATCTTGACAAATTTTCACGCGTACAACCAGATTTCGGCCGTTCACCCTGTCGTAATAACCAGTGAAGCCACGGGCAACGGGCTTTACCCGCTCTGCTCGGGTAGCTCGCGCCATCTGAGGGCGGCGTTCAAAAACTATCCCGAACGCTTTCAAAGGGCAAGTGCCGAGCACCACTCTCGGTCACCCCTTCATTATATCGCTTCTCGGCTTACCGCGTGCGCGCATAGCGGTGACACACGTGCCGTGTATGTATAGTTGTAAATGACCGTCGGTTGAAGACCCGTGGGGCAAAAGTATTTACGCCACAGAAGCTCTTCAGACGAACATCGTTTTGAATTAGCAACGTTCTTAGACGAAAAATTACTCCTAAGAATTAACTAAAATACATTGCTAGGTAATTTCACGACATTTTATAAATATAATTAATTTAAATCTCAAGCTTCAGCTGGTCCAAAGCAGTGATATTACATTGCTGATGCTTTTGGAAGGTAATGGAATTATTTGGAAACTACATTTTTAAAATGTTTGTCATTCATGCACTAACTCAAGTGTACACTGTATATTTCCTGTACTCATACATTCAAATCTCGGAGATCCTTGCTGTATCGCAAAAGCAGCTGCGCCTCGAAGTGGAGGTCAGGAAGGTACCCTCGTCTAAAGGACAGTGTCACTCGCCGTACTCAGATCAACTTGTCTTTGGTTATTTGTGTTTCATTCTTGGTCAATGCCATTAGCGAAGCGGACATACCATAGAATGTGATCAGTAATTTCGAAGTACCTCGATTGGCATTATAAAATTACATAAACAGTGAGGACTACCTGCTTGGCTGCAACATCATCATCATCATCATCATCATCATCATTTATTTATTTACCCTTAAGGGCCCCTCATGGGGCATTACATAAGGGGGGGGGTGTAACAATAGATAACTCCGGGTCACATGGAGGCGACACATAAATACTGCTTGGAAAAACAAAGCAAAACACAAGAAAAAACAAGAAGAAAACATGGCTTTGTTTTCCTGATCTGGTATCCTATACCACGTACTGTCTCCCCAGCGTACTCGGAATCATTGCAATAAGGGCCTGCCGGTTAGGTACAGCCACGTTAAACTCATTTCCTATCTGACATGTCGAGCTCACTCTCCATGATGTATGGGACTTTCTGCTTTCACTTTATTTATGCCCTGTCGATGTACTCAGGCTACTCAGTACGATAAGACTTATCTTCGTCGTCACCGAGACTTTAATCGAACGTCAGGAAATGTGCTTTTGTCAATATAATAATGACTGTTTTAACAACTCGAAACACGCACTATTCGCCTTTTCGGTACGCTTTTCAGATACCACCGACTTAACAATCGAACAAAGTGAAGTTCGGCCAACTTATATGTTTCTTGTCTCTCTCTCTTTATTATTATTTTTTTTTGTGCTCTAACCTCCATCATACACGAAGATAGCATGCGTTAATTTTGGTATGCATATGTGACGTGATTTTGGTTCCTATGTTTGTCTGAGTGTTCACTTCTAACTTCCTTGTGTTGCAATATTTAGGGAAGGGTACTTTCAGTTTCGTGCGAAAACTCGTATAGCAGCCTGCTGCACAAACCACTTATTGCTTTGAGACTTTTTGTGTCATATGATAGCAGTATACGTATTATTCTCTTCAGCCTTTCCTTGGTAACGTCGTGGAGTTATCCTGAGTGGCGCACATGATACCGCAAACTGTATGTTGCAGTATACGGACCACACATTTCAGAGACAACAAACAGCCGATGACGTATTCATGCTCTACGTCGACACTACCTTCTATCGAGACAATAAAGAACGTACTAAATGACATATACTCATAGTACTACATTAACTTACTGTGTATGCTTAGCTGTCTGCTTTGCTTCAATTGTGGTATCACGGCCTTACGCGAGTTCTTCCGAATTCGTTCACTTTATACACTTTTTGTACACGGTTCTCGAAAGATTTGCTCTCGTTGCATACTGCCACGTCTGTTGGAACAAGGGCTTCACTCTCAGTAGGAGGTGACTGCCGTTCACCCTTCACAATACATACAAAATACACGGTTATATCTGGAATAAAAGAAAATGACTACCACACTTTGAAAAAGAAGGAAAACGAAAACGTCACGATATTGTGCCGCGGCTACTGCAAGTGTTCTTCGAGCACCTATGCGGGCTAGATCTTGTTTTATGGGGCAAAGTATCATCTGCACGCCGGTCTATATATATATATATATATATATATATATATATATATATATATATATATATATATATATATATATATATATAGATGAGTAGTAGACCCTCGGAATTGGCAGCAAAAATGCGGAAAGCGTTTATTCAACGTTTCAGCCGGAGACCGGCCTTCATCAGGAATGCCTATGGTTGTATTTCCGCTTCTATTGATATCTATCTGAGAGAGATCTTCATAAAAGAGGGAGGAAGAAAAACATGAAAAAAGAAAGAATAAGAAAAGAAAGAACAGGAAAGATCTAGAACCTGAAAGAAACAGAGCGAAGAGTGGGTGGGGGTAGAGCAGACGACGTGTGTCATATGCGGGCATCATGTCCACCCCCCACCCCCCACTTTTTTGTGTGTGTGTGTGTGTGTGTGTGTGTTTCCCCTCTCTCCCCTCTTTTTTATTTCCTCCCCTTTTTACGAAGTGGTTTCCGGGGCTGGACACAATAGTCAAGCCTACACTTCAGGCCCCCCTCAGGTGTGTCACTGTCAAGAAAAAAATATACCAGTAAAAAGGGAAGGAAAGAAGAAAGCGGGTGGGGGAGTACAATTGCAGTGACGTCGGTGGCGGTGGCGCCTAGAAGTCTGCGCCCGGACGGGCGAGAACATGCACTGACCTGCCTGCGCGTTTGGCCACAGCCGACGAAAGAGAAAAAAAAAAAAAGAAGAAGAGGAATGTTTCAGAGAAATAGAATAAGGCATGTAAAAGATGAATGGTCAGGCAGTTAAAAAAAAAATCAAGAAGTGAAAAGTCATCAAGCAGGTTTACATGCCTCGCTTTGAAAAATGCGTCATATTTCAATAGTCCGGTTCCCGCTGTACATACGGTGCCACAGGTTAAACGCTTGCCAATGATTTTATTATTGCGATGGTTCCCGGGTTCTCATTTATACCTTTCTCGATGGTTTTGAACCGGTATATTAGATACGATTCTCGTTGCTCACGTTCTCGCTTTGACTTGAAGCCCGTTTCTAATAGTGTCACTGTTAGTTTATCGAATGAATGGTTTGGGAGGTTTAGATGTTTCGAGAGAGGTAGATTTGGAATAGATTTGGCATGGGCTTTGTGGTTGTTGAAGCGGAGCCTGAATGAGGTTTCTGTTTGACCTATGTACTGCATTCTACATACAGTACACTCCAGCAGATAGACAACATTCGAGGAATCGCATGTTAAATTACCGCGAATTTTTACAGAGTACTGTGATTGGCAGCTGTGGGCAGTACTTGTCTGCTGCATTGCTTTACAGACAAGACACCTTGGTTTCAGGCATGGCCTGCATCCGTTGTGTGGACGTGATGCATTTAATCGAGAGTTCACAAGGGTGTCCCTGAGGTTACGTGATCGTCTGTAGGTAACGGCGATCACGTAACCTCAGGGACACCCTTGTGAACTCTCGATTAAATGCATCACGTCCACACAACGGATGCAGGCCATGCCTGAAACCAAGGTGTCTTGTCTGTAAAGCAATGCAGCAGACAAGTACTGCCCACAGCTGCCAATCACAGTACTCTGTAAAAATTCGCGGTAATTTAACATGCGATTCCTCGAATGTTGTCTATCTGCTGGAGTGTACTGTATGTAGAATGCAGTACATAGGTCAAACAGAAACCTCATTCAGGCTCCGCTTCAACAACCACAAAGCCCATGAACTAGCACAGGTGGAACCAAACATGGTTGACAACCTAAAGCGGGAAAATATTAAAATAAACTAAAGATGAATAGGCAAATGACCAAAATTATGCTCAGTAGTCTAGTTAAGGAACAGGAATTTAAAATTAACAATGAGCCCTTAGAATGTGTGAACGAATACGTATATCTGGTGAAGCTGTTAACAGGGGCGCCTAACCATGAAAAGGAAATCCTCCGTAGAATAAGAATGGGATGGAGCGCATTCGGGAGACATCCCCAAATCATGACTGGAAACTTGCCACTGTCACTAAAGCGAAAAGTATTTAGTCATTGCATTCTCCCAGTACTAACGTATGGTGCAGAAACATGGAGGTTAACTAAAGATCTAGAGATTAAATTAATAAGCACGCCTCGTGCAATGGAGAGAAAAATGATAGGTGTAACGCCAAGAGATAAAAAACGAGCGGTGTGGGGCAGAGAACAGACAGGGGTAGCCGATATTCTTATATCAATTAAAGAAAAAGTGGACCTGGGCAGGGCATATCATGCGGAGGACAGATAACAGATGGAAAGTAAGAACGACAGGATGGATACCAAGAGAAGGAAAACCTAACAGAGGAAGGCAAAAGGTTAGATGGAGCGATGAAATTAAGAAGTTCGCGGGCATAAATTGGAACCAACTCGCTCAGGATAGGGTAAATTGGAAATCGTTGGGAGAGGCCTTTGTCCTGCAGTGGACTTAACAATAGGCTGATGATGATGACGATGATTTTGCCAACATGCATTGTCGATTTCTCGGAATGAGCTTTGCAGCAGCAACGCGCATGTGCACATGACACATGTGGGTCTGAGCAAAAAAAAAAGCTCAACCGACTTGGTGCATTTGCCCTCCATACGACGTCCGGGGCGTCTGATTACAGACCGCACAAATTCAATTTGAATGACTGTAGCAAAACAGGCTCTGAAATGACGTTCCTTGGACCCTGTCTCCATATACGGCACAAAGCTGCGCTAAGTTCACTACTGCCGTTCTTGAAGAACACTTCAAGAACATTCCCGCTGCAACTGCACACAGGAATCAGCCAATGGTAGTTCTCCCAACTATTTCCCATAGTGCGTGCCAGTTATGACGTGTTTTGTTCAAAAATGATCGGGTGCTTACCAAGTGTATCTTGAAACCAAACAGCCAGTTCTCCGGTGTTCAAGGTTCAATAATATTCGGCTGACATGGTCACGGAAGCCTCCACGAATGATCGGCGGTGCTTCCTTGCTATATGTGTTAATAAGGTGTTGCAGGGTTCCTTTAATGGCGCTGGTCCATAGAATTTGGTCGACTTTTCATTCCGTTGGGCTGGCATTAAGTGATTTGATTCACGTGTGGCTCGTACTCTCATATTCAAAGAGACTAAGACCCACGCGTGACTTTTATTTATTTATTTATTTATTTATTTATTTATTTATTTATTTATTTATTTCTGCCTATGACTGGTACTCATAATCAAAAGAAGAGGCGTGCAGGACACGGACACAAGGAGAGCAGTGAACACCACGAACGCCGTTCACTGCTCTCCTTGTGTCCGTGTCCTGCACGCCTTTTCTTTTGATTATGGACTGTTACCAACGCGCTCAACTTTCTGTCCTTTTGAGCTTCATTACTAGTACTCACATTCTTTTCTTTATTGTGATTCCATGAAACGTATAACATTCGCGCCAGAACCTCAACCTCCAGTTTCCCGGGGGCGCATCGGTGTGTGCTCTTTGAGAAACGCAACGGTGCTGCAGTGTAGAGTCATAATGAATGTTAGCGGCAACGAAGTTCACTCAATGGACTTCCTATATATGTGGCGCTCTCGCGTGGCCATCGTAGCAATCTGGAGCACTTTGGAACGCCTATACGAGGTACAGTATACCACTTCACGACAAGATAAGGCGCCTTTTTAACATTCAAAACCTCGCTTTCGAAAAAAAAAAAAAGGAAGAACCCTTCCTCGTTGAACTCTCTGTAATACGGATACGCGACGACCGTAAAATGAAGCGGCAGCGCTTGCTGCGCGCGGTTTCATGCAGAATACCTCGTTGTAACATCGAGAAGACCGTCTCTACAAGAAAAAAAAAGGAAAGCTCCCCTTAAAAACAAAGAAAGTTTATGGTGATGAAGAAAGAACCAATACCATGGCAACGCATACACTTCTTAACTTCTTTAAGTCTCTGCGTCACTGTGCATACAGAGTGTTTTGTTAAGGAAGAGAGGTATGGGGGGAGAGGGGGATTTCCCGCAAACCCTCGATTTTTTCCTTCCTTTTTGCTTCCTCCGCGAAAACTCAACGGCGTAACAATCCATCAATTTGCCAGCGCCGAGCAGCGCCGAGAGTGTCGTGCGAGCGCGTAACACAGCGGCGGAGGTTCAGTTTTGCGGCTGTGATGCATGCGTAAGCAGTCTGCATACATCTCCATACGAGTTTCGGAGAAGCTGACTCCCCTCCATGCACTCCGCTGCAAACTCGAAGTGAGCAGCGCCACGAAGAGAGTAACGCCAGAGGCCCTCAGTGTAACGCTGCGTAGGAAAGCTGGCACTGCTCTGTAACACTGAGCGTCGCAGACTTATTTCATTCCGTCGCGTTGAGCTTTTCTTTTTTTTTTTCCGTCTCTCTCTCGTTCGTTCTTTCACACTGCTCTCTGCAAGGATATAGAACACCAAGCTGCCCAACGAACCTTGCATGCGTTCTTCTCTCCTCCGTGTACGTCCTCTGCGGATTGCGAAGGCTCGATGGTCGCGAAGGCCAGGGCCGAGGAACTGAACTTGGCTTTGTCGCCTGCGCAGCGGTAATGAAGAGCGTTACACAATACAGAGATTTTTAGTTAACTGGCGCCAGCGCTCTTCCCTTTAAAAAAAAAAGAAAAAGAAAGAAATCCATGCACGCGTCGTGTAGATGTGATATGCCAACTTAATACACTATCTCCTTGACCATCTGAGCCTACACCTTTTCTAAAAGGACCTGAGGTAACTAAGTATTCGTAATTAATTACACAGCTTATAAACCGTCGTTTTCAACAGAAAATGTTTGATGGAGAAGCTGTAATTAGTGCTAACTATAGTTTTGACAAAACGTATCTTCAGGTGCTGCGAATGTTTTTGTCATGCTCCTGTATAACGAAGCGCGTGCGATAATAATTTCCAGAGTTTTACGTCCCAACAGCACGGTATGATTATGAGATACGCCATAAAGGAGTGCTTCGCAAATTTCGACAACCTGCATTGACACCGCACAGTACGCGAGCCTACAGCATTCCGCCTCCCTCTACAGGCGGTCGCCGTGGACGGGATTCGATCCCGCTACCTTCGGGTCAGCAGTCGAGTGCCATATAGCGACTATATCGACCACTGCAGCAGGTTAAAGTGAGCGAGATGTCCTCCCACAGCGCATTCCAAGTATTCTGAGAAAGCGGTGGTACAAGAATGCAATATCCATCTGCTAAATTTTTATAACTTCAATAGAATTTCGCTTCGACTATATGCAGTCGAAACATGTGACCCGAAGCATCAAAATAAAATCATCGAATGTTTTGGTATTCGCCAACTAACTTCATGTGGCTTTCTGCGCATGTTATCTCCGCCACTCAAGTATATAATTTCTAAGATACGACACAACCCCGTCATATCCTGCAGGAGACTATATATACGTTTGAATATGTCTGTTCTAAGTAATCCTTTGGGGTATTTAAAAAGCTAAACGAGGCAAAATAATGACAGCCATACAGCTATTTCAGAAAGACGAGATTTGAGTGTATGCATTTACAAAGGCTCGTTCTTTTTTTTTTTCTAAGCCGTAATTACGCAGTTGTAATCTGCTTTGCACGAACAGCCGGTCCAATATACCACGCCGCATCGCACAGTTATCTTTAATGCTGAGCGCTACTGTGAGCAGTCGTAGTACGGCCGTTCAGTGGAAGTCGCTTGAAAAACAAATGCCAGAAGGTCGAAATCAACCTTCCGAACTCTTTACGCGGCACGATGGACGACGCGGCACTCGTAATAAAAGCTCTCCGACTCAGTGAGGCAAGGAATCGTATCGCACGCCTTGTCCACATACCGTTTGATGCTGCTCAGGGCCAATTCAACCCCAAACAAAAAATAATTTACGAGTATGTTTCTTAAACTAGTATACATGCGAGGCCCGTAGCACCGCTGCTGGAATGGTGCATGAAAACAAAAACAAAAAAATAATAAAGAGGGGCAGAGGGGGGAGGACATCAAGAAAGTTAGGTAATTAACATCGACTTGATTTGTGGTCAACAGAAGCACTGAATGTGCCGAAACAACAACAACCAAAATGTGAGACTATAAAACAGAGTGCGCTAGCGAGTACAATTTCAGCCAAAAAAAAATAGAGAAGAAGAAGTAGAAGAAAAGAACAAAAACTAGCATAACAGCTGCAGAAGTATTATATAGAACCAACACAGCTATCTCCCAAGACACTGAAAGCATTTTTGCGACTATACGCACAGATAGCGGGCTTTGTACCCGGAGCGGAATGCTACCTATACGGATATGGAAGAGCGTGTATTGCAAAAAAGTACTAATGATAAAAATAAAAACAGAGAAGAGAGAAAGAGAAAGTGGCGGGAAAAAAAATTGTACCTCCTATATAGGGATCGGCCGAAGCCAAGGTATGCCCAAATGACGTGGTTGTGGTGTTTTCGAGCCAAAACTACAATAGGGGTAATATGGGGATGAGGTACGCCATTGTTGATGGACACCAGATTGACTGACCGGGCGGGCTTCTTTAAGTACATACATGAACTTGAATTTCGCCCGCATCGAAATGCAGCCGTCGTGGCCGCTGGAATCGAACCCGCATCCTCTGGGTTAGCAGCGCTACACACACACAAAAAAAAAAAAAACCACCACATTTGGATCATGCATGACAGAGTGCCACTATGGATGACTACTGTATACGCGCAAATAAAGAATTTTCCACGAGAGAAAGAGTGTACACCTCCTCCATGGACTGTGTTGCAGGGAAGCACAAAGGCTGTCACTGCCTCGGCATGCAGTGCTTTGTCAGGTGGTTACACATGTATACAACGGTCCAGAGTAGATCATGGCGGCGCCCTAGGGACCCTTCTGCATGTTAAACGGTATATGTCAAACTTTCTAACCCGGATCATAATCGCTGCTATTTTCGTCGCTCTTGAATAATCATGCAATAAGAGGTGAAAAACACCATCACATGTCCGATGCCACGAATGAAGCACACTGCGAATGCCTGCGCCGTGGCGGCCGTCCGGGGAGTTGGAACATCAGCCTTGCTGTGACGTTAACCGTGCAGCCATCCCGTACTGAGGCGGCACAAGCCGAGATTCTTGGGGCACTAGTATACCCCGAGCGACCCGCCCAACTCACTTTCTCCAGACGTTAGTTCTCGTTGTCTCGCGATGTAATTTTTATTAATTTTTTTTGTTTTATAATGATGTATATACACTGTAATCTTGCATAGCAAGATATGTAGGATATTGCAGCAATGCGCGCACCACACTTACATTGAGAACATCACAGAGCATATACACGGAATATATATATATATATATATATATATATATATATATATATATATATATATATATATATATATATATTATGAGAAAGAGCTCCGCCATGGCTAGGACGCTCGCGCTACATGCGCGGGGACAGAGAGAAAGAGGAAGGAGAATAGAACAGCCGGCCAGCCAGCAGACAAGGCGCTGTCTATATGCAGTAATTTTTTCTTTCATATTTACAAGTAAAAACTTGCGATGCTCCACCTATTTTCCGCTCATATATCGTCTAGCGCATAACACTCCGGGGAACTTTACAAGCTCGAAAGCACCTTACTAGAGAGAATTTTCAGCATTGAAACTCGTTAGTGTGTGAGAGATGGCTATACTTTAGAGCCTGCATGGGCGCAAAAGTTTCTTGAATGCATCGACGAGTGATCGAAAGTGGTGGTCATCGCCTCTACCTCTCTCACCCTATAGATAATTCTCCGAAAGCAGGGTGCACTTCATGCTGATGCAGCGTGCTCGTTCTCTCAGTCACAAGCAAGTCCCCTTGGGATCTCGGACGACTGGACGACTTGATGACTTCTTGGCACGCCATACCTCCGCGAAGTGCCATCGACCACCCTGTGTCCTTGCCACGTGCGCATTTTTGTTCCTATTGCCTGTTTCACCAATACTCTTTTTCTTCGTTCTTAATCGACGCTACTTTTGAGCCATATAGTCCAAAGTGGGGTATATTGTGCTGACAAAGTCCTCATTAGGCGCCGAAATGACCGAGTGAAATTTAGATGTACCTGACTCCAACGGTCGCGAGATTCCCCAGACGCCGTAATGTACAATGAAACAGTGGCACAGAAAGCTTAAAAGTGCCTAGGGTCACAAGAAAGTGTTAGAGAAGCCGCTATAACCGGAATATTTCAGTGTTAGACCAGATGAGTCCAGCGTGTTTTCCACTGTATACTGTACACTGTACGTACTGTGAAAGATACACGTCTATACAATACGGTTCGTTTGGTATCGTCTTTATTTCACATCTTTTTGCTAAATAACACAAGAGAAACACCTGGCCCGATAGTCACGAGAACGGCAAAGAAAATAATGACGTCACTATTAGGTCGGCGACCATTGCATTATATATGCAGATATTTCTATGTACAATTGTACACTTGTACGCGTGAATACATAGCCACAGTTATGACACCGGTGACCCCCAACAATGCAAGGACGACTAGATACCACGAAGGTATCATAGCCCCTGTGATTCTGGGAAGGGAAGAGTCAATTGTTTTATTTATGGTGACGTGTTACCTGTAAATAATGGGCACGAGAAGTTGATATGATGTACAAAGAGCACGTCTAGTGATCCACAACTACTTCACTTATAAGAATCTCCCGATAAGATAACAGGGCGCGAAGTCAAGGTTTGTCATTTTCCCGAGGGGAGTGTGCGTGTACGGTGTGTGTGTGCGCGAGGTCAGCTGTACTTCCCTCCGTTTCCATTTCTTACGTTCATTTATTCACTTAAAGAAGAAACCAATTATACTGTTACTGTCTTTCTTTCCTACCCTACAAAAAACCTATTCTTGCCGGACGACAACTGCATCCGGTGTCACTCCGAAGACATCCATTTATCACCCGTGAAAACGACACCCGCTGTATCTTTCTCATATAAAGATAAACCGGCAAGCCAGGTGGGATTTGCCCGCAAAATTGAATGTTTCCGCAGGCTCTGGCCTGTACAACGTTCATGCAGGAATCTGGCCTAATCGTTGCGGGCGCTCACGTGAGCCAGCTGTTGTCAAGCGTGCGGGACGACTGAAGAGTGGGGCTTGTATCTGTGCGTGTGAGTGACATGGGGAGGGGGATGCATGTTTTGGATATCCGTTGCACTAGCTTCCCGTCAACCGGCTTTTCTTCTGTGACACACACACCATGTTTCCGTGTCACGCACCCGGCGAGGAAAACGAAAACGTAATGGCAACATAATTCGCTGTAACAGACACCGGTTGCGCAGGAGACAATCGCAGTTCGGGTTGCCACCCGCCTCCCACAGTCGCCCTGAACCACGCTGATGCCTGTTCGTCCATTTTTGCTCAGGAGCATGATTACACACACACACACACACACACACACACACACACACACACACACACACACACACACACACACACACACACACACACACACACACACACACACACACACACACACACACACACACACACACACACACAACCTTGTTTACTCGTCGTTGTCTTCCATTTGATATGTGTGTACGAAACTGAAATTCACACGGTGTGTTTCGAGAGCGCGACATGAGCATACAGGTACATATGTGTAATAAATAACTTTCATGTCATAATTGCCAGGCAGGCAGACAAAGCAAAGCAAATGCCATCGGCCAGTTCAAGCACCTCCACTGCGCATTTCCGCGACATTCGTACAAGTTGACGAGTTTTTCTCTTCCTTGTACGTCTCTCAGTCTCCCCATCTACTTCCCTCCTCCCCTCTAAGCAGTCTAAACCATAAGTAGGTGTTTACGTGGCCCGGCAATAAATAACGCCCTCCCCCCCTTTCCACTGCAGCGTGTCTCTCTTTTGTTCTCTCGTCTCACGGCGTCTCGCCAACGGAGAAAGTGTTCATGCCAAATCCTCATTTCCTGCGCCGCGTGGTGGCTCCCTCGTCGTTTTCTCCTGGGTTTCTCTCGCGCACGCACACCACTGTACGCGGGCACGGTGGCGCACGCACGCAGGCGTAGCTCGTGTACGCCCGCTCCCGCTGCGTTTGTTAGGGCGCCAGTTTAGCGCAGGATACGAAGCAACATGGCGCGCCGGCTCGTGTGGAACTTTCGGAGTTCGAGAAGCGCCCCCCCCCCCCCCTCCCAATCCCTCCTCCCCACGGAACTGGAGGAAAAAAATCAAAGAAAACCTACACCACACAAAAAAAGAAAACAGTAGTAAACAGCAATGCCCACGTACAACGTCGACCAAACATGATGCCCACCGTAGTTACTCGTATAAGATGCACCCTTGAGTAAGAGCAACCGTAAGCAGGCCGCTGTTTCTGACGTGGAAGTAATTATTATTATTATTATTATTATTATTATTATTATTATTATTATTATTATTATTATTATTATTATTATTATTATTATTATTATTATTATTATTATTATTATAACATAAGATGCACAAGGACACAAAGGGAAGAAGGAAGGAGTAAGCTGGCAACTGCCACCGAGTGGGGCATAACGCCTGCCTACTTTCAGGGGGAAAAATGTGAAAAATAATGTTTCACCAAGGTTACCTGTCTCAAAAACTAAACCTGCGAAGTGTACAGGTGAAGTGTACATAATGAGAGCCTTGGCGAAGAGACAAGGTTTCAAAGAGAGCAGAGGCGATTGACTTCCTATCAAGAGCGCGAGTCCTGAGTAAATGTGCATCATTGTAGTATGCAGCTGATATGATGTAGGGGGGGGGGGGGGGTAAGGGGTGTTAGCGCCACTCTGCGCTGTGAAGTTTGCACGGTTATTCATATTGCTTACGTGCGCACCTTAGCCACACCCTTCCTAATGTTGTCTCGCCCCCGTCACTCCGTACTGAAACTACGCAGCTCTTAGCCGGGTAAACACAGTATGTTGCGGGAACGAAAGGTCTTTGCCGAGTTTGCGTGCCTGTAACGCCGTGCGCCTATTGCGCATGCATGTATATAGAGTACGCGGGAGTTGTATACGCACACGTGGACGGTCCTCGCAGTGCTCCACAACGGCGGCCTGGCAGTGGCTGCAAGCGCGAAACCCCAGAGCCGTACTTGCCCGTTGCAGACCCAGTGGCTTCTATACTGCAAGGGCCGAGCCTGCTTACGCGTGATGGATGACTCGCAATTCAATTTGCGTCTCCTCGTGCGTGGCTGTCACCCGTTTGCAGCCCCGTCACGTGACCCTCCTCATGAACGCGTGCGCCTCTTCTTTCTCTATGTGTTTCTGTTCTTTCTCGCAGTCTACGTCCTGGGGAGAAGTGACGAGCGACTTCAGTTGGTTGGAAAAGTGCACAGGTCATTACGTTATTATAGCATGTCTCGAAAAAGTGGCGCCGAAATTTCGGAATTATGTAATTGCTGGACAGACAAGCAAGGTAATGCTGCATGCTCGCCCTCGCTTGGAAATACGCAAGAGAAGTGAAGTTGGACGGAAATTTTAGTATTAAAGATATAAAACAAAACTTTAGGCGACATTTATTGTTTCATTTGAACGTCTTTAATGGCCCTAGCCCCAAGAATATGGTGAACATTCTGCTGACCAGAGTGGGCAGTAAACTCAACTATGGCTCATACCCATGTGTCCTTGGCTCATGATCCACATCCAAGGTGGGTATGAAACACAAGCGGTTTCTTTCATTCTTTCTTTCTTTCTTTCTTTCTTTCTTTCTTTCTTTCCTTCTTTCTTTCGACGCGTCGCTGAGATACGTAAATCCCTCGCTCACGCACGCGCACACACACCCAGTGTGGTTGTGTGAGCTACAGGGAATTTTGTTATCCTTAATCGTGACGCAACTAACGATCACGTAATGAATGTCATTGATGTCAGCGCCTACCATCAGTCATGCTGAGAAAGAAAAAATAACATTCACTTGTTTCAAGCACAGAGCTACAAGGAAAGCCATGTGAAAGGGAGAGAGGTGATAACCCCCTCCCCCCGTCCCCTTTCTTCTAGAACACAAGATGAAGTTGGGAGGCAAGTCTGCGTTTATAAGTGCGCAATTGACCCGTTGCGTTACGTTCCAACGCCTCACAACTATGAGCGAAAAAAAAACACATCAAAACAAAAAGAAAGCGCGTTCCGGAGCAATGTGTGAGTCACGCGGGTCTTATATACTCTGCTTATCGCGCCCTGTTAAACACGGCCGCGCCGGCCACCAATTTCCCCACCCGCAACGCCAGATATCTGCCGATTACCCTGCTTCACTGACCTTCGGCCCCCTCTTACTCATCCCACATTCGACCGAGGCGTGATATTTCTGCAGAACGGGGGCCTTTTGATAAATTCGCGAGGGCGCTTCTCTGCGCTGCTCATTTGTCTAACTAATGGCGGCACCTGTCGCGATTCAACTGCAGGCGAAGTTCTAGCTGCAAACCTTGGAGCTTGACTTCTATGCTCGTTTATGTCACGGGTGCTGAGTACATATATACGTATATTCTACACCTTATGGCACATGCATAATAATACTTGACGGTATATTATACTTGTTGAAACCACATTGATTATAAAGCTCGTCAGTGGAGGAAGTCCGAGGAAATTTTCACCACCGTGAGGTAAAAATTTCCGTGGAGCCTACGTATAGTCAGTGCGCGTTAAAAACCGCATTGATTATACGCACGTGCACTCGAGTCCCTGTCATTTTCGGCTGCATCGAAAATATGTGATTGCCGTGCCCGGGGTCGAAGCACCGTCTTTCGGGACAGCAGACAAGGACAACAATCTAAACCACTGAGGCTAACGTCGCTCAAGCATGACTTATACACTTGAAATGACACTTCCACCATTGGTTAAGAAAACTGCATCGCTGCAAAAGCTAGCATTACAGTTATGAAAAAGGCTACAATCTGCTTGGCTGGGTTGATCAACTATAGTACAAATTTTGAATGGGTGCACTTTCGAAACCTATACACCTCGGCCACTTCGTCGCCATGCACTTACTGTTTTCCCCAACAAAAGAGAACCGCGTTGGTTCTGAAACTCCGGGAAAATAGCGTTCATTCCTTCTGTGTGGAGCCATTAGGAAGTACTAAAGGCTGTGTTGCCAGCACGAAAACAATGTATACTTGCACAAATGGCTATATGTACTGCATTTTGTCGAATGCATTATTACCCCTATTGCGCCTGCATTTTCGACACTTCTTTCTTCCCTTGCTCTTGGCCCACTCTTTCCCTCAGCCCGCCTCTACATGTCGGCGATTATTTGTAGCCCAATATGCAGCATTACTAATAAACAAGAATAAAGTCGAGCCAAATTTGCCCTGTACCCTCATCAAGAAACACAAAGATGAAATTGGATGAACTGAGGCCACACATTTCAACTACACTTGTTTGCCATCTGTACATCGCGCATCGGCGGTGACTAAGAATTCGGAGGCATGAACGTCTACTTATATTACAAGTATATAAGAGTGCATGTACGGCAATTGAATGCAATTCCAAAAGCATACGACACTTTATTTTTCTTGTCTTAACAAATGCGCCGTTGTTAACTCCCCCCCCCCCCCCTCCGTTTTTTTTTTTTTTCTGTAATACCCCATCGTGCGCCCATGGTGTAAGTAAATGAGATTAAATGCCACATGGGCACAACTTCCTGCTAAATCTTTGCATAACGCCGACTGGCGTGGTGCCATGCACTACACAATTTGCACGTGTAACGCCGCACAAAATGCACTGTCCGCATGTTATCGCGAGTGAATGGCTTCGCCTCACTACGACTGAGCCCTCCGCAAAGACCAACGTACACGGAGACAAAAGAAAAAAAAAGAGAAGCTAATTTACGAAAGGATGCTGCTTTCGTTAGTTTCTATTTACAGGTATAACAGTTTATTTCTTTCTACATATAGCCCCCCTTCTCCTCATTGTTTGAACGTGGAGTGGCGGCGAAAATGAAGTGGATCCAAGTGACGCTCGCTTGAGTGAATATTCATCGCTTTAAAAAAAAAAAATCCATTCTGGACAGACACACTAAAACAAATTATTCTTTCAAATTCGAAAATATACCTATAATCATCTCGCTCGACACAGCCGTGCCTCCGAAGAACAGCGGGCAAACAAAAGGAGTGCGGTCGAGTGAGAAACGAACAAAGGCTTTGAACTCCCATTTACTCCTTCTTTTTCTTTTTTCATATACACGACGGAAAAACACATGAAGAGCCTGAACCGTAAAGATTAAACGTATGAAGAACGTACACCCTAGCAGCGAAGCGCATTTAAAAATACAATAGAGAGAGAGAGAAGCCACACAACGAATAAATCACCGGACATAAAACAACCGGTCCCATGGTCGAGACCGGAGACAGTATGGTATATATCGGGGGAGTTAGGCACCTCACTGGCGTTACGCGGCATTAAAGAAAATAATAAAGAAAGAAAAAGAATGAGAACATGAAGAAGATAACTACGAGAAAGGAAAGGGGGAGAGAGAGAAAAGGGCAGTAGCGAGAATGATCACGTGGTGAGGAAGCTGACAAACACAATCCTATCTTAAGCGCACGAAACCATCACAACTATACGATCACTGTCTCCGTGCTCCGGTACAACAAAGGTAACAACCAAAACGTACACATAGAAGGACATAAGAGCAAGGCGGCGTTCGCCAAACATGTCCCACGTATACCACGCACCGCAGCGAAAGAGAGATAAAAATAACGCGAAGCGATCCACGAAACGGCTAAAAAGAAAACGTAGCGGCAGTGGTCGGGGGGGATCTCTTCCGTACCACACTCCCCAATCAAAAGAGAAGAATAAAACAACGGACGTACAAGGGCCGCACTTTCGACGCACGGTAAATAAAACACGACGAGCTCCATAAATCGTCGCGCAAAGGACCGCGCTCGGCAGACTCGCTTTTTCTGGTAAAGCGAGCCATCGCGAGCCGCTGCGCAGCCCAACCTCAAACTTCGAATGTCCACCTTCTTTCTAAAGCTCGCCGTCGACCGCGGTTTATAACCGCGCCAGAAGCTCGACAAAGCGAGAGAACCTAAGCAAAAATGAAATCGCCCGCTACCGCTCGAGTCAGAAATGCACGTGGGAAGGCGAGAGCGACGTCCACTTGACAAGAAGACAAAAATCAAAAAATAAAATAAAGAGAGACACGCTCTATACAGCTCGGATTGTTGCCGCCACATTATAAGTCAGTTTGGAGCCGGCACTCGCCGCTAAGTTTGCCCGTGGGCCAGCCAGCACGCGAACAGATTGCGCGGAGGAGGAGGACGTTTAAAGACCTCGAGTGGAAAGACGGGGCGGGAGAGGAGAATCAAAAAATAGCAGTAGGCAGCAGTGATCAGACAAACATTCCTGCGCACGACGCTATAGAGTGCTTCAAGCCCGGCGAAACTAATGCGTCGCGCTTTATTTTCTATCTTCCTTTAGTACTGTTTTATTTTTTTTTCTCCGGACCACTGCGCATGCTCGTCCGCGCGGATTTGGCAGCAACCGCGCTATAAAAAGTCACCGAGCACCACGTACAAGCTCGGTGTGCAAGCGGGCGTACGTACCAGAGCAGCAGAGAGGGAAAATGCCCGTGTCGCCACGCCGACCACAAATTTTAACCTCTCTTGCTTCCCCTATCTATCCCTCACAGCGCGACTGTGGCGCGATCTAAATTTCGATCCCTCCCACCACCCCCTTCTTCTGAAGCAGATCACTTTACGGACCCGCAGTCTTTCGCAAGAAAGCGTTACGCTTTCGCGAGAGGCAGCCGCCGAAGACACTGCCAAGGGATCTTTATAAAGCTGAGAAAGGGCAGCGTTTGTGTTGAGGGGAAAATGGGGACATCGTTTCCCGACCGCGCACTGACCGCAACATACATTCCCCCCTTTTTTTTTTCGAGCACACGACGCCACCACAAGTGGGAGGCAAGCGGTCGACGCAGCTATAAAATGAGATCAACAACAGGCAAAAAAAAAATTATCAAAATCACTGTGGCAATATGCCATGTTAAAAGGATGAGTGGGATAAAAAAAAGGACGAGGGAGGGGAGGCGAGGGAGGACGAGGGCGTTGGGGGCGAATCACGGTGCTTAGTTTTATCGCGCTTTTCGAAAAACCGCGCCTCGAGACGATGATACAATGATCGTTTGTCGTTGCCCGAAAACGCTGAGGACCGGCAGTTTCTTATCTTTGTTTTCTACTGTGTGTGCGTGTGTGTGTGCACTCAATGGCTCAAGCTCAACTTTGCGAAATAATAGAATCGCCCGCCACGAACATAATGGAGCGGCGGTCGAGAGAAACGAACAAGATAACAAGGGGAAAAAAAAACCCAGAACCTTGCGACACTAAGACGAAGCTGCGCTGCGAGGTCACAATGGCTTCCCAGAAAGATTCCTCGGCGCAGAGCCGTCGAACGGCCGCCAGGGATTTCCCTCCCCATTAACCTCTCTAACTCCCGAACTGCATACGCGGCGAGGGTAAGTCTGTTGAGCCTCGCGGACTCTACCGCAGAGCCGCAGTCATTCAAAAGGGCGCAAAGGAAGGAGGGGGGGGGGGGGGAGGGAGGGGGCGACGGCACAGCCGCGAGGAGCAACACGAGGGAGAAGATCCACAGCGCCAGCCGACCGCGAGAATCGCGGAGGCGCGCCGCCGAAGCGGGGAAAAAGAAAGGAAATGCAAAAGAGGAGAGCGGGACAGAGGGGCTCTCTAAGCCTGATCTAACTCCTCACCCCGTCTCTTTTCTGCCGCCGTCCCCGCTTGATGTAGGGAGAGCGTCACGCGAAAGCAGTCGCTGCAGCGCTGGCAGCCAACCCGAGGTTCTTTCCTTTCTTTCCATCTAGGGATCGCTTCTTTCTCCCCTTTCCCCAAGAACAGAGCGGCGGTGGTCAATTTTGAAGCAGTCCGCGCCACCACTCGAAGCCGGTGTAATCCGCAGTCTTCCCCTCCCCACGCATCCCATCCCTGCAACTCCATTTTGTCTTCCATAAACACTGTGCGAGACTCCCCAGGTCACTGCGCGCAACTTCCCATGCGCAAGACAGCCTTCCTCCTCCCTTAACCTTAAAGAAAGCTCGAAACACTTATGCAAGCAAGCAGATTGCGAACCACTTTCAGTTGAAAGAGAGAGAGGGAGGGCGAGCGTGAAGGGACACACATGAAGCGACAAAAGGGAGCCTGCCGAAAAGAAAGGGGACAAGCCGCCGTTTCGGAGTAGGGAAAATGAGGATGGCTGAGTGACAAGACGTGACGCGCTGAGTGAGAGTGGCGATGGTATTTACTTAAAGGGCATGTGTGGGACGGGGCAACTGCGGGAGTCAGCGGCGGGGTATAAATCTGGCCAAAGTTGATCCCCGGCGTGGCAGCTCCAACCCCTGGATTAAGCCTGTCGCGCAAGCGCGAGCGCATCTACCGACCGTAGAGGAGAGCTCGTGGCGGCGGCTTCTTTATCCGTCTTGGGCTCTGTGTATGCCGCAGTCTATATTGTCCGCCTATACCGCAGTCTTCAGTGTAGATACAGAGGGGACAAGGGTGCAGTGGGCGAGGAACGAGGGACGCTTGCTAAGGTCCCTCGAATCTCGACTTTCCATCGCGAGACAACGGGCGACGCAGAAGTAGCCGGGTGGGTCGCTCGGCAGAGAAGCGGCCAGGCGTGAACATTGCTCGCTCCATCCGGCCAGCAGCGGTGCGCTTGACCGGGCCACGGTGGTAGCGGGCTGTGCTCTTTGCTGTGGTGCCTTTTGGCATGAAGCGCGGTATAGCAGGAGTTCTTTCTTCCTTTTGAGGCTTTTTCTTCTAGCAACTCTCTCTCCACTGCTCAGCCTCGAGATCATAAACGCACACGAACCGCAGCCGGTTAGTTGTCGCGGCCGATCGACCAGCCCGTCGCTCTGTCTTCGACTGCGGCTTCTCGAGAACGAACACGATTCCGCTGGGACAGTAGCACGTCAGCCGTATAGGATCGAGTGCTACTGCGTCAGTAGTCGAGGGCTGACCCATCCTCCACCCCTCGAGCTATGTCGTACTTTCTCTCCGCCAATGTGTTTGAACCCTTCCGCTTGTCCTTCTTCGCTGGCCGATATCACTGTCCTTTCCTCGTTTCCATCTTGCCCACTGCCGCCAACAACGAAGTCTTGCTCTGACCGTGCGGTAAAAACGGGTTGTTTTATTTTGCCGCTGCTGATGAAAGGACTGTGGCGCACTCGCCACAGCCCTCCTTTCGATGTCGGTCCATGAACATGCGATACCAGATACTCAACGAAAGTGCAGATTCTGCAGTTTGTTCCCTCGGTGACTTTCGAGTTCTCCGTTTTAACTAACGCGGAAAGGCTCGTTACAATCTACACGAGCAGTTATACCCTGCTCTTCCTTGGCCTTACAAATTAAGTTCATCCTACCTTGTCGCCAACTTTCCGGCATTTACCTCTCCTGTAAGCTTTCTTCTACCGCATTCGAGAGCGCTTCTTTACTGTTACGTCTTGTAGCTTAATAATACTAATGCGTGCTCCATGTAACCCCATGGCCCCTTGTAATTTTTTTTGTGCTGTCCTCTTCTAGTTAATATTCTCTCTCTTTCATACGTTTGCTCACCGGGAAATACACAAATCTTGCTTTTCAGAGAATATGGCTGCTGCTTTTCGGATCTAATCTAATGCACCACACCCTTCCAGTTTCTTTCCTCTTTCATCTACAAAGTGCCGTATTGTGACACGCTTATTCGCACCCATAGCAAGATTAAGTGGCGCCGAAATACCTTAGACGCTGCCTCTTTATTCTCGTAGATTTACGACGCCAAACAATTGTTTTCACTTTTGAAAGTGGACCTGTCATAGGGGTTGAATGCAGTACATCACTTTTGGGCAGAAATTCCAGATACGTCGCATTGTGATGAGACGCCGTCTTGGCGGCGTTTTAAAGTTTAGGGTTGCTGAGGTGCGTTTTATACCGCGCTTTTCGCAGGAGGACCCTTTACAGCTTCATTTACCTTTCACAGCTTCAGTGCATGATGGCGGTCATGTGACCACGCCAGCTCTAGCACGTGCACTGAGATTGCCGCAGCTGTCTTTCATAACGCGTCTAATATTTCTACAACACATCCCTTTCACCATTCGTTTAGTTTGTCCGTTGTAATATAGCGTAAGAGATCGCGCTAGCGGCATGTTAATTAATCCTTGTAATCACTATGGGTTGCACGAGTGTGGTACATTTCAAAGAGGAGCAACGAGAGCCCGAGGAGCAGCGGGAGTACGAGGAGCGTCGGCGCACCTTGAAGCGCAAGTGCGCGCGTCGCCGTCGAGCCACGGCCATGCATTTCCTCTGAAGCCTTGGAGGAAGAGCCGATGTGCGGCACGCTTGAGCTTTATTAAGGAGATACACTACTGATTTTTTGATGTCCACTGATCCTCATGAAACTGTCAATATATGTTCTCCGTGCTGTAATAGTATATGCCAAGCCAGATGGTTCCCTTTAGTTTTTCTAAAATTAGATTGCAAGTTCTTAGCAGATTTCTGTGGCTTTCAACAAGGGCCACAATGTGTTTTTCACGTCATTACCTATACACCGCAGCCCACACCAGCAGTCAAATGGTGACAAGCAAGACGGTGATCATCAAGCGCTCATATCATCCCTGTTAAGTTGAGAAAAGCTGGCGTAGCTCGATACATTGTTGGATGACATCACTAATTTTATTTTTCTAGCACTAGCTCAATATGTCTGACGGCAGAGAGGCGGTGACGTCATCGCGTATGCTGCAGGAAGCGGCTAGCATTTTGGTTTTGGTTTGAACACGCTGTTCGTTAATTCGGGTATTTAAGATCTCCGGTGAGTTTCTGAGGAAACCGGGCAACCCTGTGTATACTAAAGGAGTATCTGTGCCATAGGAAAAGAGTAATATCAGGATATACTAAAAAAAACCGCACGGAGTTTGTTTTGAAAGTTACGCATGGCTTGCCACCGTCGATGGCTACAGACCTGACAGCTTCTTTGGTCTTGCCTGTTCCAGAGCTGGAACTTGGAAGGGCTATAGGTTGCTCTTGTTATCTGCTAAAATTTACATCGTTCGCTCTCTTTCTGTCAAAATGTATTTCCCGTTTTTTCCGGCTTCGTCCTGCGGCCTTTTTTCTTTCTTGCTTGTCTATGCTCCCGTGATTCTTCATGTTTCTCCATTGCATGCCGAATTTGCCTATATCACAGGCTTCCTGAATTTCTCTGTCTTTCCGAGATGGTCTCCCGCTTTTCTTTCTTTGTTCTGTTATTACAGGAAGCAGCTCACTATTCTCCCAATCAGTGCCAGGTATTTCGCCTATTTGTTCGTCTACTGTTATGTTTGCTATTCGTTGCGATATCAATTATACGGATATTTGAATAGGGTTTTCGCCGTTGGCGTCGTCATCATGCTACGTATGTGTATAAGGATATATAAATGAAGCAAAATCTTCAAGAAGGACAACCCGAAAGATCTTCCTTTTTTTTACCAGGTGCCCGGACACGGCAGTGGACGCACGACCTCTCGGTCCTCAGGCGCGCGCTTCGGACCACTCAGTCAAGAAAGCGGCTCCTGTTACTATAAAAGCGACAAGCAATTTACACGCAGCATTTGAAGTTGACAACACGCCAGCATATCCGAGCTGCCTTTCGCCGAGGAGGCCGGTTTACACACTGCTCACGAGATGGCGCCGTGCTCGGCTACGGTGTTTCCACTGTGTAACTGCGTGTTAGTCACTTGCTTCGTTCCATGTGCCTTGCATATATCGTCGCAACGTCGGTAATGCTCTCGCCTCTTAGCGCTTAGGCGTGTGCGTGGGCGACTGCCAAAATGAACGCGCTTGTGGCTGCTCCCTCTGCGCTGGGCCAAGCTTGTTTCAAGGGACAATAAAGTGAGACACCAGAGTGATCTAGACTGACAAATATTGTTCTAAAATTGTACTGCCACTGATTTCATCAGTTTATGCGCAATGTTAGAAGATAAAATCAAGGTAAAGGTTCCATCTTTAAATTCCGCGCCGAAACATTCAGAATATGACATCACGAACCCCATTCCTTTTTTTCGTACTCTCGACAGATCGGCTGAGCCAAACTGTTTGAAACACGCTATGCGAAGTCTCTACCTTCCTTAGAACGCAATGTATATCACTTTCACCCATAAACACTTATGTAGGCTGCCAAATATTGTAACGTCACGCATATTAGAGCCGTATCCTTCGAGCAGGCATCACGAGTTATATTTTCTTTTTGAGCATTTCCTAAAGCTTGCCAAGAGTCTTCTCCGCTCGAGAGTAAAGCCACTGGTAAATGGAAAGAGGTGATTTACTAATACGAGAATATTCGTTCTTTGATTTAGCGTTTCTTTAATGACTCCCTGCAATAAAGCGCAATGTTTGCACTGCTTAGTGCAGTTTTTCATCTATTCTGGCATACGCTGCTTAGCGCGGTATGCCAAAATAAATTAACATAACGTGAGTTAGCTCGCCGCGCTGCTGGGCTCTTCTATTCGCGGCGTGTCATGGTCATTGATTTTTTTTTTCCCTTCATATGAGGCTGCAGCGCTTCATCGCGCCAGCATATATACTTAGGGCCTGTTCATGCTCAAGCCGCACTGCCCCGTTTGGCTGTGCGGCTGCCGCTTCGCCGGCGACCGAGAGAGGGGTAGAGATGGGGTTAAGATGAAGAAGGACGGTACAAATCTCTCAGTCCCGTTTCTTCCTCTATCCCTGTGATGAAGATGGCGGAGGAGGAACAATGTTTATACCACGGAGGAGCAATATTTTTTTATTACTCTTTCTCCGTGCCCTCGACCCCCTAACACACCCTTGGACCCCAGCCCACTGCGCAACATGATAGCGACAGTGACAATAGGGAGTTTTCGAATAGGGGCCCCAAAGAAATAGCGTCGACACCACTGCGCATGCGCGAGACCCAAAATACCTCTGCGTTCTGCGTTGGGCGCGCTATTTCCGGAATTCAGCGAGAGCCCCAAAGCTTGCCCCAAAGAGTTAGCGTAAACAAACATGGCGACGACCATCGAAATGATGGCTCTCGCCTGGGACCCAATTGACCTGATTTCTCATTAACTGATGACTTTGTCAATCAATAAAGGGTGACGTAGGCCATCGCTTTCTTCCATCTTAAGCATACTGGCCGTGAAATACCCCGCGTTTTAAAGATCGTTTGTCAGTTGAGAGCTCGTAGGCTTAAAGAGCAGCTCCGGAGGTTTTTCCACCATATTATAACATCGCTGTTTTCCTATAGTACAGGTGTCCCTGAAGCAGCCAGGGTCAGTTAATTAGCTCAGAAACTCACCAATAATTTTAAATAACGGAATGAACGGTGTGTTCAAACCGAAAGCGAAACGGGTAGACGCTTCTTGCAGCGTATGCGATGACGTCACAGCCACCCCGCCATCAGAAATATGAAGCTGGCGAAGCTGGCGCCGCAAAAATGAAAGTGACGATGTCCTCCAACGATGTATTGAGCTCTTTTGAACTTGACAGCGACGATTTGAGCACTGGAGTATCGCCGTTTTGCTTTAGAAGGCCCGCCTGCTTGGGTAGGCAGCGTTGCAGGTAATGACGTCAAAAAGACAGGGTGGCTCGCGTGGGAATCCGCTAATCATCTTTAAAATTCATTTTAGGGAAAACTAAATGACCGGCAACAGCCTGGCTTGGCATAAATTATTGCAGTACCGAGGAGAACATATACTGAAAATTTCGTTGAGATCTGTGGAAAATGAAAAATCGCCGGAGTTGCCCTTTAACACGACCGATGGCTCAAAGATGGATTGCCTTGGCTCAATGATGGCAAATTGTTTAGACTCTCAGAACTGAGGGGGATTACAAGTAAATTCATTGGCCCTGCACACTTTAAATAACAGTTTTAAGGAGTACGTGCATGAAACGCACATACCTTTGGTAACCTGTAATTTTCGCAATGGTGTAGCTCGCTTTCTTGGCCACCTTGGCCCTGCAACCGCAAGACGCAAACAGCGAGCGCAAAACCCAAATCGAAAACTCTTACTTCCTTCGTGACCCAAAGTTAGCACACGTAAGGCACTTTGGGGTCCCAAACATTTAGGGCCCCTATTCGAAAACTCCCTAATGAGTGCTCCATGGTAGCGAACGTGACACCCTAGACTGAGCTCCGCACTTTACTCAGATTTCACAAACTTGGAAGGCTTTAGTTTTCTCTGTCACAAAATGTCGTTCTTCGATTTGCTCTTTTCGACCATTTGGGCACTCAAGGACTGATGTGGAAATGTACCGGGTGTTACCTACGAATACCTTCAAACTTTTTACCGGGTAAGTTGTCTGCTTGTTACCGTTAAGCCACGGTGGTATCACGCCGCGACTCTTTAGCTGAGGATATAACGGGCCATTTCGTAGTCTATATAGAATTAGCGTGATTCTCGCCCCTCCCTCCCCAGGCGTAGTATATGGTCTACATCCAGAGAGCGCATAGACATCGAGTATCCTACACAGGAAGACATGTCTTGAAGGTGGAGTCATATTTGGGAAACATATGCAAAGATTAGTAGCCATATTCTGGGAGCCAAAAAATCTGCACTGGTAACTTGTAAGCGCTATGTATAGACCACACGGAGAAGTAAGGAGTAAAGGAGTTCCCAGCGAACAAATCTGCAACTTTCTCGTTCCTTTCAATGAAGGCTAAAAAAAAAAAAGTTCCTTGAAGCAATGCTTCGCGGTTGCGGAGTGTCCTGGACCTTAACCCCCACGCAAATGTAGAGCGCGTCTATGGACAATACCGTCTTGTATGCACACAGCTCGCCTTTCTCAGTATATAGTATGTATATAACAAACGAGCGAAAAGCGGGGCTGATGGGTAGGAAGTTCCTCGGTGGCGATATCCTCCCTTTCTTCCGGTCCACTTCCTCACTCTCCGGAAGTGGACCGAAGTGCCAGCACCACAGTTTCTCCTGTAGAAGGACAACGTCGCGTGATCCGTCGCGACCTCCGCCTTTTCTCGACGCTTCGATGCTCAAGCGGCTTGACACTGGTCGCGCGAGGGGCGACGACTGGACCATCATCTCTCACCCAACGTTTTAGCGTATATGTATACCTTTTGATTCCTCTTCGAGGCTCCTTATGCACGGCTTCGTCCATCATGCATGCACGCACAGCTATGCGGAACGAACGCACTTTAGTCGCGCTGGAGCCTTTTAAGAACCCTAGGGCGAAATGAATCGTATCGACCGCATATACATACAGTCGACGTGAGACTGTGGTCGGGTCCAGCCCTTCTTTCCATGGTGTCCGTAGTAGCGGTTATGGTGCGAGCATGGAAGGGGAAGAGTCGCCACGCGTCGCAAGGCAAATAGGAAGTGCATGGCTTTCAGCGCCCTGGTTCCTCGGCGCCGCTTCCGGCGTCACTTCCGGCGTGCCTTCCGGCCGGGCAGTTTGCGGCTTTTATATGGGAATCCGCGTCCTATTTACAAGGCCTCGTTGCGGCCGACGCCTATTTTCATCTCTTGTTTCTCTGCGCGTTTGCTTTCACACCAGCGAGCGCAGAGTAGGCGTTGGCGACGGCACAGGGCGGCTGGAACACCACCCTAGCGGTGGTGCGCCGATCCCGGGAAAGACAGTAACGCACCACGATGCCGGGGTTGTTTGAACGGCACGCGCTTTGCCGGCCGGAAGAGAGCGCAAACGTCAGCGTTATGCATGACGCACGAGATACCGTCGCCAATCATTCGCTGAAAGAACGAGCGCCGAGACGACGTCCATTGTGGGCGCTTTTCTGCTCGCGTCCGGGCGATGACGTTGTTCATGCAGAAGACGTGAGAGTGCGCGACACCGTCGTACTTTGTGCGCGAAGCTGCTGCCACGATTTGGCTTGCTTTGGTTGTGTCACAATGGATTTCTCTTGGTTTTAGGGGCGAAGCTCCTCTTAGTCTAACCTTGTCACGCGTCAGGCGTCAGTCGTCAGGCGTAAACCGCGTGCCTCCCGGCACGCGCTCGCCCTCGGCGTTCGCCTCGGCTCGTGCCTCCCGGCGCGTGCCTCTGCTGTCTTGTGAGAGAGAGAAAGAGAGACAGAGAGAGAGCGAAAGGCGCGCGTTGGCTATGGAAACGCTCTTTCTTAGAGGAACGCTGTACCAGCTCGCAAAGAAGGAGAACGCGCCCTCACCAGCGAGAGACAACGTTGGCGCAGGCAGCGTCTCCTAGCGAGTTTCTTGATTGAGAAATACCGACTGCTCGCGTTGGAGAAGCGTTCACCGGCAACCCATATATATATATATATATATATATATATATATATATATATATATATATATATATATATATATATATATATATATAGGCACTGGATCTTGACTTGCAATGAAGTGCCTGTGGGAGATTTCACTTGTGCATAGTTTAACCATGAGGATTTAAATAAATTAATCCGGAACTCGGCACGATCTACGATGAGCCTCTCGAGCTTCGCCCGCTCATCATCATTCACTCCGTGGATATGCTGTAATTTTTTTTAGATTCTTCTTTTTTAGGGGCGAAGCTCCTTAAAGCGGCACCCGTTCGTCCCTCGTCGTCGTAGTCGTAGTCGTAGTGCGTAACCAGTCTTACGCTTTGACCTCCAAGGTGGTGCCGGTGGGAGATTTCTCCTGTGCGTTGTTGAACAATAAAAAAAATTCGCAGCGTGCGCGTTAACTAAAAGCCGAATTCTTCTGTCTCTCATTCCCATTAGCAGCCATTGGCATGTTCCAGTAGGAAACGTTAGTAGAAGTAGAAGTGTTAAAAGCCGACTTCTGCTGTCTCTCATTCCAGTAGCAGCCATTGTTTACCTCCAAGGTAGTGCCTGGTGAGATTTCTCCTGTGCGTGATTAAACAATAAATAAAAATTTTGTTCAAACGCCATTGATTGATGAAATAAAACGCCAGAGTAAAGCAAACGGCGTGTGTTGTCCCACACTCGAAATATCCACAGACGCGGAAACAGCGCGGAAAACCGACAAAGAGATGACACAGAGTGGACGGAAACTGATGTGGTATGATATGATGAACCAAAAATTTATGGCTCGTCCCCGCTATGGAGGATTGGCCGTGAATCGTATGTTGTGCTGCGTGTCCTTGTCTTCATCGATTTTCTGGGCTTTGTTAGCTGTACGACAAACTGTCAACAAGCCCATGTCAACCTAAATGCAATGGAAAACTCGAGAGGTGCTCATCGTATACGTTATGGCAGGCGTATAAGGAGTGCGAAGTAACTCACACGCTTGATGGGCGGCGAGACATTGCAATTTAAGTGTGTTGCCTCTATTTCTTGCATATATATATATATATATATATACTCAGAGGATTGCAGAGCTCTCAAAATATGGCCTAGTCGAAAACGATGATAAACAGCGGTCCCTGGCAAACGTTTCTTCAAGGTTTTAAATAGATAGATAGATAGATAGATAGATAGATAGATAGATAGATAGATAGATAGATAGATAGATAGATAGATAGATAGATAGATAGATAGATAGATAGATAGATAGATAGATAGATAGATAGATAGATAGATAGATAGATAGATAGATAGATCCAGTTATTCAGTAATATATATGCCATCAATAAGTCCAGTAGGATTCGCTTTGTTCTTTGCATGCGCATGCAGTTGAACAGCTTGTTCAGCATGCGTAATCCGCGAAAGAAATTCTTGACAACAGCTTTCTTCCGCTTAAGTACTGCGACCACACTGGGAAAATTGAAATTGAAATTGATTTTTATTCAAGTGTTCAAATACACTTAGGAGAGAGAGGACTAAAGGCATTAACGCCTGACGGGGTCCTCCCACCTGATAACAACAGTTTGTACACAAGTATTGGCAAAATAAACTGTGTAAGTGAAGTACCTTGGAACCGTACAGAAAAAGAACGTAAAAGTAAAAATGCGCGTACAGTAATAAATTTTACAAAGGTAATAATGTTTCTCTGTGAAACGTGTATATAGTATTATTTTTGCTGTCGAACTGTTCGCAAGTTTTTGTGCAAGTTTACGCGTATACAATAATCTTCCCTTTTTGAGTTATCTAAATGATGCGTTATTCCTTTGGTATCATGACCTGAAACAAAACACGTGGAACGAGGTTTCACCACTGAGTGAGCTCTTCTCTGCCACTGACGTATACCGCATGAGACGCTTGTAATTTTCACGCTTGATCTACGTTGCGACGTCGTATATTGACCCTTTTCATAATTCGCAAGGGCGCTTCTCTGCACTGCACATTTGCCCTACTAATGGCGACAGCTGTCTTGATTGAAATGCTGCCAAATTCAAGTTGCACAAGCAAGGCTTGCTTTTTGCGCATGTTTGTGTTAGAAGGGCTGAGTCGACATGTTACATTCCCACTCGCACGCAAACTTCGCTTGTACAAGCTATTTGCAGGATTGCCTACGCCACCATTAGTAGTACAAGCTGCATAGCAGGGAAGCTAGCTTTACAATTATGAAACGGGTCTATATACGAGGGTTAACAAGTCCCTTGGACGCCACAAAGGGATGGCTCCAGCGGTGAGGTTCGTTTGCCCGCCTTCGCTATATATAACAGAACCGCCGCCATATACCGGCACGGCAGTGCACACAACTTCCGGGACGCTGTTCGTATATCCGGACTCCCGCAGTGCGGGCACAGAGAGTGAGCCGCCGGGGTGATTAAGAGCATCGGGTTGCCGCGCCGCCAAGATTGAACGCTAGCTTTCGTCGTCGATCGCCCGAGGACCCGCGGGACAGGACTAGTGGATTCGGCGTGCCGGTAACGTATATATGGCGTTTTGCCAACGACTGTGTATGTACTACATGTAGCTCGAGGGAACTGGGATAAAAGAACGAAGCCTGCAGGGCCTGGCCGAGATTTATTGCAGCGACGAGTTTAGCGGAACGTGTAAAGTCAGTGTACACGAGAAAGTCGGAAATGTATACGCGGTGTCGGCGGATCCCTTTGGTGTTTGCCAGCGCAGGTGAAAGCTGCGACTTGCAGCGTTGCCAGAGTCGGTAGAATCTTTCTTTCTTTCTTTCTTCGTTTCTTTCTTTCTTTCTTTCTTTCTTTCTTTCTTTCTTTCTTTCTAAATAAGAATTGAAATTTCGGAAAATTACCATACGACCCCTACAATAACTCGCAAGGAGAAAATTTTAAACAAATTGACGAACTACTGATCGCAGTTCTCATGGCCGTCGAGTACTGGAGGGTCGTGCAAACAAACACGCTCTAAAACGCTGTGCACAACGAAATTGTAGCCATAGAAACAATTAATTCACGCATTTCACGCATCACGCGCACACACACACACACACTTAGTGCGTTATTATTCTTGCTTTCATGGTTTTATGTGTTTTTCGCTATCAATATCATGATGCTAAAATGGCCGACTCTAATGTAGCTTACCCTCCGACGTCTCCATACCTGAACAAGGCACACACAGGTACGCGCGCAGTGCGATAACACTGAAAAGTAACGAGTATATACGGATGCAAACACCGGAAAGTTGTGGTTAACCGAATCGCCCAGCTATATATATCCTGAAAAACATTCGGTTTCACGTGTGCTATGGCTTAACCACTCCAGTTAATTTACAGAGGGAGATATTCGCTAACATTGGGAAAATGTAAGAGAATGAGAAGAAATATTCCCATGTCCCAGAGGCGGACATGGAGGACACAACATGGAGGAGGAACGTCAAAAAAAATAAATAAAATAATCCACGCATCTCCACGAAGTGAATCATGACGAGTGAGCGAAGCACTGGGGATCGTTCGGTGTTACCGTAAATCACCCGTGACATTGCCCACTCTCGCATGTAAATGAGTGACAACGCGTGTGTAAACATACACACGCGTTGTCGTTCATACTCCTGGTCTTTATGAGGTTGCTGCGCTCCCACGTCGTAGATCGTGCCGAGTTCCGGATTACTTTTAGTTAACGCGCACGCTGCGAATCTTTATTGTTCAACTACGCACAAGAGAAATCTCCCACCGGCACTACATTGCAGGTCAAGATCCAGTGCCTATATAAGTGGCGTGGCCGGTGAGCCGTTGTGCAGCGCGAACATTGCTGCCGGTGGCACTCATCGTGGCGTTGACGGTGGCGTTGCCGGGAGAATGAGCGGAGCGCGCGCGGGTCATTTTCATCTAGCGGAGCTGCCGTGGCGCCTCTAGCGGCACCCTCCGGAAGCTTGGGCCAGCTGTTGCGCATGCGTAGTGGGGGTGTGGACGGCTCAGGGAGGCAACAGGCTCGACCGTATAAGCTGCTTCGCATCTAATAAATAATTGATGGAATTTTACGAGCCAAAAAGAGCTATGGTTATGAAGTACGCCCCCACAGTGGTGGGCTCCGGAGTATAGTTTTGACCACATGACCACTTGGGGTTCTTACACGCGCACCTAAAACTAAGTACGCGGGTTTTTTTATTGCATCTCGCCGCTATCAAAATGCGAAAAATTAAACAAAGGAACAGATATGAGTCGTTCTATTCCAGGACAGTGGATGACCAACGGAGCTGCTTAGCATGCGACATGGAGGTGACATGGCGGAAGCCGGTTTGGTACAAAAGGCCACGTTGTGAGCATTCCCACCAACGTTCCAGAGTTGGCAGTAGTGACACTACAGTAATGCGATTACAGTAATTACGCAACTTTTTGCTGTAGGAAGTAATGCAATGAATTACTTTAGGCGAGTAGTTTCAAGGTGATTGCTCATTACCTTCCCAATTACTTTTAACTAGCATATGGCATTTCCGCTACCCTCTTAGTATGAAAAATTCACTAAAAAAGAAAAGAAAAACATGCGAAACATATGCGAATGATTGCACAAATTTCGCATGTATGTAGTGCGTAATATTAGCAAATAGATAATGTGCTGGAACGGAAAATGGTAGGTGTAACATTAAGGAACAAGAAGGGAGCGGAGTGGGTTGGGGAACAAACGCGTGTTAGGGACATATTAATAGAAATTAAGAAAAAGAAATGGGCGTTGGCGAGCCACGTAATGCGAACACAACTGTTGGTCATTAAGGGTAACAGAGTGAATTCCTATAGAGAACGCCAGCGTGGCAGGGGGGCAGATGAGATCAGGAAGTTTGCGGGGATAAATTGGGCACAGTCTGCACAGGAAAGGGATAATTGGCAATCTATGGGAGAGGCATTTGCCCTGCAGTGGACGTAGACAGTATGATGATGATGTGTTGTAAATGTATTTGTGCTGCAAGGAAAGCGTATGTGAGTTGGTGAAATATTGTTAAACTAATTTCACGGTAAGTCCATTTGTAATGTAATGTCATTACTTATGGCCAGCTGTAATTTGTAAAGTAATTTAGTTACATTTGTGACAATTCTAGAAACGTAATAAGTAATGTAATTTAATTACTTCTTAAGAGTAATTTTGTCATCAATGCATTGTGCAGAGTCTACCGCCACACATCGACAACGCCAACCCTGCTATCGAGGTGCGCAATAAGCTACTTTTGCTTGCCAATACATCCTATAGGACCGCATACCCCGCTTCGCGACACACGTGGATGATATTTCCTATTATGAGTAGGCTACACGGCAACACACAGTGTGCGAAAGCCAGCTATCAAAGCCCGAGCTAACACAGACGCCCTTAATGTCACAATCACTTCAAAGCAGAAATGCACTGCCAGAAAGACATTCTTCGAGGAGGAATATAAGTCGTCTCATATCAAGATATCTCGACCTTAGAACCTTCCTTTTTATTGCGTGATTAATGTTTGGCTTACTCAGAGCAAGCCAAAGCTGATCCTTTTGAGAGAGAGAGAGAGAGAAAAGAGGACAAAGGCAGGGAGGTTAACCAGATATTAGATTCCGGTTTGCTACCCTGCGCTGGGGAGAAGGGGAGGGGGTTAGAAAGATGACAGCCGAGAGAGGGTACAAGATTCAAGACAAGCACAACAAAAAACACGCGCACACACATACACACACACAAAGAACGTTCCGCTTATAGACGTTCACGAAGGCCGGTAGATGTCAAGAAGCGCAGTAGCGCTTGCATGGCCTTCTTCTGCGACGTGATGTCTAGTCGATGGCGTAGGATGCCTTCTTCCGACAGTGGTTGGTCGCCCAGTTTGTTGAGTGCAAGGCGAAGAGGTTGCCTCTCTACGCTGTATCGTGGGCAGTCACATAAAATGTGCTCAATGGTCTCTTCGTGACCGCAGTGGTCACAGGCTGCGGTGTCGGCCATCCCTATGCGGAACGCATATGCTTTTGTGAAAGCGACGCCCAACCATAGTCGGTATAAGAGTGTGGCTTCTCCTCGGCAAGTCTTGGGTGGGACTCGAAGGCTTAAGGTCGGATCGAGAGAGTGAAGTCGGGAATGCGTGAAATGTGTGCCACCCCATTGCGATACAGTACACTTGCGAGCAAGCAGATGGAGCATCCGTGCCGCGTCCGTCCTTGACAATGGTATGGGTACTTTTTGTTCCATATTATGTGCAGAACGGGCGGCTTGATCGGCCCGTTCATTGCCTATAATCCCGCAGTGACTTGGAAGCCACTGAAAAGATATTTTGTGGCCTGCCTTCCCTGTATGTTGCAGCATCTCTGTAACCTGGAACACCAGCTGTTCATGTGGTCCGCGGCGTAGAGGAGACAACAGGGACTGCAATGCTGGCTTGGAGTCGCAGAAAAGCGTCCATTTGTGTGGCGCTTCATCTCTGATGAAATGAAGGGCAGTAAGGATCGCTGCGAGCTCTGCTGCCGTCGATGTTGTCGGATGAGTCGTCTTAAATTTTAAGGTTTTAACTTTCGCGGGTATCACGACTGCTACAGTGGAGCTGTCTGGAAGCACTGATCCGTCCGTGTAGATATGCGTAGAGTCCCGGTACTTCTCGTACAATAGAAGTAACGTGAGCTGTTTAAGCGCTGGTGATGATAAAGCGGCTTTTTTCTCAATTCCAGGAATTGTCAGGTTGATTTCCGGCTGAGCGAGACACCATGGAGGAATTGAAGGTCTCGCAGAAGGGGTGAAAGAAGTTGGTAATGAGTCACCATGTGCTGTTATCGTTTTGCTGAAAGAGGTGCGTGGTCTGTCCACTGGCAAAGAAGAGAGGTGGTGCCGAGGGGTCCTGGCGAGGTGCCTGATATGTGTCCTCAGCGCTTCCATGTCAATTTGGGTCGTGATAAGGTGGTCTCTAGCGATTGCTATTGTCGCCACTGTCGATGCACTCCGTGGTAGGCCTAGGCAGATCCGGAGCGCCTGAGCCTGCACACTCTGTATTGTACGTAGATTTGTTTTGCCCGTGTTCGTTATAGCTGGCAAGCTGTATCGCAGAAAGCCGAGAAAAAGCGCCCTGTATAGCTGCAGCATAGCACGTGTCGACATTCCCCATGCTTTTCCACAGAAGAACTTGAACAAGTGACAGATGCCCGTCAACCGCTTTTTCATGTACGATACATGAGGGCTCCATGACAAATCTCTGTCAATTATGACACCGAGAAATTTATATGTTCGAACGTAGGGTATGATTTGGCCACTTATCATTACGGTGTAGTGAGTCATAGATTTGCGCGTAAAAGGCATCAGTGCACATTTCTCGGAGGAAATTTCTAGGCCTCGACTACGGAGGTAGATAGCAGCTTCATTGGCAGCTCTTTGAATTCTTGCTCGCAATTGTAACCGCGTCACTGCTGACGTCCATACGCAGATGTCATCAGCGTACATTGACAGCCTGACCGTGCTTGGAATGTGCTGAAGCAAAGCAATTAGTGTGATATTAAATAGCACAGGGCTAAGTACACCGCCCTGGGGAACACCGCGGCAGCTATAATGTAGAGAAGTGCGGCCATCTTCGGTGCTTACAAAAAAGGAACGCATAGAGAGATAGCTCCGTATCCAGCGAAACGTCCGACCACCCACTCCTACCTCTTCGAGAGCAGAGAGGATTGCTTCATGTGTAACATTGTCATATGCTCCTTTGACGTCGAGGAATAAGGAAGCGCAGAGACGCTTACGGCTTTTCTCATGCTGAACGTATGTGACCAGATCGACGACGTTATCTATCGACGATCGGCCTCGACGAAAACCCGCCATGGCATCTGGGTAGCAGTTGTTGTACTCCAAGTACCACTCCAGGCGTCCTAGGACCATCCTCTCCATGACTTTGCCCACGCAACTTGCCAAAGCGATGGGGCGGTAGGATGAGAGTTCTAGCGGCGACTTGCCAGGCTTCAGCAGTGGCACGAGGCGGCTTGTCTTCCAGCTGATGGGAAGAGTGCCATCTCTCCAGGAGCTATTGTACAGGTGAAGGAGAGCAAGTCTCGCTCGCTCACCTAAATGACAGAGAGCTCTGTAGGAAATGCCATCAGGTCCAGCTGCTGATGTGCGTCCGCACAAAGATAAGGCAGCCTGAAGTTCGTGCATTGAGAATGGTAGGTCCATGCGATGATCACCTGGTGGGGGACTGCTCGTCAAAGGCGGCATATTGCTGGGAGCAGGAGGTTGGCTAGCTAATCTGGTACAAAACTCTTCTGCCACGTCAGTATCTAGTCGCTTTTGTGAGAGGGCTAGGGTCTTGAATGGGAACCGCTGCACAGGTGGTGTCCGGAGACCTCGCACTGTCCTCCACAGCTGCGACAAAGGTTTGCGAGGATCTAGTGACTCACAGAAGGCAGTCCAACGTTGTGATTCGAGCTTGTCTAACCGCCGCTGGATCTTCTTTTGCGTGCGTCTAGCAGTACGTAAATCCTCTATTGCTTTCGTACGTCGGTACCTTCTTTCAGCACGCCGCCGGATTGCCCGAAGTCTTTCCAATTCAAAATCGAACTGTGTCGGTTTTACGCAGCATGCGAGAGTACGCACATTGTCGTGCATTGCGGTTCTTATTTCCTCCTCCAAGTCAAGTGGTGTATTGGCTTCGCAGCGTTCTTCCATGATGGATTGAAATTTGGTCCAGTCCACTCTTTGAATTGTATCTCGTATTTTAGTAGGAGCCAATCCTTTGATCGTGATATATGTTGGGATATGGTCACTTCCGTGCGTCTCTGTGTCCGCAAACCATCTGACACGTCTGACAAGGCTTCGTGAGACAAATGCCAAGTCAAGACAGCTGCTCTACGTGGCGCCACGTAGGAACGTAGGACTTCCGTCGTTCAACAGCCATAGCTCCTCACTGGATGCGAAAGATACCAGAGCTCTGCCTCTCGCGTTGACCTTCGAACTTCCCCAGAGTGTATGATGCGCGTTGAAATCTCCGATGACGACCCACGGACCAGAGGATGAGGACAGAATATCCCTTAGTCGTTTGTGGTCAAATCGACTTGACGGCGATAAGTAGGCGCCCACAACAGTGAATGTAAGATTCTTCTTCTTTACTGTTAAGCATACGTATTGATTTTCGTCGTTAGCTGGTACTGGGTGATGAATATAGGTGAGGTCACGTCGAATAAACACCAAAACCTTGCTGTTTTCGTCGACAGTCGACGAAGGGAATGATTCATATCCAGATAGCCTTATCGAGTTCGTTAAGTTCGGTTCGCAAATGACTATGATGGGAAACATATTGACATACACATAGCGACGGAAGTCTGAAATGCGCGATCTCAGACCGCGGGCATTCCACTGAAAAATTGCTGCATTTCGGACCTCATTCCGGAAGAACAGTGGCTGATGGGCCATGATGGGTCTATTCAAGGGCTGCTAGCACCGGACTCAGAGCGTCCAACACTTGAAGAGCACTTCTGGCAGACGGTGTATGCATGTTGCTCAGCAACACGCGAATGGCATTAATTAAGGGTCTTAGAAGAGCGACAACTTGCTTATCTGTATTCTGTGACTTCTCAGATGCCACACTGTGTTGCACTGTTGGCGACCTCTGCGGTAGCTCTGCTGCAGGTTGTAGAGGCGCCAGCGGTGGCCATTCCGTTGTAGACAGAGGCCTTCCAGATTTTCCCTTTCCAACATCGGTCTCTGGGGTGCTGGAAACGTGCGTCTGGTGCGCTGCTGATGACGGGTCTGTTTGACGGTTCTCTTGTGAAGATGATGATTGTTGTCGTGATGATCTTCGACGTCGCACTATGTCAAAACCGTGACGGCACTAAAACCGTCTTTATTACTTTATTGTTTGCTGTTCCCCCGAGAGAGATATTGAGCTTAAAAAAAAAAAAACAGGCTAACAGTTCCTGAAAGCCAGCTTCACTTCCAAACACTAATGCATTGGTGGAGCACATTTTTCCAGGGGCAATGCGAGTCCCCAATATCAAAATATGGCGGCGCTAGGACCTTTATTTATCATTTATCGTTATATCGATTGCTTGCTGTTGCCCCAAGGCATGCGTGCATGCCGCAAAAGCGTCAAGGGAAGGGAAAGCTTGGGGAAGTGTGAGCGCCTACCGCCATCTCGGGGAGCCTGAGAAAACGGGATATTTTGCGCCCAGACGCCACTAAAACCAGGTGGTTAGCCGCAGGGAGCTGCGCAGCAAGAAAAAAAAAAGGAAGATGGTATGGGGGGGGGGGAGGCTAGAACTGAAAGAGTCTACTAAAGTCTTCTCTAAAGCGAAATGTATATAATCATTGCAGTCTCCCGGTACAAACTTGTGATGCAGAAACCTGGAGGATCACGAAAAAAAAAAAAAAAAACAAAATCGAGAAGAAATTATGGAACGTACAGTTGTCAGCACGCTTAACACGAACGCTCTGCACGCGTGGCCTCGACCACTTTGACTGGCGCCAGCGCCGCGAAATGGTGAGCCCTGTTCCATGATATATTGCTTATTTATTATTCAATAAATGAATATTTAAATCATTATTATGGCGTCAACGGCGCCCACCGCTTCGCGGCACTGGCCTCAGACCAAGTGGTCCAGGTCACGCATGCAGATCGTTCGTGTGCCACAAAAGTCGCCTTATGTCAATAATTATGCTGCGCATGTGTAGTCTTAAAGCATGCTTGCAAACGGTCTTTTCCACGAGCGCCAAGTGGAAACGTGCTTCTGCCGAATTTTTGTATAAGAACGGATACGAAAGCCCAAGGGTACCGTCTTTTCGTTTATGCTTGTGTGTTTTAGGGGCGAAGCTCCTTAAGGTGTGGGCCTGTCCGTCCGTTGTTCCTATAGTAGCGCGTTACCTTCAAAGAAATGATTGATGCTACGTGTGGGAGGCGCGCCCTCGGTGCGTGCCTCCCGGCGCGCGAGCTCTCACTCTTCCATCTGCTGTCTTGTGAGAAAGAGAGAGCGAAAGGCGCGCGTTGACTATGGAAACACTCTTTTTGTCCGCCGCGGTGGTGTAGTGGTTGCGGTACTCGGCTGCCACCCAAAATACGCGGGTTCGATCCCGGCCGCGGCTGTCGCACTTTCGATGGAGGCGAAAATGCCAGAGGCCCGTGTACTGTGCGTTGTCAGTGCACGTTAAAGAACCCCAGGTGGTCTAAATTTCCGGAGCCCTCCACTACGGCCTTTCTCTCCTCTATCTCTTTCACTCCCTTTCCCCCACTCCCACGGACGCTTAGCCGTGCTCCCTTCATGGGCTGCAGAAATAGCGTCCTTTCCTAACCAAACCACAATCAATTAATCAATCAAACACTCTTTCTTCGATGAACGCGCTACCAGCTCGCAAAGAAGGAGAACGCGCCCTCACCCGCGAGAGACAATCTTGACGCAGGCAGCGTCTTCTAGCCAGTTTCTTGATTGAAAAATACCGACTGCTCGCGCTGGAGAACCGTTCACCGGCCACCCATATATATATATAATATATATGCACTGGATCTTGACTTGCAATGAAGTGCCGGTGGGAGATTTCACTTGTGCGTAGTTGAACCATAAGGATTCGTAGCGTGCACGTTAACTAAATTAATCCGGAACTCGGCACGACCTACGATGAACCACCGGAGCTTCGCCCACTCATCATCATTCACTCCGTGGATATGCTGTGAATTTTTTGCCTTTTTATTTTCTTCATTTCTTTTGTTGCATCTGGGCAGATGCATGGGTTGAGGAACCTTAAAGGAGTACTGACACCAAGTTTTGACATTCTCGTATTATTGCTGTAAATGAAAGCACTGGCGTGGAGAACCCCAAGAAGAGTATCATGGTGCCTCGCAAGGCAATGAATATATTTTTAATACGGCTTCCTTAAAAGCCCACTTTCGGTTTCGATATCGAGGGGGCGGTTTCCTAGTGACGTGTCAACGTAGTCGGACGTGCGTCTAAGTCACGTAGGGACAGCAATTCATGATGGCGTCGCTGCAACTCGGTCGTCTATGATCAATTACATGTGGGGCACGCAAACAACACTTTCACGGTCGTCCAGTGACTGACAGTGATTTCGGCGATTTTTAATAGACTGTGCTCATACGTCATTGTAGTGTCCATTGCGCTGGTGCTGGCTTGCAGTGCTGGGTGACGAAAACTTTAAAACCAAACTAAAATATTTTATACGTGTTTCCTGGCTTCCATGTGCGGAGGGCGTTAACAATACATGGCTAGAAAACGAAAAATGTACATTTTGAGCCGCCAAAAAATCGTGTCAGTACTCCTTTAACCAGGCAGAACTAATCTGTGTTTAGTCCCTTCATTCCCTTCAATCCGGATATCGTTTGTTTTGCTGCAAAAGAAGAACTTACGAGTGGAATACATGTAGTGTAGAAATACATCTTGATTATTGCAATGCGAGTGCAAATATTTACCTCAACTAACCGCCTTCTGTACCGCACGTTGCTGCCATTGAATTGTATCGGGGTGGCGGGACTTGTCAAGCTGCAGATATTGCAGCTTTTACCCTGCTATCCTCACCATAAATGGTAGTTTTTTCTTTCTTCTTGTTCAACCTGTTAACTGTTATAATTGTATTGGTTAGGGCGAAACAAACCAAATCTCAAATCTCAAGAGGAAGAAGAAGTAAAGCAAGAAGAAAGCGCTTAATTGTCTACTGCACGCTTGTGCGTGCTATGGTGGGAAAGCCTCACATTCTTTGGATTGTGTTGAAATGGCCGGACCTGCATTACGTTGAAGTTACTGAACAATTATCAAACAGCAAAGCATCAACAGCCAACTAGCTAGCTAGGCCCCACCACGCTAGCAAAACCTTCCTCTCTCTCTACCACCACCGACACCGCGGAGTGAAGCGGGCAAGTTTCCCGGCTGAAAAAAAACGGTGGCTCGCCAGCAGCGCATAAAGCGCCAGCTACTGCACAACGCGGCCACCAAGCGCCGGCGGAAAAACAGTAGCGCACTTTGTGCACAGATGGCGCCACTCGCTTAGACGCCCTGCGCGATTCTTTTTTCCATTTCTGAACGCTGGGCGCTGATCGCGGTGACGAATTGCGCGATGGTAATACTATTCCGAGCGGTGCAAGATCACTCCTTTACTGACAATATAGGGCAAATTACCCGAGCAGGATCGATATACGTTGAGCAGCCGCAGCGATCACACACAGTGTTCTGTGTGTTGCGCCGACCTTGCTTGAATGGGGATACGTATCAAAGGTACGTTATAAGGTATCGTTATTTCTACACGACGCATGTGACCCCTTAATTATACGGTAGCGTTATCACGGTGCCGGATACTGTGATCACGGAGGCAAAGAAAATCGCGGAGAGTTTAGGTCTAAGTGAGTCCATCAGCCAGCCCTTGCATGTAGGCAGTGCATGTTAGTCCGAATTCCCGGCTTTCTTTCTTTCTTTCTTCTTCTTATCTGTATTTTGTTTTGTTTTGTTTTTTTGTTCTTAAGCGTTGTAAGCCACCTTATCTAATGTTATATCATGTGTCGATATTACCTTGCGTTTGAGTTCACGGATGATTCTCGCGTAATTCTCTGTGACAAGAGCACTCATATTTCTTTCATTCTTTCGTCATGCGCAGTGTGGTTGAATATGTGGTTGAATATGAATATGTACTTGTGGTAAATATGTCCATTTTACTGCACCTTCTCGGAGCATCAAGCCCCTTTGTGATAAGCATCAAACTCCAAGTACAAGGTTCTGGTACCCACGCAGCTCCACTTATCTTTTCTTACAATTGTATTTTACATACAACTGCAACTAATATTGCAAAAACCAAGTAACCAGTGTTGCCAGCGTCCCAACACAAGCAGAAGGGGTGATCACAAAGACACAAAAATTCTGTTTTAAGAACTTCCACTGATATTCCTGCAATACATTTGCGAGCTTCGACACTTCGAATGGTGCGCTTCCTGTGGCAATAAGAAATAGTATTTCTGTTTAGAATTTCTACTCATATTCCTGCAACAAGCTTGGAAAATTCGAAGGGTGCACGTCCTATTGCAATAAGAAGTAGGAGGTCGATGAATGATGGCAGACGGTGTCTTCAAAATCCCTTCCTTTAGGGAACTGCGGCAGTACTATAATGTGAAACACACGTTAAACCTAGCGTCCTAAAGATGTGCGTGTGTGCGTCTCCAGTTCCATCCCACACCAATTCAAGTGACTCCACCACTCAACAACGATCGTTTAAGGAATCTGAGGATGTAACCAAACGAGACAGCACAGTAATCACTAAGTTATCATCGCTACGAAAAAATGAAAGTGAGTAATTGTGGTGGGTTTCACTTTCACTGGTCATACATCTTCACAGAGCAGAAAGGCTCACAACTTGTTAAAGAGCGAAGTTCTTTAAGCAGGTTGTCGGGTGTAATCCGCGAGCAGAAAAACAACCATCATCATCAGGTGCACGTGCACTTCTATGATGGCATGTGAGTGCGCACTTATTGTCTCGCTCTCATGCCCTCAGCCCACAACTACATAAAAGCGGATGCGTTTCATAGCATAGCATTGTTTGGTATAGTATAGTAAGGGGCTTCCTCAAGATGTGCGTGCGTGCGTGTCCAGTTCCATCCCACACCGATTCAAGTGACTCCACCACTCAACAACGGTCGTTTAAAGAATCTGAGGATGTAACCAAACGAGTCAGGATATACAGCACAGTAATCACTAATTTATCATCGCTACGAAAAAATCACAGTGAGTAATTGTGCTGGGTTTCACCTTCACTGGTCATCCATCTTCACAGAGCAGAAAGGCTAACAACTTTAACGTTAGAGAACGAAGCTCTTTAAGCAGGTAGTCGGCTGTAATCCGCGAACAGAAAAACAACCATCATAATAATCAGGTGCCCTTTTTCTTCTATGATACTCACGGCATTTGCGCGCGCACTTCTTATCTCGCGCTCATGTCCTCAGCCCACAACTACATCAAGGCGGATGCGTTTCATAACATAGCATAGATTGGTATAAGGGGCTGGTAAAGGGAAGAGAGGATGAGGAGGAGGGGAGATCAGGAGGGTAGAGGGTGAAGCATATCGTAGGCATGTACAGTACAGTATAACAAGGGATGGCAGAGGGAGGTGAGAGAGTGAGGACGGAAAGTAGGAGGAGGACATCACAACAGGACATAGTCTGCCAAGCCAATTTGAACCTAGACACGTGAACAGAATCACGTAACATGACGTCACAGCTAGTCATGTGACATGTTCCCGCCGAAACAGTGCTACAGCTAGTTACGTGACATCCAACCGCCAGAACCACGTAAAAGGTAGCCACGGGACACGTTCCCGCCGAAACCATGAGACAACTGGTCACGTGGCAAATGACGTGACTTAGTTGAGCTTGTAGAGCCTGAACAAGGTAGGGCGGCCACAAACTCCGCTCTTGGTCCAGCCTTGCAGGGGTTTATAGACACCATACCCAACAGCCCCCTAACAATCCCCCATTTGGATCCTCAGTCACACACCCAAAAATTCTCCAGACAACAAATGACTTGGTATACACACACCCCTGTGTACTGGTTACACCATGGGCAACCGTCCACGGTCTCCGAGATTCCGTGAGCGGTCCGCCGGGGCGCGGAATCACGGAGGTCATGGCACATCAGCCACCGGCAGTTCTCCCTTCTTCCTACGTAGCCCGTGCCCGCATATTGACATGATTTTCTGAAAGAAGAGCGGGCGCTTTTCAAGTGTATTATGAAAACAAACTGGAGATACCCTGCCGCGTGCAGTGGAACAGCATCTGGCTGACATGATCACAGGAGTTTCCACGACTCATCGGCAGCGTTTTCTCGCTATGTCCAAAAAAGCGTTGCATAGCCCCCTTATCAGACCACATGGTGGACAGATGGACAGACAGACGGACGGACGGAACCTTGTTCAGGCCTATGTAGACTTCCAGGAGCTCCTTGACCGACTGGAAGCAGCCGTATGGCAGTGCTAGCAACTTCTGCTGTTCTGGAAAAACCGGGTGGTGGCGCGCACTTCTACGATGACAACAAGAACGTACGCAGATAAACACTAAGCGAGTAACCAAATTGAGATGGTGCAGAAGTGTCACCGAAGCTATACATGGTACGTGCAGAAGCTAGCAAATTGCAGAGTCCGTTATATAGCGAAGGAGATATTGCAGCGCTAAAGCACATACACACACCAGAGCACATGCATAAAACAGGACAGGTGCTGCCATGTATGTGTTCTAGTGCGTGTGTGCTTCAGCGCTGCAATATGTCCTCCAGCAAACACCAACTTGCCCAGCAAAAAGTGCTTCTGCAGTGTATTTTTCATACAATGGGCCTTTCTCTTCCTTATTCTGTGTGTTCTGCTCTTCCTAATGTTGTCATGCTCATCGCCAACATCGTGGAGGCTATACCAGTCGGGTGCAGCACCTGTCCTGTTTAATGTATGTGTTCTTTAGTGTGTGTGTGTGCGTACTTTAGCGCTGCAATATGTCCTTCAGGAAGCATCAACTTGCCCAGCAACAAGTCCTTGTGCGTTATACAGAAGGTTTGGTGGTGGGCGGATATAAATTACGTGTAAAAAATAATACTATGCCCTGCCTGCTGCACCTAATTGTGCGTTATACAGTGTGCCAATTAACGACTTGACAAACGCGTTCCAGTTCGGTTCTTGCACAACCCCGTAGCTTTCGCTAGCTTTTGGTAAATGTAGCTCTGACATCGGCTGGTGCTGGTGTACGGGCCAGAACAAGTGCAGAGAATGAGGCAAATAGCGATAGAATAAAGGTCGATTTTGGCCCCTCAGTGTTGCCTACCAGGTTGTTTAAACTGGCAATAAGGCGTGCCGAAAGAGGGAGCAGTAATGAAGGGATGGGAAGTTATCGAAGGGAAACAGTTGAGCTGTTTGCGTTGCACAATGAGGAACCTGTCGGTATCTCTACATACGAAAGAAACATTGAAAGCCTGACTACCGTATTGAGTAAAACGATTTATTACGAATTTCGATCATCGTCCAAATATAAAGGGGAATGCCACAGAGACGATTCACATTATATTAAAAATGACAATAATTGCCACTATTTCATATAAATACTCTGTTTTCCACATTCTGCTTTGGTAGCTTTACAGACACAAGTTCTGAGATCGATTTTTCCAGCAAAGTAACATTTCCCGAAAATGAGCACACTCATTCCGACCGGCTAATAATCCAAAATGGTATGATGGCGGGTACAGCCGAACCTCACTGCAGCAAAGTAGTAGCATCGAGAACACAAATTAGTTCGTTATACTTGACGTTCGTTGTAACAATACTCATAAATATCGGGCCACGAATCGGCAATCATATAGGCTAAAAATACGTTATTCTAGATAGAAAAAAAAAGTTATTTTAGTCTTGAGACCCACTATATAACTGAGGTAATCGTTACCTCCCTCTTTGTGGAATTTCGGACTAGATAGACAAGAACATGAGAACGTTACTTACTACGTGGTGCCACCTGGTCAAATACGCTTTTCTTTTTGCTCTGGATGGCGTCAGTTTTCGCATGTTTTCAAAGAACTTGGGTTATGGGTTGTCTTTGTTGAAGTTTTGTTTTGCTTCTTATGCTACTTCGCATTTCGAGCCTCGCGCTTTCTGTTTTCTTTTAAAAGAAATAAATGCCACTGAAGTGAAGCGAGGCATCGTAAAGTTCTTATTTCCCTATAACCAATAATTCACTGTAGTAATGTTCGTTACAACGATGTTCAGCTGTATGCGCTGTATACTGATGATGATGAAGTGATTGTACTAAATTCGCCGGGGGGGGGGGGGGGCGAATTCGTTCAGAATACGTTAATTAATCGTCATGGATGTTGCACATAGGAAATGTCCATCTTCCGTGGACGCGATGCCATCGCATAGGCGTAGCCAAGGGGTCTGGGGACTTCACTCGCACCTTCCTCGTACTTTGTAGTTTGTAAGCATATGCACTTTACAGGCGCGCACACACACGCACACATCCATGCGCGTAAATATAGGGGTGAATGGACACCTTGCTAAACAGAATCCTGTAGGCATTTGCTTGATTGCACGAAGTGATTTCTTCGCTGGAGTGTTCGACCAATGCTGTCGAAATATAAGAGGGTCTAGCTGCGAACTTGAGTAGCCAGTAGCAATATGGCGTCCTTGTTTCTTATATTGAACTACACCAGTGTATCGAGAGCGTCACATGGAACAAGGTTAAGTGAATGCTGAAGGCTATAGCAAAGATGGCTATTGCTGAAAAAAACCTAATTAACGCGCGCTATTCCATCAGAGCTTGCGGCTAGACCAAGCTCAACTGAGAACTCAAGCTGCATATAGTTTGATTCAAAACAGTTGGAAAACCAGTGGCAAAAGGAGTACAACTGGAACAGTGGATAAAGGAGTACAGACACGAATTTTTACATTCTTGTACTTTTGCGCACTGGCGTGGAGGAGCCATAAAAACAGATATCGCCAGGCTCAGCAACAACCACGAATGTATTTTTAATACGGATCCCTTGAGAGCCCTATAAAACGAAAAAAAAAAGGTGTTCCTTTTGCGCCGCCGCAGAATCGTGTCATCGCTCCTGTAACGAATATTTATTTATTTATTTATTTTGTAACATAAATAGGGCGCAGGTAGGAGAGCCAGAAAAATACGAAGACGAGGACAGTTGTTGGTGCTCGCGCTTGCTCCGCTTGAACGGCTTGTCGATTCAGCTTTGCTCTCTTAAATAAACGCCTCACTGGCTCAACGCTAAACGCGTACTATTTATTTATTTATTTATTTATTTATTTATTTATTTATTTATTTATTTATTTATTGTGCCCTCAGGGCCCAAGGCATTACAGAGGGGAGTGGGGATACATAAACAAAACAAAAACAGCAATGCATGACGGAAAAAAGTAAAAGTACAAAGCGCATGGTGAAAACTCAAAACAATAGCAGCGGGGATACACGAGAAGAATTTCACAAGGAGTAATTATACAAAGAATCACGGAGGAAGAGAGTGGCAAGTGGAGTCATCGTAGACGGCGGTGATAATTTAGTTAACGCGCACGCGATCCTATGGTAAACACGCAAATGATCTCCCCGGCACTTCATGCAAGTCATCCAGTATCTATATCTAATATTATATATATCGCGCAAAATGTACGCTACTCCATTTGTTGCGTTTCCTTGACCACAGGATGTGTGGCAAAGTTTGTTAGAAAGTAATGCAACGGCCCGTTTCAAAGCAGTTTTTTTTCCTCATAAGCACTAGAATTGCAGGAAAACAATAAACAATGGAGCAGCAGGAGACGGAAGGGTCATTCGGTGAGATGCGGTTACCACGAAAAAATCGATGTTTAAACTGGGAATTTTTCCCTTATTGAAGTGCATAATTTATAAAAGAACTATGATATCAGTATTAATACACACAGTTTACTGCATATACTGCGAAGTATTTTAGCTTCTCTAAGTTCAATTTCGTTCCGCATTTCTGAATCGTATAGAGTCAACCTTCCCCTGCAAACTGATATTTTTGTTTGCTTGTGGAATTCAACAAGCCACCAGGAGCAGAAAAATGCAAGCGCACTTGCATGCGTATATATAAACATGCGCAATATGCCGTAACCTGACCCAAGTGTCCATTATACCTGACGGCTATGGTCATTGAGTTATTGCTTAAGCGTTGAAAACTCTGTCCCTACTAGACCACAGCGAGCGAATGGCTGAACGTTGAACCAAACCCTTTGTTTCTATGGTGCTACTTGTTGGTCAAATGCACAGCACGTGATAGGCTCAACAACCATTTCGTAACAGAGGCGTCTAGAAAAGCGCGATGTCCACCAGAAATTCTTTAGCCCAGGCAGTTATGGGCTTCGTTCATAACAGCAGAGTTGACACCAAAAGACGCCAGACCTTCTAGAATTCCAGTGTTTGACGATTTTAGACGCACTGAAGTAAAATGGAGATTCGAGCTAGCTGGTGAACATTCGTCATTGAAACAGCGCAAACTGAGACACGCATGAAAGGGCAACGCTTTGGTGCACTGCGTGTCTGAAATTAGTGACAGGAAGACCAGGTTCACAAATGCCGTTTGAACTTTGAGCGCCGCAGACAACCTGACAAGAGGTTCCTGCAAGTTCTGCTTTTAGCTAAGACATATCCTTTGCTCTCATCTAGCTTCACAAGTCAACTAGCTTCACACATACAGCCTAACTTTCCGCTATTTCATATGCCATGTGTGTATGGGTCAAGGGCAACTTCGCACAAAGAGTGCCAAATTTATATGTGGTGCAATGCACACTTCACTGCAGCGCATCATTTATGTGGAACAAGACACAAGCAAAACATATACAAGCGCACTCTCGAGAAATTTTACTGGAACATAAGTGGAACGGTAGCTGGATCATGCAACATTTCATCCCCCCCTTTACCGAGTTCCAGATAAGAACGATAAACATAAAGGAAACAGAACGAACGTTCCACATAAGATCCACTTATATGTCTTGTTCCACTTATTCAGAGCTCGGATCCAGATAAAAATATGTGGATCACCGTTTTAACTGGAACTTATATGGAACCAGATTAAGAGTGTAGCAGCGGGGATACGTGAGAAGAATTTCAACAAGGAGAAATTATACAAAATGTAACAAACATATATTTATTCAAAGAAGAGCAATTGTTTTGCGAAACATACCAAAATCTGCTATATAAGCAATGTCATGGGGAAGGTCATTCTAAACGACATAAGTTCTGGGTATGAATGAGTTATGAAAACGTCTAGTGTGAAATGATGGAATCCCAACTTTATTGCGGTGATCAATGTGAGCTGATCTCCGCTCCTCCCCGGAATGGAATTCTCCTCGAGTTCTGATTTTATGACTGTCTACCAAGAAAACCTGCAAGGCTCCTCGAAGCCTTGCATATACTGCCGACACAGAGACGCTCATTGAGGACATGCGGCCAGCTCCAAACAACACCGCAAGTAAAGCCGCCAAGTGTACCAACAAAGCCCAGTGCGTGACCACGAAGTAGCGCGCCGAATGACGCAAAAATGCGGATCCCCATATTTGTCCGCGAGGCGTGCAGACGTCGCGTGGCGAGGCCCTTAATCTGTCCGCTTTTGTCGGCGTCCATTGATCTCGTCAACGGCTGCGCGTGTCAGGCGTTGCCGACCACCAGAGACACGCCAACCGTAGTCCCAGTGCATTGCTATAGCAGCCGCCGTCATCACAAGTGCCTCTGAAGTGCTGCTGTTCCCGAGGAACCCACGCGCCGTATGTCGCACGTCTCATGGCTCTTTCGTATTACGTGGTCTACGCGTGTAAGTTATAGTGAGTGCGTGCGAGTGGCGATGTGCCTTTGGCGCTTTTATTGGACCGGATGCGTGCACGCCTGCGGTCAGCCCGCGGTTCCGAAGTGTTGACGCGCTCACGCCTGAGGCGAGGGCCTCGACAAGGACCAAATTGCTTTGTGGCGCGAGAAGACGCGTGGCTCACGCCACGTTGCAGCGCTGTGTGTACGGGCAACAACGCCTTTCGCGAGCACCGGATCACGCGATCAACACATCGCCGGCCGCTAAGTGTGTTTGGTCGCAGCCCAGAGCGTGTAGGGGTGTCTGTATACAAGCGTGTACCGTACTTACGCGATTATGGTCATCCCCTCACTGCCAGGAGAGAAGCTCGCACAGCCATAACTGATCAAGAGGCGATTAACAAAACGCCGGCTGTGTATACATACTGCAGGTGATGCATATAGTGTGAGACCTCAACACGCTAAGTATAGGCACTTTATCTATCTATCTATCTATCTATCTATCTATCTATCTATCTATCTATCTATCTATCTATCTATCTATCTATCTATCTATCTATCTATCTATCTCCACTTTGAATTGATAATCTTTGACCTATATTAATACGACACTCTGCATGCCCCATCCAGAAGCGATTAAGGCGCGGTGTCGTCAACGGTGGGTGGTACCAAGTCACGTGGCCAGCTGATTAAGTCATATGACGACATCACTGCCGGCACATGATGATCACATGAAGGCAACATCGTTCATGCCACCACGCCATGACGCCGTGATGACATATCTACCCGCAAGACGTCTCAGTGTTTCTTTCCTAGACGTCGACATGTCACGGCCGTCAATATGAACGTCAAGCCAGGTGCGCCGTGCTTTCGCTTTCGATGCATTCAAGGAGACTGAAAAGCCTTTTAACTTTACTATTGTTGCATTCCCCTATAGATTTGCCAAAGCCGAAGCAGCAGCTATAGGGACGCCAGCAGCACACGTCTTCATGGAACATACGTTTGCGCCGTCACTGAACTGCGCCTATCTAATTTGGGATTGCCTGTGTGCGCTGAATTTCACAATAGTGTGGCGTTGAAACCTATATAGCGCAAATTACCTTTATGACGCGGGGAAAATAATTTTGTTGGCAAGCAAATGTGAATAGAACCAAATGAGCAATGAATTCTTATCTGAAACAGCCACTCGCTTCACATCCCATCCTTTTAGTGTTGTAAGCGTGACCCAAATATGCTACGTTATCGATCAAACAAGCGGGCCGTGAGAATGAAAAAGAAGCAGAAAGGAAAACGAAGTTGATTTTAAGGTTCTACTTATCAGTGCTCGCCAAGATAATTTAGTGAGTTATACAACAAGTGTGCAGGAAAACGTAAAGAGAGATGTTATAACAAACTCCTGAAGCACGACAAAGAGTCATTTCACGCGTATCTACATCTCGTGTGCATCAGGAAGAACGGAACTGAGTGACTAATACGCCTTTCATATTTTCGTTCCGTATATGTCTTGAATTCGTTCGCCGTGCGATCATGGGTTGTCACCAGCGGATACAGCGCACAGCGAAGCGCTGGTTGTACTCGCGTAAACGCAGTACATAATCGGAGGCGACGTGTAGTCGGAAGGCGTTGGTGCTTGACTCGAGCATGGACACGTGGCGTCACACGCCATGCGGTAGAACACATTTTTGTGTCCCTTTCCTTTTCGTTCTGCTTTCCTCTTCGAAAGACAATCGCGCGAAAGTGAAGTGGTATATGTAGACCAAACTTGTTAGGAGCTTATATTACGGCATAGGAGGCGTGCTTGTGATCGACGTGGACAGCGCTTCCATGCAAACAGACGTATTTACGCGTGCCGATCAGGTAGCGTGCCGCACGCCATGTCGTTCTTGTTGGCCTTTTAGTGCTGTAGCGTGCACGTACATGTATGTATGTATGTATGTATGTATGTATGTATGTATGTATGTATGTATGTATGTATGTATGTATGTATGTATGTATGTATGTATGTATGTATGTGCAATGTCATTTATACCTATGAAGGGCGCTGTGACTAACATAACTGCATGATACGCCACAGCGTCGGTAACTTGACAGCCTTGGCGCTTAGGTCACGGCTAAGGATGAAAAAAAACAGCTTCGCCCTTCGGACGGTTTTCACGGTGTAGAACTGACTTGAACATTTTGCTGTATTTTTAATTAAGTTAGCAAAATTGGTCGTTGTATAATTAGAAGCATCTAAAGTTTCGTTAATTATCTCAAGAAAGAAATAGCGGTTTCGCATTTGGTTGCTATACGTGCAACGTTTTGTTTCCATAACGACACTGTTATAGGCTTACATACCGGTTTCACGGCAACAACGGGAACAGAGAACGGCGAATACTGGGCACGCCGACGAACCGAAGATATGATCGACAGCGACAGCGCACCAGGGCACAACAAAAAATAACCGAGAGAAACCACGTGATGACAAGGAGATACTTTTGCACTTGCTTCTCGTGGCGCCCGCCTAATCACGTGGTTCACCCACCTCCACCAGGCAGACCATCGTCACGTGAGGCTTGGGAGAAACTACTCTTGAGTGCGGGCCTGGACGCCATCTGGTGAAAAATATCGCGCTACCCGGTGTTCGATACATGAAGTGTGTCCCGCCTATGCCTCTTCAATGCAGCCGTAGATTTCCCCACACATTGACGTCAAAGCACTGTCGTGTTGTAAAATAACTCGATATAAAGGATAAATTTCACTTATGCGAGTTTGGCATAGTCGGGTTTGACTGTAATAATAATACAGCGGAAATTACATTTTAAAAATGTATTAACAATACGCCCCCCCCCCCCCCCTTCCCCACGCTTTTCCTTTTTCAGTCGCTTCAACAAGTCGGGTCAAGTGACGGCTTTGTCATGAATCTCTTTGCCAATCCTCTTCCGAATCGAGCACGAATAAATGAAGAAAAACGAAACGTTCACAGTGCACTGTTACAGCATGGATAATTACAAAACCCGTTGCTGTAGCAAAACGTTCCATGGACTTTTCCTCCATCTCTGTGCACAGCTGTCGTTTTCGGACGATATACTATATACGATTAGAACGACGTCCTTCACATCACTCTGTATACGTCCACTGTGAGCGGGCATTCTGCCGCTACACCCATCACGATATCGATGACCCTCTGCTCGCTTCTCTCCATCTTGCTCCCTTCGAAAGGAGCGAGCAATCACTTTCCCACATAGCTGTTCGAAGCGGTATGCAGACAGCGCCGCGCGACTACGGTTACTCCACCACGGTCGAGGACACACAGGTGGTGATGGAGAGAGAGCTGCAGTGCGGAGTACAGGCCCTTGCGGGAGTTCGAACAACGCGGCGGGTGTCGCGGCGGCGGCGGGTGCCCGGATGCCCGGCGCCATCTTCCGTCATTTTCCGCCACATTGGAGTCGCCCGCGGTGGCGGTCAACTTGGCCTCTCACCTGCGCACGAAATGCCGTAGTTGTTTGCTTCCGTCGCTTCCCACTGCTGTCATCCAGCGGTCGTGGCTGTTATATGCGACAGCACATGTTAGCGACTCCCCTCTCCCTGCGACTTGCGAGCGGCGTTCCGTATACCGCGTTTGCCCGTACACTGCCGGCACCCTGCTTTATTCGCTCGCGTGCGGCACTGGGGAATGATAGTTGGCGTTGGTTAAATCGTGGCTAACGGCGGATAGGGTAGATTATTGGGTAAATTGTCGCTAACGATGCCTGATGTTGGCTAAATATGGCTCAGTTGCTGCTAATGATGGCTACATCTTTGCTCTTGGCAAAGGCGGCGGCGGCGTAGTGTGTGTGTGTGTGTGTGTGTGTGTGTGTGTGTGTGTGTGTGTGTGTGTGTGTGTGTGTGTGTGTGTGTGTGTGTGTGTGTGTGTGTGTGCGGTGGAAAGGCAGGGATGTTGCCTAGAGTGTCCGTTCAGCTGCTCCACGAGCGAACCAGGTTCTCAAGATTTTTAATCATTCGCGATATATATGTTGTACGCATTAGGCGAAAATAATGATTCGCCATATTGTTTGATGCCCACGTCACACTGAAACTACAGACAATTGGTAGATGAGGAGGCTCAGTACGAGGCCCGTACTGCTGGAACTTCCCTGCTTGTACGTAGCACTCTTAACCTGCGAACCGATTGTGCGTGGTAACTTGCATGCCACTCCGCAGAGGGGTAGATGACAGACGACTAAAGGACTATACGAAGGTGACAATGAGAGCGACAACATGGGAAGCGTAATTTATACTGTAACTATGACAGCCTATTCTCGCAGTATCCCAGCTAGTCTCTTGTATTGAAACAAATCCAGTGCAGGTCCCGTAGCTTACAGATTTGTCTGGTGCAGACATGCTGGGCGGCTGAAAAGGAGCGTTCACCCATAACCTTCGCCTGCTGCTGGTTGTCAGCGAGGACGTAGACGTCTGCCCCTTTCGCGCGTGCGCAGATGTATCGCCGCCTACTTGCCGTCATTTGCTTGTGCTCATTATAAATTAATACACTTGAATAGTCTACGTGCACTGACCCAGCCGTCGACCAATTACACTAAGACCATCCATAAGTGCCTTTATACGGGCCATCAATATCGTCGTATAATTATTAACATCGAGGCAGTCGCGACGAGGGTGATCGGACGTCTGCGATGATATATATCAAACCAATTGCTGGAGTGGAAACGATGACCCAAAAGAGAAGTTGAACCTCCGCTATGTTACTCGTGAAGGGCGTTATTTATAAGAAGTAAGCTTACAGGGCAGGAAAGGCAGCGCTTTCCTTATACGCCTTATGGGTCCATTTTTTTCGGATCGATATATGCTGGGGCAGGGGGCGGCAGACGGTTAGGCGGGCAAATGAGATCAAGAAGTTTGCGGGAACAAATTGGTCACAGTCGGCACAGGACCGGGATAATTGGGGTTCGATAGGAGAGGCCTCTGCCCTGCAGTGGGCGTAGACAGGCTGATGACGATGATTATGATGGTGGTGGTGATGATGATATCTTCGACATGTGTCCTTGTGTTGACAAGAATTGTCGAAGTCTTGCCAAGTATTGTTGGAAATCATGTCATCTGTACTCTTCTGGAACCGCTACTTTCATTAAGAGCAATGACTCACTATGATTAACACAGAATTTACGTTAACAGCGTGAATGCGCTTGACCACATTAGGCGGGTACCACTTGATGATGATATAGGCTTCCAGGGTAAATGGGAGGCAAGCACTTGCCTCAGGTTTGCTATAGAGATATGGGGGTATACTACCACTCTGGCATTTTATTTTAACGTCCTCGGACATACGCAACATTGCGCGTACGATTCACAGGTTTTCGCATATTCAGCTATATCTACACTTTACTGCCTGTACGCCATTTTATGCGGTGCACTTCGGTGCGAATACAAAACGAAATCCTCGCGTTGCTGTCGAGTTTGCAAAAGCTCGACAATGAATATGAATGTGGCAACTGTAATCGCCCGGACACGTCTCAGCCACAAAATTTCTGAGCCTATACCCACACAACTCCGTCTTTTTCTTCTCATGAAAACGTTTCTATGAGGTGTATAGTTCACGTAAAACCGCTTGTGTATCGGCTATGGTTCGGGTGCAGCTCAGCACCCGAACGTCCAAGGCATAAGCGCGCACGTATACGCTTGAACGCACTTTTGAAGTTCGCGGACCACGCAAGTGGCTCGCCGTGGCTTCTTGGGGCGATTTTACCTGTATATGTACACTTCAAGCCATGTGCAAAATTTTCTTACCCCGCGGGCTTAAAAAAGTGCGGTGGTGGCGAGCAACAGAAGCTGCATGCAGCGTTTGATCTTGCCGGCGCTCATCAGTTGTGGCCACTGCACGACGCTGCCACACTGAGCAAGAAGCGGCGAGCCGCCTGCTGGTGATGGCTATCTCCGTGCGGTCGTCTCTCGCGGGCGTACAGTGCCACTGCGACGACGGCGGCGGTGGGATGGCCTGCTCCGACAACTTGACCAGCCTGTGGCCACCCGACAAGAGCATGTGCGCGTATCTGTACTTGCGCACCTCGTAGAGTACGGGTCGCAGGCTGGACTGCAGCGCGCTGTGATAGTGAATTCGACGGCGAGATTTCGAAGGTGTATACTTTACTTACCCGGCATGCTTACGCAGACAGGACGGGAAAATGAATTCTGCAAGGTTGGAAAATTTCATTCTCATTAAACAGAGGCATACTTCTCGCACTTATGTGACAAACGTCTAATCCTGTTGATTTTAAGTGTTGGTGGGACAAGATGCGAGGATAATAGATTGAGGACGGAAAGGGAGGTGTCGAAATTGGTGTGTTAAGGGAAAACCCTGTCGTCGCGCACTCTTAACATTTATGTGATACTTTGAATGTCTTGTCCTTCCTTGAAGATCGAGAAATACTTGCCATGATAGGTAAAGAATTCCTCGTGCGAAGGCGGCACAAAAAGCAAGGCTGCCAGCCAATGGCAAAGAACCTATATGTACGAAAGTTTCGTTTGTTGTTGTTGTTTTTGTTTTTGTTGCTCGTGAGGGACGTTTACAATTGCATGCATGACCCATTCCCCACTACTGACCAGCACCTGAATAGGTGTCCTGATATGCTGATCCCACAGGTCCTTGAATATATGCAACACTTTGTCATGTTTCCGACAATCCCCAAGAGGATTTTTAAATCGTTACCAAGTTGACAATGCGGCTGTGCGTTCTTGAGAAACCACTTCCAAGTCCGACTGCCGTCCATTCGGCCTCCTTGCGGTTTCCCACGCGCGCTTTGCCCGCCCTTCGCCGCTTATGTTCCCACATCGCATTGCCAATGCATGCGTACATGCGGGACTCATCGTATAAGAACGCAGAAGAGCCGCCGCGCGGCCGCTGCCGCCATCACTGTATACACAAGCGGCCGTGCACAATGCACGAAAGACCAGAAGGTGTCACGGAAAGCACTGCCGCCCGCCGGTAGCTCCGGCTGCCACTTTATGGCGCGACAACCGCCAGGACATATATACATACGCACTCAGCAGTATACGTACGTATACTGCGGGCATCCCCTCTTTCCTGAGTGCAGCGAAGAAAGCCTGGAGCCCCTTCTGGCGCGGAAGAAGCGGACGTGCCAGCTCGTCTCGACGACGCCATTACCTGCCGCGGACGCCCGGCGCCGCCATTTGTTTTCGCCCACGTGTTACGTACTTATAACCGACGCGCGGCGGCGGCCTCTTCTCTACAAACTCGTTGTTTCGGCTTTGTCTTTGTCTATAGCCGCCCGTTCCAGAGGCTGCGGCCCGTTCGCGACCGTTTGCATGATTATACTCTGCGGGACCCTTCAAACGATGCCGACGACAGCGCCGTAGCAAGCGCTGAAGAAGCGCCGCTTTGCGACTGACTTCTGTCGCGGCACATGGCGGTAGCTCGCGCTTCTTTGCTCGTGCGCTTGGGAAGAGGCGAGCACGACGTTTCGGCTATGCGGCGTCGTTCTCCGGGCTCTACTTTTTTTCTCCCACACAACGCAGAGCGGCACACAACGTGTAGTATATGTGGCCTATTTCTTTTTGCGAGGCTTCATCTGTTTTTTTTTTCTGTTTTGTGTGTGTATGCAAGCGCGGAATATATATGTAGTTTCCCACGCCGTGTGCTTAAGTCTCACTAGTTTTTGCTCAAAGAACGAAAATCGCCGTCGGCGTTTCCGCTTTACGCGAACTCCGGAAGTGAAACGGAACACGCTGCGAGAACCATATATATACAGCTGAGTTCATGTGAATGTCCCCAGTGTCCTCGCGTAGCTTGAGAAGAGCAACATGAGAAAGTTCTAAAGAACCAAGTAATTTATACCCCTTCTTTTGCGTCTTGGTTAGTTTTGTTTCATTGTTTTTGTGACGCAGCCATCAGGGAACAGCCGCGTGACGACGACGGGGCGATTGAGGACGGCTGGTCGAGTCATGGTTGGTGAGGTGCCCGGAGCATCCTCGTCCTCGCCTGCGGTTGGCATTGCAGGTGAAGCTAGTGAACGTCCGCTGCGTAAGTCCGTCTTGAGTCTGGGGGAACCCGCACCTTCCACCAAAATGTTACGGGGAAGAAAGACTCTAGTTAATATATATTTACACGCTTTGTACAATGGGCAGGACGCAGGCATACAAGATCGAGCCCCCGTCCGCGCGAACATCAGCGAACGTCGTCTTCCTCGGTGCTGTCTCCATCGCCTTCTATCGCAGCGCTTCGTTGCAATTTAATCAGCTTCAGCAGCTGTGAACACGCGTGCTCCTTTGAACATGCGATCCAAATATCAGCGCGCTGCATGTACCGGGGAATTTACAATTCGGTTTCAATACATAGCTGGAAACAGCCTGCTCTCGTAGCAAAAAATGACGCCACAAATGTCACCGACTGCGACGCTTAACTTCTTTTGTAAATATGAAAGAAAGATGCATAGGTCTTCTTTATTTGTTGACCTGAAAATGAACTTTTCCTACCCTCACTTTCGCCCTCAGCTCAATGCTACATGAAAGTGGTAGTGAACTTGGCACCGTTGTCCCAGCTGCGCTGTGCATTCAGATTTCAATCAATCAGTCAATCAAACAATCAGTAACTTTATTTTCTTTCCACCATGAAAAAAATTTCACGAGCATGGAACTGTCTTTATATCGTCTTTTAAAGAAAAGTATATTGTTCATTTCGTCGTTATAAGGAATTACTAAAAGAAAGAAATGGAGGCGACAATATGATTTTTGAAATTCGCGCCTAAATTCCGCTTAGTAGGAATTTATTGTGGAAAATTGGTTCATTTTAAAGGAAGGCGCAACGCACTTGAGACGGGACAACACGCGTGCACACACACACACAGGCACACACACACACACATAGAGAGAGAGGGGAGGGAGATACACATCACAAGCTCTAAATTCGTCACAGCTCCTATGATGTGCTCTTATGTTCTTGTCTCGTATTTTCGTATATCTAATGACTCCGCATCACTGCATCCCCTGGTACACCATGTAATTCTTTTTTTGCCTTCAATAAAAATTTATGCAGGCTCAATAAGACGCCGTTAAAATCACTTACGTCACAGCGAGTTAGTGAGGAAACTCCGAGGCGGCGGCGCCCCTTGTATGCTTTCTTTTTGTCCGTTCCTTCTCTTTCCAGGATCCTTCTCGTGGCAACAGTGCCGCATGGGTGTCGCAGTTTATAAACCGGTGGTTGACAGTACGAGAAAACAATGTCTTTTCCCCTTCAGTCTGGACCCCTTTAACGGTGTTCGTTGCAGGGCCGTTTTTCACAGAAATCTCTTACAAGTAAATGTGGTTGTAGAAATGAGTCACCGTTGTACTCCTATAGAACTGTGCTACTTGCCAATCTCTGTACACCTGGACCTCGGCTTAGCCTGTGCGCCCAACCTCTCGCCTAGTGGTCGTGGAACAAAACTATACCATTCGTAACACCCCTGTTCATATTGATATAGCGGTGCGAAGCGCTTACTTACGTCATGGGATTGTCAACCATATGCCGTTGTCGTTTTCGAAATAGGGAACATTAGGGGTCATAAGAGACGCATATATCGTCGGCAACGATCGTAGCGGCACCTGGTGGCGGAGCGCCGAACCAGACACAACGCACTAATATTGCCGTGGCCAGCGCGTTTTACTGTACTGTATGCGGGTGTAAAACGTCGACTTCCTACAATGATGCCAGAGAAGGAAAACTGGCTAAATAATTGACAGTGGGGTAATTATTAACTCGCAGTACTTTCATTACGACTGAAAAAAAAAAATTCGTATTCCTTGCGGTTGGGCAAAGCGGCGCAAGGTGTCGCTACCAGTTCTGCCGCTGCCGCCGACGGTTCCGGTCACCGGGAATTCGTAAACATGCACAGACGTCTACGGACAAACTAACACGCTCTTATGACCACACAAGATAATAGTTGCGCATGTAACACGCGTGTTCCAGTTGATCGCGAAGTACAATCTACTGCGGGCGCGTACTGCAAGCTGTGCAGCATTACTCACGGGCACGCCTCGATGCTTATCTGAAAAAAAAAGGGGGGGGGGGATGCGGGGCACTTTGCATGCTGTCGACACCACTGGCATTCAGCGGCCGTGCCACTGGACCGCCGCCGCTTTCCAAGAAGACGAGCCGGGTGGTCCCTTGCGGCCTACCGATTGTGGGAGAGTATGCCTGTCGCGTCAGGGGCCTTCGTATGTATACCTTTCATGTGACCATGATTGCCTCGTTGAGTTTGCTTCTGTTCTAGTTGAGTCATATACCTGTGTGCTATGCTGTATGCGTCTGTATGCAGATGTACAATAATAAAATAACAGAATTCTTAGAAGTCGTAGCTCTTGCTTAGAGGGACTATCTACGGCTTGGATTTCTTTTTGTTGTTTGGTTCTTGGTGAAAATGAGAAGATCGTTGCTTACAGTGACAGAAACGAGCATGTCTGCACGTTTCGCGAAAAAGGTGACCGGTGACGCTGTCCTTGCCGATGTGTGTCCAACTCCGAGGGTAACGAAAAACCAAAGAATGCCCACGTAGGCTCACTTGTCTTTCTTAGAGGGAAGAATTTACTACATTCGTATTTGGATAATTGCGGAGGTCTCACGTCCCAAAACCACGATACGATTATGAGAGACGCGTCGTAGTGGAGGGCTCCAGAAATTCTGACCACTGCAGTTGTATTTTTGACAAGTCTGGTAATTTGGCATCAGCTGTAAAGGTTGCGGTTCAACAACGTATTGTTAATGTGCAGATATCCAATGCGGGCATGAGCCAACATCGAATTTTATTATCTCTAGTCGTGACGTAAACAGCATATTGATGTAATTACCCGTCTGTCGTATTAGTCAATAGATTGGTGCCCTGCCATGCCGATTTTTAAATGCGGAGCATTTCTTAGTCGCACGATGTCGCGCTTCGGCGGCGTCGTCCACACCCCCACTGCGCATGCTCGGCTCGTCTCGTGCCGGCCCACCGGGCGTTCAGCAAGCCGAGCATGCGCAGTGGGGGTGCGGACCTCTCCCCCCGTACTCCTCTCCCTCGAACGCGGGCGGTGTGTATATAAGCGGCGGAGCGCGCGTTCGGAATTCATCACTCGGGCAGCGCGATGCTTCTGCGAAACGGCAACGTCGAGTTGCGGATTCCGAACTTCGTGCACGAGAAGCAGCGGCGAAACGCGAGAAGCAAGCTTTAAGACCCCAGGTACGTGAGCGAGAAGCGCCGTGCAAACGTCTTCAACGAGACGCGGCTCCGGACGCTGCTCGTGGACGCAAGCGCCCACCTTGGTGCCGTCCAATACAACGACGGCACCAAGCAATAAAGACACACTTTAACTTTACACTCCTTGCCTTCGCTTCTCCTTCATTCAATAAATAAGAATAATAAAGACGAAATAACAATTAAGCATTCCCAAACCATACCCAATTACGCAACATTCACGCGATACCCCCACCACTCTGCGACGCATTTACGCGAGTTCCCCCCGTGGGAAGATGCGGGCGGAATTTTTGTATGTACCATGTTAACGAGTCTAGAGCTTTCCATATTTGTTGCATATGTTTTTGTGCTGCACTGCTCTGCCGCCCTTTTTAACGCCAAAGTATTTTATGTCGGGGTCCACCAAAAAATCTGTGACGTACTTCCGTGACGGAAGTAGATATATGAAAAATAAACATGCGTTTGAGATTGAAGAAGTACCACTCGCTGAGATTGGAACCCACAATCAGCCAGGGTGCGACGGTAGAAGCTGGAAGCGCTACCGACCACACCACCGACAGGCTTGCCGCCAGAGTTACTTGCATCACCGACAGACCCGCCGACAGAGTCACTTGCACCACCGACAGACTTTCTGCCAGAGTCACTTGCACCACCGACAGACTTGCCGCCAGAGTCACTTGCACCACCGACAGACTTCCCGCCAGGGTCACTTGCACCACCGACAGACACGCCGCCAGGGTCACTTGCACCACCGACAGACACGCCGCCAGAGTCACTGCGGGGACGGCGCCACGTCCCGTCACTGACTCTGGCGGCACAAGTGGTGTCATTGCGGAAAAGTTCAAAGAAAAGGAGAATAGGAGATGTTCAAGATCATGGCGCACGCTGGGGTATAGCTTCTTACTCGTTGTTCGAACCCCTCTGTGTATAGCTTCCAGCGCGCTCGTCGGCAGCAGAGTGAACGCGCTCGTACGGTGGAACCCTCAACTTTACACTGTAACTCCGATTCGTGAGACACTAAAGAAAACAGTAAATCAGTTTTTACCAATAGACTTTTCTTTGAGAATTCTGTTGACGTTGATTTCATCATGGGTTCTCTATTAGAGGAGAAACTGAAGGTCAAAGTTTCATTGTTGAATTGCGCGCCGAAGCGTCTGCACGTCTACGCAAGCATGACGTCACGGATTTCAAAATCCTTTTAGAATTATTTCGTCCGCATTGGCTCCGTGTAATTTTACGAAACTTGCGGCATTAACTGTCTTGCTACATACGAACACAATTCAATTCTATTTTAACAGCAGATAATATGCGGGGCCGTAGCAGGTGCCTTCAAAATCTATGGCATCACCCCGAGCTGCCGCGGGAACCTCAAGGTGGCGTCGTTTCTTTTTTTTTTCTTTATCGCATCTCCTCGCTTACCGAGCGTTTTCCTGCTGCAGAAGTGGTGCTTTTCGCATAGTGAAAAAGTTACTGATATGAGAAAAATTGTTTTGCTCTTTAGTCTCCCTTTAAAAACAATATAGAACATCAGCAATAGAGAACATGTCTTTAGTGTCCCTTAAATGTGTTCTCTATTGTTGTTGATTTCGCAACCATAGGTTCAGTAGTGGAAGAGAAAACGAAGGTTAAAGTTTGATTTTCGAGTTTAGCTCCCAAACCTATAGACACTCGAACGAAAGCGTCGCGCCACGGATTTCAATGGATTTTCTTCGTACTTTGGCCACATGCACGGGCTCAATGAAACTTGATGCAACTTCCTGCGTTAAGTCTCTGGTTCCCCTACAATGCAATGTGATTCATTTTCCGCGGAAAATAACTTTGGGCGCCATACCGGGCGCCTTCGAAATCTGTGACGTCACAGCGAGTTGATGCGGGAACGTGAAGGTGGCGTCGATACCTGTATTTTCCATTTCTGCGTTTTCTCGCTAACTGTAAGCGTTCTGTTGTGGCGAAAGTGGTTCTGTTGGTATTTTGAAAGGGTATACTGTTATGGATGCGCGAAAAATAGTTTTTCTATTTAGCCCTTAGTTATGTTTTTCTTGTTCGTTTTCTCCTTGATGTGGATTGAAGTCCCGTCAAGGAGATGATCGACGTCGATGAAGCAGGAGGCAGGTTGGAGGTAATGAACTTGAAGGTATATTGGAGCGAAATATTTACAGTCATATGTACATCTTGCCGAAGCACACTGATGATAACATAGACATCAACAGCGTCTTACTCTTCTACTTAACTTTTCTTAAGTTAGAGCCTAGAACACTGTTACTACATACAACGAACCTAGTCTCACTGTTCGACCACCGAGTGGTTACGGCCCAGACAGAAGTTGCATCGTACGGAGTCTTACTGATCGATCAGTTAAGTGATTACAGCCTAGACTGAAGGGAAACGAATCCCGTCCAGTCTTTAGTACCTTACGGTAACAAAGAAAGAGGGGAGGTGGCCACTGCTGGTCCGCCTCAACCTTCTGTTATCCAATCTGTTTACCCTCAGATTAAGCCACTCCCTAGTGGGCTGTCCCTAATCCCGACAGCAGCGTCTTTGCAGTTTAAACAGGCATTTTGGCATTCTTTCCCATCATGGCTCTCCCTCTCCTTATCCCACGCTCTCAGATATTCTCACAATCGAAATATCGGTATCGTAGCAGCCCTGCGGCATTCGGGCCATCTCCCACGCTCATCCAGTCGAACCCTGTCGTTCCAGGAAACACAGCGTGTCTTCGCCTTTCCCGCAGTTCGGACCTTGCACTGCTGCGACTCAACCCTTTGTTCCAGTCGGCGCGCCGAGAGCGCATGCCGGTCGTTAAAGAATTGGTTGGGCCAAGCGCATTGTCGCTTCGAGCGACGGCGCACTTCTCATGCATTCTTTTCCTACGCGTCCGAGCTGCTCTTCCCCGAAACGGCCACTGAGGGGACAAGTACGGTCGCGCAGCCGCGACCCCCCCCCCCCCCCCCGAGCGACGTTCAGCGAAAGGGAAGGGTCTCGTACCAGGAACCCCTGGGGGCCAGCGTGGGAGACCAGCCGCTCAATGGGAGCAGTTTGCTTTCCATTGATAATTGCTGTCAAAGACCATGCAGAGAGAGAGCCGAGAAAGAAGCTTTGTATAGCGCACGGTGCTACGCCGTCTCTTCTGTACGATCGCCTTATGAGCGGCAACATAACACCCTTTAAGTGATGTCACTCGATGATTAGTTAGAGAATTGTTGCAGGACCTCTTGAAAGGAAGCACGCATTGTACATCGTGAAAATTCGCAGGCTGTTAAAAAGGTTATTAGACAACCGTTTGTTACCACTGTAGGAACAGAATGACGAGCATTGGTAATAAATGGTAACACGAACACGCAACTGTACAGATCGTCCGAGTTCTCGACACCATGGAACTGCAGCCGCCGGAGGACGACCCTCGAGGAAAATGGAACGCCGTCAGTAGGCGTGCTCAAACTTTCTGGCACTCTGCACTCTGATTCGTCCACATCGAGGCGCAGTTTGGCCGCCACTGAGTCACATCTCAGGCGGCCAAGTACGGCAACGTCGTGACTGCGCTCAACCCGATCACAGCAGCTTTGTTCTGCGACATCTTGCTGGATCCTCCGTCCGTTGACCAATATACGACGCCATCAAGCGGGAGCTGCTACGGCGTATCCAACAGCTCCTTTCACCGCTGGAACTTGGTGACGGAAAGCGGTCTGAGCTTCTTCGACACATGACGCAGCTCCTCGAAACGAGTCCATCATCACCGGACTCGAGGATGCTGAGGGAGCTTTCCCCCCAGCGTCTACCGGACCAGGTACGCATGATTTTATCGACCTCACCTCCTACGACAACTAGTGAAGCCTTAGCAGCCCTGACTGACTACGTCATGGATACTTTCCATCCTGTGATATCTGCCATCGACCGCATTACTGCATGCACCCATTTCGACTCAACCGCGGTTACAGCATCACGTCCGGCTCACCAACTTGCAGGAACCGAAAACCCGCAAGGAAATGTCAGTTATTTCACAGGAAACTGTTTAACTCACGGCTATTCCATCGTCCTGCTTGTATGCGTGATGGCACTCATCAGACCACTTCTTCTTCAGCGGCTTCTAAGCTTGTTGCGTCGCGACTGCAGAGGGTCCCACGAAGAAGCAGCGGAAAACATGACGGGTGGCCGGCAGGGACGCCAGCTAGCCACGAACGCAACGGTGGGGCGCAGGGCGCCGAAGAAGAACCACTCGCTCCACGGCTTACCACACACACTCTTTATTTACACCCTACACGTACGCCTCTAAAGCGCCCTTAACGGCGCATCATCAACGGTGCCGAGCGAGGCGCCACCCGGCAACGCAAGCACGCAAACCGAAACAGAAACTAGTGCATCGCGACACAACATCATCCCCTCCTCGAAAGAACGTTCCTGCAGTACTCGCGATGCACAAGACAAAAGAATTCACACCATTCTCCGCACACATGTGCGGATGCAAAAGATTTTTCACAGCGTGCACACTGCTACGCATTGAAAGAATACACATGACACTAGGATGAACACAATGTTTTCATGAATGCAAGTCTGAACGTACTAATTTATGTAATATAATCTGCAAAGCGGCTTGGCTTATTCCGCTTCCTCCTGGAGCGGCGCCTTTGAGAAGGACTAGGCCTTTGAGAAGAACTAGGTGATTGTGGTTCCTGATCACCTAAACTCGGAGACGAAACATCAAGACTCGTAGGAAGAGGTGACGGCCCTGACCCAGAACCTGAGTTCGCGGCTTCATCACCTGGGCTCACAGCCTCAGCTAAAGCTTGACTTTCTGGACCAGAGTCCGATTCAACGGCCTCAGCCGCTTGTGAAGGTTCAATATGAACTGCTTCGCTTGGTGTAGATGTACCAGCTACACCGTCTGGGAAATCCTCCCCCCCTGCAGAAGGCCACATGTAGTAATCCGGCGTGTAAGGAGAAGACGTGAAAGACAAGTGACGGGAAGAAGTTTTTGGCGTTGAAGCCGAATCCGTATGGAAAATGACAATGCGAGAAGCGTTCCATACGCTGCCATCACTTAATCGAAAAGATGTGGGACTAACTTGTTCTGAAACTTTGTATGGGCCTCGGTACTTGGGACGTTTCCCTGGAACTCGGACCTTCACTGTGTCGCCAACTTGAACTTTAGATGGCTTAGCACCTCGACGATTGTCCACATAGTGCCTCATAGCTTGTTGACGAGAAAAGACTCTGTTACGAATGTGCTCATGCGAGAGCGCTCGTGTATTGCGATGCAAGGAAACGATGTCAAGAGCAACTCGGGGTTGCCGACCGTGAAGCAGTTGCGCAGGAGACACCCCAGTGGTGCCCTGCGGTGTAAACCTGTAAGAAGCTAAGCATTCAGTCAAAACTTGCTTAAGGGAACGCTGTTCCAAATGAGCGATTTGAATGTGTTCTTTCAGAACACGATTGAAACGCTCGATTTGACCATTCGATTGCGGATAAAAGACTGACGAGTTCAAATGCTGAATGCGGCGTTGCGACAGAAAAGTCTCGAACTGGAGAGACTGAAATTGCGGACCATTGTCCGTTACTATTGCATCAGGAAAACCTTCTCGGCTGAAAATGGAAGAGAGGAATTCAATAATAGCTGCAGAAGTGACTGTAGGCGTGAAACAAATTTCAGGCCACTTAGAATGATAATCAATGACAGAAATAATGAACCGCGCATTTTGCGGGGCATTGTGCAAAGGACCAATGATATCCATGCCGAGTTTTTGCCACGGTTGATCAGGCCACGGAACAGGTTGCATGGGAGCGAATGAAGGTTTGGCTGACTTGTCAGCCGCCTGACATATGTGGCAGTTGTAGACTGCCTGTTCGACCTGCTTGTCTAAGGCGGGCCACCAGTATACCTATCCCGAAGGTTCTGCTTTGTGCGAACTATGCCTGGATGAGACTCGTGTGCAAGCTGTATTAGCTTGTTACGGAAAGAAGCAGGGGGAATCACGCGTTCATCGCGGAAAAGCAAGTCCTCGACACAAGACAGTTCCTGTCGGACTGCGAAGTAAGGCAAGAATTCAGAAGCAAGAGCACATTTGGAAGGCCATCCTTCACGTAAATATTTAAGAACTTGAGACAAAGTGGAATCTGCGGCAGTGGCTACCTGAAGCTCGGCTTTAGTGATGCAAGAAGTAACTAAGGAAACTATTTCCTCATCACGCTCTTCAGTAACCGGTATCTGAAGAGGAAGGCGCGACAGAGCGTCTGCAACCACATTATTTGCACCTTTACAATATTGCACACTGAAGTTGTAATACATCAGTCGAGAACACCAGCGAGAAATTCGGATGGGGCGCCGGCCTTCAGATCCTGCAGAAAGAAGAGCAACTAGTGCTTGATCTGTGCGCAAAGTGCCGGCCCCACACATACACATGCCATTTTTCACAAGCAAAAAGACAAGCGAGAGCTTCACGCTCTCCTGCTGAGTACCTGCGCTCGGCAGGGGACAATGTGCGTGATGCAAAAGCAATGGTGATCAGTTGATCACCTAGCTGTTGTTGAAACACTGCTCCGAGTCCAACATCGGATGCATCAGTCGTGATGACAATGGGCAGCTTCTCATTGAAGATACTGACAACTGGCTTCGAGGCCAGGATTGTCTTAATTCGAATGAAGCTCCGCTCAGCTTCAGCTGACCAGTTAAAAGGCTGTCCCTGTCGAAGTAAGGTACGCAGTGGTTCAACCACATCGGCATAGTGAGACACAAACTTGGCATAGTAACCAACAAGACCTAAGAAGGATTGCAAAGTTTTGACATCAGTAGGCCGCGGCGCGTTAACAATGGCCTGGACTTTTGATTCAACAGGTGTTAGCCCGCGGGAACTGACATTGTGTCCCAAGAATTGCAGCTCACTGACAGCAAAAATACACTTATTATTAAGTTTCATGCCACATTCGCTGATACGAGTAAGAACAGTATGCAAGTTAGCGTCATGCTCTTCGCGGCTTCGGCCCCATACCAAAATGTCATCCAAGTAACACAGCGCGCCACTACAACCCTTAAGAATTATTGACATCATTTTCTGGAACACTGCAGGGGCAGATGCAAGCCCAAAACACACGCGGCGAAAACGAAACAAGCCTTCGTGCGAAATGAAAGTGGTTAAGTCTCTACTGCATTCAGACAGTTCAACCTGGTGATAAGCGGACGCGAGGTCCAACTTGGAAAAGCATACCGCGCCGGACAGTTGATGAAAGAGTTCCTCGATGTGCGGAAGAGGAAACCCGTCGATGATGATCGCCTTGTTTGGTTCTCGAAGGTCCACGCACAGGCGAATGGATCCATCCTTTTTCTTGACGACAACCAGCGGGGAGACCCAGTCGGAAGCAGAGACAGGCTCGATGATTCCGTTGGCTTGAAGACGGGATAGTTCTGCCGATACTTGCTCACGAAGCAGTAGAGGAATACGGCGCAGTTTAGCACGCACTGGGCACACACTAGGTCGACGCGTCACTTTATGCACGAAACCACGCACACAACCCAGTTCACTGGTGAACAGGTGACGAAATGCAGAAGGCGCGTTGGCCGGAAGATCCTGTTGAATGTCGACTTGGGCACATGTCATAGATGCTCCGAGGATATTTATGGATAATGCCTTAATGGCATCACGTCCCAGCAACGAGCTGCCATTGGCAGTGACGTAAAAAGTGATCAATGCAGTGCGACTGCGATACGAAACCTGGGAGGTGAAATGACCCAAAATATCAATTGTGCCCTTAGAATAAGTTTGTAAGACGATGTAAGAAGGCAAGAGCCGAATGCCGGGAAGCTGACTATAAAAGTCTGCGGCACTTATTAAAGAAACTGAAGCACCTGTGTCTACCAGAAAAGACAAGGGGACATCGCCCACTGAAGCAATGATGCTCGGCTCGGAAGTTGCGTTGAGACCATCCACGTTTAGGACAGTGACCGTGTTGGTCTGCGCGGTAGCACTCAACGAAGCGGACGAAGAAGCTGCGTCAGGACGAAGTGCAAGAAGAGAATTGCAGACCTTTTGAAAATGGCCAACTTTGCCGCACGCCGAACAAGTGCGGTTCCGAGCAGGACATTGTGGAAAATTGGCTAAATGGCGGGTAGACCCGCAGCGAAAACAATGTGGCGTTGAAGGACCTTGAAATGAGCCGAAAGCTCGCTCTTGCTCAGAAAAGGAGAAATTCGACGATGCTGAGTCGCCATATTGCCGGCTTCCTCGCCCCCGCGACGCGGAGGATCCGCCATGTTGAGGACCGCCATAGGAATGTGCAGGCGGACGGCCATGTTGACCGCCGCGTTGAAACTGCGAAGATGGACGGCCATGTTTCCCGCCACGCCGAACCGATGAAGAAGGGCCGCCATCTTGACAAGACGCGCTGGACAAAGAATGGGCGCCTTGCTGCCCCGCAGCGGAAAGCTGCTGTACAGAATGTGGAGCAAACTGCTCCAACTGGACGCGAACGAGCTCATCCTCCCGCGCAATTGAAATGGCTTCAGCCAAGGATATGGAGGAGCCTTTTTGCAGAAGGCGACAGCGTACGTTTTGCGACGCTATGCCGGTGAACAGTTGATGACGAATCATTTCGCTTTCAAGCGCGCCGAAGTTGCACGACGCGGCGAGCGTTTGAAGACTGATGATGAAATCTGCAACAGGCTCGCCGGGAAGTTGTCGGCGTTCTTGAAACTTGAGGCGTGCGACGTAGTCGCACGTAGCGTCCCTGAAGTGCGCGTCGAATAAGGCGATGGCATCTTTGAAAACGTCGGCAGACGCTGGCGTCGCCGACGCGTTAGCGGCGTCCAATGTATAGAAGAGCTTCAGGCCGGCGTGGCCCAACGCGTTGAGCAGGAGGGCCTTGCGACGCTCGGGCTTGCTGGCATCCTCGCCAGCCGCGTCTGCATACGCCTGGAAAATTAATTTCCAGTCAGACCACGGGATTGGAGGGTCCCCGGGCGTAGCCAGAAATAAAGGCGGAGGAATGGCAGACGCCATCTCAGGGCAAGCAGTGAGGAGGCGGAAAATAGCAGAATGCCCTCAACGAGTGTTCGACGAAGGCGAAGAAGAGCAACAGACGCAGCGTTCACCATGCAAGAACAAAGCACGGTTGTTAGGCCTCGCGAAGGAGCGCGGGAAAGGCAGGAAAGCGAAGAATGCGTTGCAGTAACGGTTCTCACCGTTGTCTCGTCGCCATTTGTTGCGTCGCGACTGCAGAGGGTCCCACGAAGAAGCAGCGGAAAACATGACGGGTGGCCGGCAGGGACGCCAGCTAGCCACGAACGCAACGGTGGGGCGCAGGGCGCCGAAGAAGAACCACTCGCTCCACGGCTTACCACACACACTCTTTATTTACACCCTACACGTACGCCTCTAAAGCGCCCTTAACGGCGCATCATCAACGGTGCCGAGCGAGGCGCCACCCGGCAACGCAAGCACGCAAACCGAAACAGAAACTAGTGCATCGCGACACAACAAAGCTCGCTGTCCATACTTCTCGATAAGATGTACGCAGCGGAGCCAAAGTGATGTGCATATAGGCCGCACACCACTGATCAGTTCTGTTATCGTCAAAAGGCATCCAACAGTGTAAAGTATTGAACCGGCATAAACATAGAAGAGGGATGTCGAAGTTTCTCCTTGAACTATAACAGAATATCGAAGAGGAGTTTCACGGGGGTCATATATCAAAACGCCCCACGGCAGGTGTTGATGGGACGGCGACCCTGAAATGCAGAATCAAGCGGGCTGTTGAGTTGCCGGGGCACCGGCGCGCGGATTTTACGACCGTCAGAGCATTCGACCGGCGCTCGGAAAATGAATGTATACTCAACAAAAATGAGAAGAACAAAGGCAGGGATGAGCTCTGGCATGAAATCCACGTCTGTATACGCAGGTGACAGTGAAACTTTTGGCCGTGCCACATGCGCCTTGGATGTTAATTCCATGCAGCGCACATGGAGAGTTTTCCACGTGGACACCCATGCAGCGTTGTTTCGCAGTTTCTTTTATTTGTTCTTTTTTATTTGCCTTTACATTTCTAACGGTGTAGGTTGTACGCATATATTCCTATATTCCGCCCCTCATGCATACGTGACGCTTGTTCTGGCACCCACAGCCTTCAGGGACAATTTTTTTTTTTGCACACAAACATGGCAAAAATACAGGAAGGAAAGAAAGAAGAGAAATTATTCGTTCAATACCGCGCATGCAGGTGGAACTGTGGATTGCACGGTATGATTCAGTGGCCCACAAAGCTTCTACTTTCATCCTGCTGCTACTAAAAGAACCCCGCAGCGTTTTTTGAAGATATCCAAAAAACAATGTCAATCAGTCGTTGAGGCTGCTGTGAACACATTAGCCAAATCTTATTGTGCTGCGCGCAACAGGGAATCTACGATTTGGTTTCAATAACAGCTCAAGACCACCGGCCCTTCTTTCAACATATGACTTCACTGGGGGCAACCGACTATAGTTTCTTGACTTTTCGCGGTCTCCGCAAGGACAGATACATACACTGCCTATATTTGTTCTCAAACTCAAAACGAAAAAAATTAAATAAATAAAACATTGCAGAGGGTCTTTCCGTGATGATGAAACGAGCCAATGCCATTTATGCCTCAGGTAACCTGTAGTCGCTGACGCCTGAACGAAGAGGAGGAGCTTTCTAACTACATTGGAAAACAAACGGCATGTTCCCTGTTGGACAGGTAAGGTTTTCGCCTGAAAGAGGCCCTGTAACGCTTTTCGAAGCTACAGTCAGAACCCATAGTCGTTGAGGCTATATACTGTGAACATGGAGCCATATTTGCGCAACGTGGAGCCAAATATTGTCGCGCGTAGCGCAACAATACTTGGCTCCATGTTCACAGTATATAGCCTCAACGACTATAGGTTCTGACTGTAGCTTCGAAAAGCGTTACAGGGCCCCTTTCAGGCGAAAACCTTACCTGGTTCACGCGAATCAGAATGTGGCCGTGGGTGAAGCGAAATATGCCCGCTGGTGTCGTCGCCGTATACCTTATACCACAAGCCGAAATGCCGAAATGACTCGCGTCTCATTGACTTGGTAAACAAAAATTGGTATGGATGGGTACGAATATATGGGATAACAGCCTAACACGACTGCTATGGGTCGAGACATCAGTAACTTGACGCCACGATTAGCGGTACTGAGATAACCCATAGCTTACACCCGCATTCCTCGGCCGGGGATACGAGGGTATACGAGCCACACATTGATTGCACGCTGATCTCGGAATGTGATCGTCGGCGCATGGCCGTGGAGCCAAAAATTGAAAAATCGCGTCTCGTTCACTTGGTCCATGCGAAAAGATTTGCATGGAAGGGCACGATCGGAAGACTAACTTACTCATAGGTCTTGACATGAAACACCAAAATAACTTACCTATATCAAAACAAACGAATCAATAACAGCGCAGCATCGCCTCACTTTACACTGCGAGTCAACGTCAGAAAACAAACGTGATGTATTACATATGCGCAACCCGACTTATTCTTACTACAACAGAAGCTCGGGGGAAGATGCAGGCTTGACTCGATGAACAGATCGTTAAATACAATGGAGAATAGGGAATGTTCCTGCAGCCAATGTTTCGACAAGTGGACTTGTCTTTGTCAGGCCGTCCTGACGAAGACAAGTCCACCTGTCGAAACGTTGGCTCCTGCAACATTCCCTATTCTCCATCGTTTTTTTTTTAACTATCTATTCACCGAGTTATTCTTGTGTTACAATGGCGTAGCATTCGGCAATTTAGGTTTTCCACACAGACATACACGCATACACACACAAAAAGCGAAAAAAATAATATAGGGAAGTTTACTTCTTCCAATTTCAGGTAGGTGGAGTCAGAGGCGTAGGTCATGAGTATGCCATATACAACAAACCCAAACGTCCACTTTTATCCTGTTATTGACACGGGTGCATATCACGGGATCGTTACTGGAGGTGAACGACAGAAGCAGTGTGTACGGTGGGCTCTAATATCTGCAAGTCCACGAATAGTGAAAAAAAGAGAGAGAAAGGTGTATTCCGAGAAAGGAGGGAGGGAGAGAAAGAGAGCAAGAGTTTTGTAATGAAAACCCGGATAGAGATAGCCTTAGTAATGAATCCTGGAGAGAGCAAGGCTGTGGTGATCTTGTTGCCACGCAGAAGAAAAATAGAGGACCCACTTTTGCCTTCGACCCACTAACCAATGCCGCGTTCGCACCACTCTTGCCCTCTGCTCACTGCTATACAATATAATGATTATACGAAGGCCAATGTGCGATGAAGTGTTCAGAAAAGGTTTAGCTTGGATTTGTGGATGCGATCACCGCAGCGGCTGCACTTTTCTTGCGTGGAAGATAGATAGATAGATAGATAGATAGATAGATAGATAGATAGATAGATAGATAGATAGATAGATAGATAGATAGATAGATAGATAGATAGATAGATAGATAGATAGATAGATAGATAGATAGATAGATAGATGTGCATGGTAAAGGATCACGCAAGGTCAGTGGATAATGATGAAGGGTGGTATGACTAAAATAACTGGTACGTCATGACATATGAATCACTTGACACCCTTGCAGTTATCGTAACAATCCACGATAAGAGAACAGCTTCACTGCGCAGACGGTTGTCACGCGTGGCAACTGGCTTGAAGTATATTTTTGCTTCTTTTTGTAATTTTCGCTTTCTTTCTTCGCAAGTGATCATGGGATAGAAGGAGGCGAAAAAGCAAGTCAGGGTCTATATTACGAGCACCATAGGTAATCGCGAATTGGCGAAATCTAGCATATTGCAACGACAAAGTGTGACGAAACGAGGAAGCGAGCGAGGTGACATCGCGAATGAAGTGTTTTTGCACTCCATCGAGCTCGCGAATTGAATTGCTCGTGGCTTAGTTACATCACGACACAAGATAAGTAGACGATATACCCTCACGAGTTTCCTTTAGAATACGTTACAAGACACGTGGCGCTACAGCCGGGCACCTCCTATCGTTTAAGTTTTATACTTGCGCTAAGTTTCTTCCGCGTATGTAAGTTACCTCACCATCTTTACGAACCAGATAATGCGCCTTGAATGCCACATATGCTTATACAAACGGCGGCTTATCCTTAAAGGGGTCGTGAAAAGAATTTGGAGATACCGGTTTGTAATTTTCACTGCTTCAATACGCATTCGACAAGCCGATTCCGAAATATTTCGGCGAAATATTCAGTGCACATTTAACAACGCCCGTTTTAAATCTCAGCTTTCTTGCGCTCCCGAAACGACTATGCGACACTACCGGCCGGCGTGGTACTATTTGGTGACGCTGAGTTAAGATACTTTTAAGTTCAAAGGCACAGTGAACTCGCGTTTGCTCTAAAGGAATCGATTTACTTGAAAGCTAGAAAGGAAGAAAATACTTGGAAACCGTGCGGTGCCCCCATTCGGAAGAAAAGCGGCAGCACGGTTTGTTTACCCATGGCCTCCGAAGGCGCGCCAATCTCGGAGGCATGACGGCTACTAAGAAGACGTCATCAGCAGAGTCGAGGGGAACGTGCGCAGTGAAACCGAAACCGCGTTTTTTATCGCTCTAAATCAACGCACACGGTGCAACGGAACAATGCATATTGTTGATTGGAGGGTCAGGACCCCGAATACGCACTTAGTACAAAATGTTCAGAAAACGTTTCACGACCCCTTTAACAGTTCTATACACGGCGCATAGGAACGTTAGGGCGGGCATATAATTAGGGGGAATTAGTTTACTGACGTCACCATTCTGACGGTGTGACGTCAGCCGCATGGCGTTTATATATAGGAAGGGCCCCCTGTCCGTGGCAATGAAACTACGTGAGGGAGATTTCTGTCAAACGATGCAATTCGATTCGCTTCAGCTGCCACATCTATAGAGTTCGGCGCACAAGTGCCGTCGGATTGCACATCTCCTTGCTCACAGTGCTGTCTTCTGTATAGTGAAAGCGAAAATGCTTAGACGCGCAATCACTTTACGTGTAGCTTCTTAATCCCTACGTGCATATTGCGGACATCGATTGGTCGTTTTCTTGTTCAAATATAACTATTGCATATATACTGAAAGCTTCACCTTTACAGTAAATAAGGAATACAACCGGCACCATATTTTCTTTTTCTGATCGCAAAGGCAGCTTTTAATTACTGAATTTTCAAGTTGAAGGCTGTTGTACATGGCGTGTTGATTCTGTAGGTTCGACCGCCATCTGGAAGCATTCCCCCCCAAGAGTGTTTCTACAGAACGTCTGCGACAACACAACTGCTGTACGTATTAAACTATGTTGCAATGTATTTCCCGCTAGATATCGATATCTGACGGGAAGTATAATACTGTGACCCAGAATATTATAAAATATAGAAAACTGTATGTCGAACAGCTTTAAGCCTCAGTTGATGTTCACGCTCACTCCACACTTACATACAGGTTCGCATGCGTAATTACCCATTCTGATCGAACACCTACACATACCGCTTCAAATAATGCGCATACATGAAACTCACAATGAAATACAGCTGAACACGGATATATCGAATGTCAAGGGCAACACAAGAAAGTTCGGTATACAGGTAATTCGATATATATACAATAAATGCATTGTACTGAAGCTTTCAGGGGACTTTACAGCTTTTTTTCGTAATATACCGAATAATCCGTTATATATGCGGGTTGGATGTATCGGTGCTCGGCCGTACCTATCTACAAGGCACATGGTTTTTGTCAGTTTATTATACTTATAGAGACAACGACAACAGGCGCGCACGGACGAGACCTTGGCACTCATCGCGAGTGACGAGGAACAAAGAACAAAGAGGAGGATAAGGTGATGTCGGTGCACGCGCACCTGTTGTCGCTCTGCCTCCGTGTGGCGTCAACGACGTGCCCGCGCACGCTACGACGCATGAAGGGCAACAGCGCGTGCTGCGTTTATAGGAGTCTCGAAGAACGGACGTCGGCGCCCACATTAAGATGGCTATCGACGAAGAACAGGAAGCGAATTGAAGAAGGCAGCGTGCGCGACGGCCGCGCGACCACGGCTGCACACATCGGGTGCTAGAAAAAACAGCGGCCGCTATACAGAAAGCAGCAAACTCCCATTCCCGCCCATCTTTCAATGCCTCGGAAGCCATCATCGACCCTTCCCCATGGAGCGCGCCTGGAACGACGGATTTGGTATAGCGTTGCCTCTTCACGCATGCGTGCACGCCGCACGATGTTATGCGCTGCACATGCGTCGTAAATGACGTTGGTGTATTTTGGAAGTGAGGAGGACGGCGAAAAGAGTGTGGAGCCACTATTGCGGCACAATTATAGCGCCGCTTGTTAATTCGGCCTATAATGTTGTCGCTGTATGTAAAACGCCCCGTGGAAGCTGCGTCAGGAGCTGAATGACGCTGAGGGAAGGTCAGAATTCGACGTTACAGATAGCCGTGAAATGTGTAAACCCCATACTCGGCACATGAATTAACGTGTATATATATATATATATATATATATATATATATATATATATATATATATATATATATATATATATATATCGAAGCAACGTGCATAGCCTAACCCCCTCGTCTGCATCAACCATGGCGAATGAACGTGATATACCAGTTTTTTTCCTGGGCTGCCCCGATTTGCTCATTGTTAGTACTGTTGTGCACTGCTGCTCCGCCTTCTTATGCATAGCTTTTTCATGGACATCATAGCCCGACATTAGCAGTAGGACTGGATATTACTTATATGACGCAAGTTGTGAAAAGTGCGATAAAAGTGATGCGCTACCCCCTTTTAGGTTTGCATTCTGCACGTATTGCACATCGTGTGTGTGTGTGTGTGTGTGTGTGTGTGTGTGTGTGTGTGTGTGTGTGTGTGTACATGCAAGGCGCCAGCTGCGAAATGCTCTCCGCGCGGAAGGAGTGTGTGTGTGTGTGTGTGTGTGTGTGTGTGTGTGTGTGTGTGTGTGTGTGTGTGTGTGTGTGTGTGTGTGTGTGTGTGTGTACATGCAAGGCGCCAGCTGCGAAATGCTCTCCGCGCGGAAGGAGATGAAAGCCTCCAATGACTGTACACACTGTCCACACTGGTTATATAATAATACAACAGCTTAATTTTGTTGCTACGCGACTTCAGCTTCGCATGTGCGCTCGTCCGGTTGTTTTCGCGCATGCACTTTATATGGCATTTACTTCACGTTGCGTGTTGTTTCTAGCGCGAGTTAAGGAGACAACGCAGTAGGTCTGATCCGCGAGAAGATTGCCTCCGCTCTCGCTGATAATGAGTTCTCTCAGACGACTTGCTTCCGCAGGGGCATTCACTTCGCGCGCACGCTCTGAGAGAAAGACGAAAGTAATGAAACACTGGACAGGAGCAGCTTGCACTCGTCGTTTCCGGTTCGACGGCGCACGTCAGCCCCAACTGCATCTACCCGGAGGCCTTATAAGAGCGAGACCTATTGCGTGCCAAGCTTCAATTTCACTTCCGAGCTGCGCTGTCACCCCGCTGAGATGCTCATGTCAAATTCAATTGCCGCCTGCCTGCTTGCATGCGAGCATGTATGCGTGAGTGTGTACGCGTTCCCAGATGCGTTCGAAGAACTCGCCTAGCTGGACGGTGTTCCGCCGCGTCTGTGCTGAGCTGCAGTCGAGACAAAAGGAAGTCGAATTTGTGTAATCGTTCTCTGTGTAGTCGTTGGTTCGTGTATTCAGCACAGAAGCGAGAGAGCAAGGACAACAACGCGTACGTCGTGGAGACGACGCCGGCTCTTTATATCATAATTATTCGTGAGAATGAGAGAAGCTACGCTATAGTCTCTAGTCCCCCTCTGTTGCTGCTCGCGCGGCAGTGCTAATAAGTTAGCACTGCCGCGCGAGCGTTCGTCTTTGCTCGCAGTCAACTTTCTGCAGCTATATTATACAGTCAAAGCTTGATGCAGGACACAGATTATATATCTTACACAGTGTGCCGAGGCGCGTCTGCGATACCGTGGTTGGAAGGAGCTCCGAATTTAAACCGTTGCTTTTGGACAAAATAAGTGCAACAATGCAATCGCATATTCGTATGCAACAAATATTGCAGAGTATATGTTTCGCTCATACGAAAACATTTCATGCCCAGTTCCCACAACCACTGGTATATTTAACCTTGAACAAATATGTATACGTAACAAAGCCAACAGGCTCCAGACTTCCAAGAATGCTTGCCAGATGGCGTTGGTTTACCGCGGCGCCGAAATAATCCTCTTAGGAGATATGAATGCTCATGTGCATGACCTCGAAGGATATACAGATTATAACGGGAAGTTGATAGTAGAGCTCTGCGAGCAACATAGTCTCGATATAGTTAACATGAGTCCTAAGTGCGATGGGCAGGTAACATGGGAGGTCGGAAGGAGGCAGTCAACAATCGATTACTGCCTCATGACAGAAGGAATGCACGACAAGTTGAGAGAAATGAGCATAGATGAGCAAGGGAGTAGCAGCTTGGAAAGTGACCATAAACGTATAACTTTGCGAATGGGATATGTAGATCGTAAAGAGAGCATCGGAATTAAAGTCGGGCAGCTCTTTTCTAAGCGAAAAAAAAATTAGGAACGTAGTCGCAACAAGAGAGGACATAGTGAGCAGAACAAGTGGGATTATAATGAGTTTCTTAATCTAATAAGGACTGAAATTACGAAAGAGAAACAAAAGAGCTGCTGGAGGGGAAAGCGAAAGCCAAAACGATGGTGGAACAGAGAAATTCGGGACGCAGTTGAGAATCGACGGGAAGCATCTCGAATACATAGGCAGGAAAAAAAGGAGCAGAGGCCGCAAGACGAAATCAAGAAAAAATTGGAAAGATATCTCGAGAAAAAGCCCTGGTACAGATTTTAGTTGAAGCCAAGATTAAAGGCCAAGGTGAACGGTGGATATCGGACATTCGCTAAAAGAAGGCCGCATCTAGGCTTTTCTGGGACCACCTGAAATCGCTGGGCAAGAAAACTGTAACTATGCAACGGCATATTGTAGATGAAGAAGGAAATAAATTGGAGGGGTACGACGCACTGACTTATATTCAAAACGCAACAGCCGATTCCTTTAAGAAGAATGACGAGTCTCCCTTTATGACGTGTAACAGTAGCAAGGAAGACCAAGCGGAAGAACTAGTTCTGGAAAATTTCAATTGGAAGAAGGCGGAGGAAAATATTCCCAAACGCACAGCCACAGCATTAGATGGGGTTAGCATTACTGTAATAAATGAGCTCGGAAGAAACAGCAAGGAAGCCCTGTTAAAAGCAATTGAAAAAAAGCTTACAGGACAGGCGAATACCGGACAGTTGGCGTCAAAGTATATAGATGAACTTCATTTATAAGGGCAAGGGAGAGAAAAATAACATTCGCTCATATAGACCACTGACCATTACATCAGTACTCTACAGGTTGGCGATGGAGGCAATTAAATTAAAAATGCAGATATGGACAGAGCATAATGGCACTTCTGGCGAACTCCAAAATGGATTTCGAGTCGACAGGAGATAAGATGATAACCTTTTTGCGCTTACGCACTGTATAGAAATAGCCGGAAAAGAGAACAGACCTTTACACTTGGCATTTTTGGATATTAAGGGTGCGTACGACAATGTGAATCAGAATATTTTATACGACATAATGAAAGAGGCTGGTATAGGGGATGACTGTATAGAGCTCTTGAAGGAAATATACAGTGGAAATACAGTATGTGTGGAATGGGAAGGTATGGCGAGTAATGGTAGAATGGAGATCGTCGATATAGGTAAAGGGTTGAGGCAGGGATGCCCGTTATCCCCACTATTATTCATGCTCTACATGAGGAGAATGGAGAAAGCATTGGAGATGAGCAATATTGGTTTCAAGCTATCACACAGACAGGCAGGTATAGAGGTAGAATAAAAGCTCCCCGGGTTGTTTTATGCAGACGATATTGTGCTATTCGCAGACAGTCGAACAGATTTGCAATGTCTGGTTAATATATGTCGTCGGGAAAGTGAAGATTTAGGACTAAAATTTAGTGTGACAAAATGCGGCTGGATGATGTTCAATGACAGCAACGATCAGACCATATCAATACAGGGCGAGGAGATACCCAGAGTACGAGAGTACAAATACTTCGGGATATGGATAAATGATGGGAATAGATACATGGAAGTACAAGAAAAGCTATGATGGTTAGAGGAAAGAGGAATTCCGCAATAATGAAGCATAGAGCGCTGTGGGGTTACAACAGGTACGAGGTAATTAGAGATTAGTGGAAAGGTGTAATGGTGCCAGGACTTACATTCGGAAACTCAGTGGTGTGCATGAGGTCAGAGGTACAATCAGGACTGGGCGAGAATGAACGGATGGTCCGACGCCTTGCATGAGGCAGCCATGGGAAGACCACAAATGAGGCTGTTAAGGGGGATATGGGGTGGTGTGACTCGGAGAAAAGGGAAGGAAGCTCACAGAAAAGTTAGGCACGAACAGATATATGGGAATATGAAAGCAAGTAGATGGGCAGCGATAGTATTCAGATATTTGTATAGGAAGAACGTTGACCCACAATGGAGGAAGAGAACTATAGGATGCTTACCAGTAAGCATACAGCCAGTAATGAAACGGATGGGGCAAAAAAGAGCGTTAAGAGCATGGTCAGAGCGCCGGAGAAGTCGGATTGAATAGCAGCAATGGAGAATAAACCGGCATTGAGCAACTACATAAAAGGCAAAGACGAAACCAAGAAAGAAAATATTTATGGTAACTCAAAGGGAAGTGCTTTACAATTTGAAGCAAGGTCAGGATGCCCGAGGACACAGAGTTACAGAACGAAATACAGTAAAAGAATGGAATATATGTACGTGCTGTGGAAAAGCTAGAAAAGCGACAGAGCATGTTTGGGTTGATGTACAGATATCCACCAAGGTGTATGTGTCTATACTAACCTGCAGGAGGCCATGCGTTTCAGAGATAGCACGGGAAAGCTGAACATGTCGGCGATAGAGATAAGTAAAAGGCGCTTAGAGTACTCGTGGCGGAGAGGTTTGGAGCACATAGAAACGCAATTAAGATAGTTCGAATAACATTATTACTTAAAAGCGGGACGCTAGAGGGTAAAGTACGTATAGGTGCAGATACAATCTTTGGGGTAATATGTTTGATTCAGGAAAACGAGAGTCTGTAGAAGAGAGAATAAAAGCCAGAGCTTGGTGGCCCGCGGGCAACCGCCCCGTTATATATAAAGGGAACGCTCATAACATCCATCCACATGAGTTATACTGTATGGGCTCCCTTTAAGGAGCGGGAGCATATGCAGGACACTATGGAGTTACTGTATAGGCTCCCGTTATAGGGACAGGGACACCAGGGCGCACCCGGCGAGTTCCGCCACGAAGGCGGGACTTTCCGAATAGCGGTTGTATATGGGCGGTGAGCGGCGCGCATATTGTGCCTGCAACGTGTGCACATTTTGTTTAGTTTCTTTTTTCAGTCTTTCTTTCTTTATCTGTCTGGTCAGGACACCTCGATATATCCACCTGATGTAAAGGGAAAACCACAGTCGTCATAATCATCATAATCATCATCTCCAACCAATAAACAAGTCTGCCCGACATATTAGGTTTCAAAGACAGTTTTGGGAGCGTAAATGGATCTGCGCTACACAAGACAAGCAAGAGAAGGCTGGAGGACTGGTGGCGGAAAACCTACATTAAATTGGATGCTCCATCCCATCCATCCGTCCGTCCGTATCGGCGAGACACATATCCAACGCATTCGTATATACCTGAATATTGTGTAATGTATATTACGAGGGTCTACGTGCCAAAATTATAGCGCAGTGTACATAGCTAGCGATGGCATAGGCGCGAAGCGAATTCAAATGTTTATTTTTTTTCTAATGTGTCTAAGCTAGATTGCAGAAAGAAATAACTGTACTGCAAAACATAAAAAAAAATCAAACATATGCATGCAAGACTAGTGTACTGCCACATAGTTGTTCGTAGAAGAAAGAGCAGCCCAACAGAGAACTTAACAAAACGTATTGTTGGGCTAGTTGACATTCTATTTCCAGTACAGTATAGAGTGCGGCGCACGCACGCACACACACACACACACACACACACACACACACACACACACACACACACACACACACAGAGAGAGAGAGAGAGAGAGAAGGTATAGGCAAGAAAAGACAGCACCAGTTCGTCTGCCTATCTTTTCTATATGTGTGCGTCTTCCATTGGAGAAGCTCAGGGGAAGATGGAGGCTCGAATCGATGAAGAGATCGCTAAAAACGATGTAGAACAGGGAATGCCGCTGGAGCCAACGTTTCGACAAGTGGACTTGTCTTCGTCAGGGCGGCAACCTTACGAAGACAAGTCCACTTGTCGAAACGTTGGCTCCAGCGGCATTCCCTGTTCTTCAACGTTTTTAGCGATCTGTTCATCGGTACTTCTATTGGCAAGAGAGAACTGTGCAGCAAATTAAACTTGGTGATAAACGAGGGCCTTCGTTCTCAACGGCGTACACATGGCCGTATTCGCGTCGACGTAAATCGAGCTATCTTATGTAAACACAAATCTATGCGAATTTGGCCCTACTACACACCCACCGTGAAATGAAAATAGGAACAGGTAGCAGCAATTCTAAAATATTCCAGCCTTGAGGAATACCAGCGGAACTCGCGGAGGGCCCAGCGGTACTTTCCCACTAAACGCCGATGTAAAGAGGAGGTGAAAGGGCGCCCTTGCTTCTGATGGGATGTGATAATGAGGTGAGGGGCTTGCGATAACACATAAAATAGATAAAATGGACGAGCATTCTTTTAGCATCGTACCGCTGCTCACGCCTACCATACGGTTGCCTTTTCGCGCTCCGCAGGCCACAAACAGTGTCTTCACGCAAACGAGGTGTCGCACGTGTACAAAAGTTCAGCTTGCGCAACGTCGATTGCGCTGGGAGAACCGTTTTTAAGGTTAACTTCGCCTCAATACTAGTGCGTTATGCGGTGAAGCATACTAAGAGTGGTGTGAAGGCACGGAAGAAAGTATAATTCGTCCTTCAGTGACGAACGTGCACACGTGCTGTACGATTACAGGCACCAGCATTGCTGTGTGCAATCCCTATGCGTTATTTCATTATTTGGCTTACGGGGTTGTGTTCGACATTTTCCTTCTAGCGATGGTCCACACTCTTTCACTTTCGGTATCTCGGCATAGCTTACCGTTCCCTCATAACGTTGTACGCCCTATTCTTGTCCTTGATGCCCATTTCACGGACAGTATAGCTATCGGCCGGTATTGCGTAATCCAACCAGGTGATTATCTAGGGCCCGCTGATCTCCAGCAAATCATTAAAATATTTATCCCTTTCTCATCACTATACAGATATCAGTTGGACTGAACCTTTCAGCCTTGCGCATTACATCAAACGAGCGATCAATTCAAATGAAAGAATGCTTGCCACCGAGCTCGTTGTCTACCTGTGGTGCAACACTTCGCTATACACGTGTAAGACGACTGCGCATACGACAACGTCTTTCCCGAACGACAGTGTTCACGCTTCGCGGCGCTTGCACTGCGGCGGCGCCCCCTGTGACAAAGGAACGAACGTGTGGTTGGTGCGGCCGCGGCGGCGCCTGGCTATATGTACGCCTCCCCTCCTCGGTACGTTTGCACGCATGGTCGATCGTCGTTACCGCGTATGTGTACGGCTGGTTCGAGGCCGTGTTATAAGGACGCACGCACGCACGCGTTGCCGAAGCGTTATTCGCATCCGTCGAGCATTAAAACGAAGCGACACAATGCGAAGAAGGTACCGCGGCGAAGAAAAAAAAAAGGCATGCGAAAGCTCGTCACGCGTCGTCAACGGCAGCCATGCATCGCGCCCGCGCGCTCGCTACGCACGTACACGTGTACGCTCTGAACTGCGTACGCCACAACTTTCCACGGCCAACGCCGCCGCCGTGAATATATATACGTATACAGAATGCGTGCGTGCTAAGTCAGCCGTGATGCTGACGACGTCTCGTTATCTGATCGAGCGAGCGGCCGAGCAAATAAAAAAAAACGCATTCTTGCAGAGACGATTGCACGGGGTTGTAACGACGCATGCTTTTTTTTTTTTTTTTTTGCCTTTGGATATCCGCTACATACTCGAGTCGCAGGTATATTTTTTTTCACCGTGTTCGTCCAGTTTTACTTAGAAACGCCCCTTTTCCTTTAGGGAGACAATGTTCAATTCGGCCGGGTCACCGAGTTCTTGACATGGCAAGGCTGTGAAAAGTGTATGTGACTGCCCACAAGGCTAATAAGTGTGAAGGAAGCGTGGTGAATGTCGTTTTGTTGAATAATTGGCAAACATGGCGAATTTATATCGATCACTATATATCATACGCACTAAGTTTCCAGGCGTGTGTACAGGTATATACATACATAAGGGAACGGTGCGAGGCACGATATCGACTTGTAAGCGAGTAATTTCTGTCGTGTCATGATGCAAATTTAGCGTTATATACTAATAGATACACCCAACCATCTCCTTATATGATATCCTTGTTAAATCTGGACCGGTTGGTCCCTGAGGCGCCTGTAGAACAAAAATTAATAAATATATAAAGCGCGCGGGGTGGGGGGTGGGGGGGGCTACAACAAAGAAAGCAGGGAGGGCATTGCCTTCCGTATCGTAACTGTCCAGATTAGTCGAGTGCAGGATACAGCACTATGCGTTTCCTCTCATATGAGCCGACTGAAGTCCAGAGTTTGAAAGGCCTCATGTTATCGGAGCTTCCAGACCAAGCTTCCTTCACTTGAGGAGCAAACCATGGATGTGTGGAACAGTGAGTGCTCCTAATTCCAGGGTTCTGATAGGGAACGTGACAATGTGAAACGTTTACTTCCCAGCCGCGAATGTCGCGTCACAAGTGTTCGTACCATATTAGTTGATCCGAAACGGTAACTTACACCGTTCAACTGCATGCATGCGCAATGCCGGTCAAACTAAAAGCCTAATTATCAAGATACTAAATGATTATTTTGGGAAGTTGCATGCACCCTTACCCGCAGTCAGCAATGAGGACGTCTCAAACATGGTGGGTTCGTTGAATCACCCGGAGTTACGCGCTCAGCAGCACAGCGCGCATCAGCACTCTAGATAAACCGCGGCACCCGGGCAGCCTTGCCGACGACTCGTGCGACAGTGCAACCACTCGGTCACAGTGTAACACGAAATCTTTCCACAGGTGGCGACTGTTCACAGCTTACTTGCGAACGCGGTCCACCAAATTAGCATCAGAAGGCGAGCACAAATGGGTCTGGTGATGGTGGCGCATGCAGCGGATGTCCCGGAGCTGTGGCAAAATATATCAAGACAGAAGTTTTATCTCCCGTTGCCATAGAAACCGGCGCTCGACCGCTTGTCCAACGCCCACCCGACAGCCGGTATGCAAGAAGTGCTGAGTCACGCAGGCGACCGTCTGTAACTGAGTTTGGGTTTCTCGCTGTGACGGTTGTCATAGGAACGCGAGATAAAATCTTTTCTGTTTTAAACAGCACAATTCCTGCTCGACGATTTCATACAAGCAATTTTAAATGCGAATCATTTCCTGGCGAACTTGAACAACTTTCACCGTATCTAGCCACCTATACGTCTCGGCGCTCACCTGGTCGTCTCGGTCTCGTTCATTTGGTACATGCCAAGATTGTGATGGTGGCCTCGATGTCTATGAAGAACATGAATGATTGGTCTACACATGCCAAAAATGATATACTCGATCGTCGCGTATGTCACCATTCACGATAGTACTATCACGCGCGGCTCATGTCTTCTTCGCTTGGTCCAGGTTAAAGGCGGGTGCACTATGCCCCAGCTGACTGACTGTTAACATTGCAACCTATGTTAATCAAAGACCAACCATAATGGACTTTCAAAATGTCATAAGAACACTTTGCGGGAGATAAACAAGACAAAGGCACACTGTTTGTTGTAGCTTTCGATTGAGATATAGGAAGCAGGGAGACACAGACAATTGTGTCGACCTATATACACCACCCTTGGAGACAGGAATGGAACCTATATAGGATGCCGAGGTACAAGCACGATGCCACTGCACGGCGGCTCCTCATATACGCTTTACATATTGTAAATAAACCTGTCGCATCAGCAGTTGTGGTGACGATGCTTGCGCTGCGTTTTCACACGGACATTGATCCTATACTCATAACACTTGGCTGAATACCAAATGGTTTGGTATAGGCAAATTCCTTGCTGATTTGTTATATACTCCGATATCTACTCCGACAATGCTTAGGATCCGTTAAATTTTTTGTTGTGCTTTTCATATAGCATCTTCTCGAAGGCACTTGAGTAAAGAGACACTTCTTATTACGGCACACCTAAACGCTGGTAATTGACAGGAGTTTCTCGGGCTTAATAATATTGAGGGAAGCGTGTAGGATATAAAACGACATCGCGCTGCGCAAAGCAACGGTAATGTGGAAGTCATTGTCAAAGGGTCTCGTCATGCATTAGACATAAAATAGGGTGGCGGTGAATGCACTTGGCACCTCCTGAGCAATTATTATCAAATGAGTTTTTAATGTCTCCAGGTGAAGATAAGTACACAACAGTAGTTTTCGTGATACGCCGTCGGACACACTTTACAAGCTACAGCCTTATACGGCACTCATGGCACTCTCGATGTTGAGGCATGGAGCGATTCTCACCATGCTGCACTCTATCATTACAGTGATTTTTGCCTTTGCTTTGGCACTGCCTTTTTTATGCGGTTTATATATGCCATGCACTGCCCCCCCCCCCCCTCCCTCGTTTTATGTAATGTCCCACGAGGGATTTAAGGGAAAATAAGTGAGGGTCATGAGAGATTCTGATGATACGCTCATCGAACCACAGAAATCAAAAGCTATATAGATATATTTGCGTCAGAGATTAGCAAGTCGCACCGCCGATACCTAGGAGGTCGCACTCCTGTATGGCGCATGCTGCTTTCCGAGATAATGACGCTGTCGCACGTACACCAAATGCCTTTATCCATTAATTTAGCTTGCTGAAAGTTCTCCGTAGATATATTATGACGTTTTCACGAATCCGGTCAATCACCGTCGCCTGTGTTATTATTGCGATAGCAATTATATGGACAGTCTCGGCTGGTTTTTGCCGTCCCCGTCGCCGCCGTCATGAACCGTATATGTATAAGTATATATACATATAGAAATGTCCCAAAGAAAAATAAGTCGCATAAATGCTTCCGAAGCGCGGAATCGAACCAGGAACCTCTCGCTCCGCAGCGCGTGGCGCTAACCACTACGCCACGAAGAGCATATCCTTCACGCCTTATATACACACCCTTTACCGCTTGCAGGAATCAGAGACGGCAGGCGCTTATACGCGTTTATTCATTACCAGCGAGATGGCGCGAGGAGCGCAGCGGGCGCATTTAAAAGTCGTCGTCCAGCTCGCTCGCTTCTTCTAATATTTGCGCAGGGAGAACCTTGCCCTTCCGCTGTCTGCTCGCGCGGTTGTCTCGTGGTGAGAAGAAGAGGGATGTTTCGAGCTTTGACCGTGATGTCCGCACTGATGTTACGGGAACGTACGAAAGTCACTCGAGCTCAAGGGACGCCGCTAAACGAGCAAACAGCATTGTTTGCATGCATTGCTTTGCATTAAAGGTGAACATTTGACAGAGATCTGTCTGGTTGGGACGAAATTAAAGGTGAAAAACAGGGGGACACCAACCAAATTGTAATCATTTAAAAGTAAAATTTACTTCTAAACATTAAAAAAAAGAAAAAAAGAGAAAGGGAGAAAGGAAGGAAGAGAGAAGAAAGAAGGCCTTATAAGCACTGCTGCTGTCTGGTGCCCTCCAGTCACCCCTGAAGAAGGGTCCGAGTGGGACCCGAAACGTCGGGTTTTTTTAATGTTTAGAAGTAAATTTTACTTTTAAATGATTACAATTTGGTTGGTGTCCCCCTGTTTTTCACCATTGCTTTGCATTTTTGTTTGTATGCTGTTGTATTGTATTGTATTTCATTCTGTTTGTATGCCACATGTATTGCCATTTGTTTGAATACCTACTTTATGTACCACCCTGCTAAAATCACCGAATGGTGATTGCAGTAAGTCTAAATAAATAAAATAAATAAAATAACAGAATATGAGCGCGAACTATCAGGTCTCACAGCTGGACACTTGAAGCACGCTAGTTTCCTTCGCTGCTTCGGCCGCCTCTGCAACAGGAGCGCTGTTCAAACTGAGAGTATCCATTGTGGCAGCTTATTCGCGCTCGTTCGGTGTACATCTGTGCGTTTGTTTCGTGCGTGCTTCACTTGATAATTCGCGCTCATCTTCTGTTTGTTCATTTAGCGGGCTCCCCTAGCTTTGTGACACACAACGTGTAAAGCCCTTCGTACCAGCACGCGCTGCCCACGGGAGGCGCTCACTTAGCAAGTGCATGTTTGCTACTATTAATATTGCTCCTGAAGCTGCGAGCCTCACTTCGTAGCATTACAGTTTCTTGCTATCTCATTCATTGCTTCGCCCTTGCGGCGAAACTGTGACTTTTTGAGAGGGCAAGATACACACCGGGATGTATCCTTAATAGAGAGAGAAAGAGAGAAATGAAAGAAAGGTGAAGTATATGGGAAGCTCTCAACCAGAACCACGAACGTCTGGTTTACTAACGTACACGGGGGGAGGGGTGTGTATACTTCTCAGGAAAAATCTGAACGTGCGTAGGCCGGGAAGTCTCCAAGACTATATTTGCGTATCTTCTTTTCTCCTGCCCTGTACACCGATCTCGTGGGATATATCCAATTTGCGCTCATCTATACAGAAAGTTCAAACCCTTATATATACAAGTATCCATGCAATGTAATGTATGCGCAACGTATCATCGTGACCATGCATAAGACAGAGACTTGTGCAGGGAGGGCGGGGAGAGGTGGGCGGAGGTTTTTCGGCGTCAAAACGCCCCCGGAATGTTTCTGTGCTCCTAAGGGCCCTTTTCCCCATAAATACGAACTTTCTTTTTCTGCACGTGATATACTTACACGCCCCGCATCACATAATACTCCACGTAAAATATTTCTGCCTACGCCAGTGATGTATATATATACGATGTGTGCATTAGCGCAGATGTCTGCGCACACCTGTAAATTTAAGAAGCACCACGTAAACTACAGACCGATTGGCGCGTATATTCGTCGCCGCGCACGCCAAAGAAAGAAACTAAGAAGTAAAGGGAGCAAGAAAGAAAGAAAAGTTGAATCACGAAGGTCTTCCCTATACGGTTGGTGACGAAGCACGCTTGGCAACAGCTAGTTTTCGCGCACATGAGCATGTGCGACAGATAAGGTCGAGTGATATACGGCAGTGTCAGTCGCATTGTCCTCGCTGCAAGTGTAGACGATTGAAGGCGCAAGAATCTAAGTCCTTTTCAGAAGTAGCAATTCCTTAACTCAGCGACGTCGAACAAACTGACTTGGCGAATGGCCGTGAGCTGTCTGATAAGAAATTTATAATAAAACGAACCACTCATAATGATGTCGATCGATTCAAACTCGGGGAAGCTATCTTCTCCGCCATGGGCAAAAGAGTATTTGCGAGTTGGTAACATTGATAATGTACGTGCTGTACGTATACTTACGGATACTCAGGTGCCAGAAATTCACGTTGTACAAACAACGAGTGCGGTTACATAGGTAAAACGTGCAATAAGTTACACTTGGCCCGATACGAGACGCTGCCCATGTCTCAAGGTCTTCAGCTATATAACCCGACACGAGATAAATAATTAAGTAAAGAAACGGCAATACGCAGTTCTATCTTCGGCAATGATTCGCATGGTTGACTCCCACCTCACATAGAGCATTAAAGAATTTATACTTTTCATTCACAAGAAAGAAGAGTTCACAGATCGAAATGAAACGTAAGCCGCTGCCTTTGGCGGCTACAGAGGACTCTCGATCATTCAAACTTTCGTATAATTCGAAAAAACTTCAAATTTTTGGTCCACCTGGTATGTTTTCAACGCATACCTAAAAGCTGCTTAATTAAAACCGCCCCATCAGGTTATGCCTGTTAATTCGTACATTTTGCTTATTCTTGTCAGGAATATTGGCCGCTGTGATTCGTTCCAGCTGAACAATCGTGGTCACATAACCTTTTTAACAGCCATAAATAAAGCCATTACTTGCCAGCACTTGTCAAAAACACTGAGGTGTCAACTATGCACGTGACAACTGCCCATCTCTGTCTTTCCTGGCATGTGGCGCCGAGCTTGCATCTGATAATCCAAACAAAATGTGTATGTCACTACAGAAATCTTCCTATATACTGTAAGAAGTGTGCTGCGCACGACAGCAAACTCTATAGCTAACACGTGTACGTGAAAACGTGCTGTAAAAGAAAAAAGGGAGAAAAAAAACATCGAGAAGGCACTTCCACCCAGTGTTAAATCTGTTGAAACAGAAGAGCTTTGCTCCTCCAGCGTTTACGCTGTGATTTCTTATGGTTTTCTGTGATTTTTCTTTCACTGCTCCTCACAATCACAACTTTCTTTCTCTCTCTCTCTTTCTTCGCCTTCGCATAATCATTGTCACGTATACATCAGCGGGCTGAGGGCACGGGTGTGTCGAGCGCAGCCGGCGATATAGATAAGTCGAGGGCAAATGAACGCTTCGCAAGCATGGAGCGTGACGAGCACACCGGCGTCGGCTATCGATAAAGAGCTGCACTGTTAAGGGTCATCGTGTCCAGCTATAGTGTTTACAATAATATTGTTACTCATGGAAGTGATAAGCGTAGCAGACAATATATATATATATATATATATATATATATATATATATATATATATATATATATATATATATATATATATATATATATATATATATATATATATATACAGTCTGTTGCAGCAATCATCAATTTTACTTGCAATTAAAAGTGAGCAGGCAAGAAAACTGTGTCCAATTATGTCTGCACGTATACGATTCTAACTTGCCACTGAAAAGTGAATGCGGCAGGCATGGCGTGACAAACACGGTTTATTAAGCACTCACGAAGGTGTTATCCGTTATTTGCGTTGCAGGGATACAATGCACAGCTATTGCTCGTGGACGCATTTCGCTGAGGTTTAAAAATTCGTCAATGAACCCCGTGTGCATGAAAAGAGCTCGATCCCGGCCGCGGCGGCTGCATTTCAATGGAGGCGAAATGTCGTGGCCCGTGTACTGTGCGTTGTCAGTGCACGTTAAAAAAACCCCAGGTGGTCGAAATTTCCGGAGACCTCTACTACGGCGTCCCTCATAATCAACGGTGGTTTTGGGTCTTAAAATCCTCAAATCAATCAATGGAAAGAGCTCGGTTCAAAAAGCTATAGGCTATGTACAGGTGATGGCAAAATTACTTTGATAATGTAATTTAATTACTCTCCTCGAATTCTATTACATGTAAGTATATTGCTTAACAAATTACAGCTGGCGAAAGTAACAACGCTACATTGCTACTGATTTTCAAGAGTTATAAACTTGCTTTCAAAATACTTTAACAAATGTTCGTTTGCGCACTAAATAATACGAACTTTTTTTTTTTTTACAGGGGATTGCATTTAGAGCACGTATATGCGGCCTTTATTATGGGCCTCTTTTGTTCTCACACTTTGGGCGTGGCACTCAGAAACTTGCCTTTGTTATGCTTTCTTTCGTTTTGGTGATTTTTCCATAAGGGAAGCGGTCCTGCTATATTCTTGTCAGAACTAAGTAGGAAAATAATGACTAATTTTGATGACATTGATCGCTTGATGACATCTGTTGCATTAGTAACTTACTATCCCTCAAAAGTAATTGACTGAATTATCCATTACAGCAAAAACAATTTATTTACAGTAGTTTCATTACTGCAGTGTCATCACTGCCAAGTCTTGTTTGTACTATAAATCTTATAAAAATTTTGTTACCTTAGTTCCCGTGTGGTACACTTCAAGGACTTTGTGAGCAGATTCTTTTTTAATTAGAAGCAAGTAAAACACTTCTCTTTAATTTTTAGGGGAAGGGGAGGGGGGAGGGGCACATCGTTGGTTTACATCAGAAACACAGTTTCTCAAGTTAATTAAAATTATGAAAAACAAACAAACATTAATTATCATGCCTTGCGTTAGGAGATCAATCTACCACGAGCTCGGCATACTGTTGCAAAACTGTAGGTAAACTGACCCTACCCATAGTATCGATAGCATTTTTCTCAACCTTTATCGGCAGTAGTAGCATCGATTAATAACCGATAGTTTTATCGCCAGTGCAATCGTTGTTACTTTATTTATAGCAAGTATTGAAGCTGAACACTTCTACTAGTCAGTGTAAAACAAAGAGCCGAATATAGTCTGTTTCAGAAGTTCCATGCAGCACTGTTGAAGATACAGCCCCCTTCGGCCAATCCGGAGGGCGAACACGTGTTAAACGTGTCCTTCCGCGGCTTGTCATCTGCCAATCGTGGGCGCTGCAGTGGCAGCTGCAGCCCTGGAAGGAGGAAGGTGAAGCGAAGTGGGCGCATATACGAACAATGGCATTTCGTCTCGCCTCGGAAGAATTCTGCGCTCGATGGCCTCGTAGCCTTGACTGTGCTGCACGGAACTCCCGGAACAGACTATACATATCGATATTGTCGGCATGCGCCGCGAACTATACCGCCGTGGTCGATGCCTCTTTCAAGGGCGTTTTTAGCGATGGCAAGATCAGCAGCGCTGTGTTCCTGCCCGTCGAGAAAGTTGGAAGAACGCGGGCGCGTGTAATGCTGCATTGTTACAGCTAATCAAGGGTTTAAGAAATCTTTGCGTGATTAAGGACAGAACATTTCACGGTATTATTACATTTTACAGACGCCCTCTCCGGGTTTCTATTCACCAAGTTTAGCCTTCATTCCCATCATCATATTTATACGCACTCGGGGAACCAAGTTTATGCCGCAATGAGTTAGCGGGGGGAATTTTATACACTGTATTGCTGAATGTTACATACTGTATTACTGAAAGTACGACCAAAAGTACTAAACAAAGCACTATCGATAGACTTTTTTGTTTGTTTGTTTCTACTATCGATAGTGCGATAGTGGATCAACTATCGATAGTGTTGTCATATATGGTCGTGACGATGAAGGACGGATGAGGCCTCAGTGCGTTGACAGCCGAACCGTTAATATTGAATTAAATTTTATTTTTATTCCGCCGCCAGTGCGATACACAATGGCCGAGGAGCCCACGGTAAAAGCTATCGCTTGATAGCATGACAAAGCCGTGGACGCGTGCGTATATAACAAAATTCTCTGGCGATATCTCAGCAGCACCAAAATCAGACGAAGAGAAAGTAAATATTCACTGTTTAACGAAATATTGGAAAGGTAAACGAATACACGCGAAAAATGGGCGAAGCTATATGCTCTGAAAAAAGAAAAAAAAAAGAAAGCAAATCACACAGCAAGGCGCCAGCGGCGGGAACATTGGTCGCTTGACGATAAAAATTGACAAGCGGTGAAATACGTCGGCTTACATACATTTGTCACAGTGCGTTCTGATATTATCACTGATGTTCTCGAAGGCGCTCGCATATGCGCGTCGGATATGCAACGTTCGTAGAACGGTCGACAACATTCGCGAAGTGGCATTCAAGATAAGGGCGACCTGCGCTGCGCGTCACAAAAGTAATAAGGACGACACCCTTTAATAAAGCAAAACATGTGCGCATATCAATATCGATAGTTCTGCATCACTTATACCCTCGTGAACGCAATCATATCGGCATTCCCCATTCTTTCTTTTTATGAGGGATGGGTGCTGCATATTTCTTCGTTTCTTATCACTTTTTCCCTCCTTATGAGAGTGAAAATCCATCTATTAAGCCGCGTGCATTTCCGTCCTCCCTTCTTCCTTTCACTCTAATCGACAAGAAGGCGAAGGTTAGCTGCTTAATATTGGGGTTTAGGAAGACAATAGGACTATGTGGCCTTTCCTTTTTCTACTTGCAACGTGCGCGACCAAGGTCAACAGGTCTTGTCCAGGAATTTTTCTTTTTCTCTAAAAGAAAATAGAATACAGCTCTGTACTGATATTTTTGCTGTAGTTAGCCTTCGAGATCTTTTCGTCGAAGACCGCAGTTGTAGCCGAGTGGCCAAAGCGTTCGCCTCCAATGCTGAAGGCACTGAGTTCGATTGGCAGCGCCACGGGGCGACCACTTCCCTACCGCCCCCCCCCCTTTTTTTTTCTGATGGTGGGGAGAGAGCAGCCTTGACTCGGAGTCCCTAAATAATTTTCTCCTCGCAACATATTGCGTACTTTATAAACCCTGACCCGCCGCTCGGTGGCGTGAATAAAGCCCTGCTTGCAAATGGTGCAATCGCCTTCGAACTTTCTTTTTTCACTCCTCTTCCCCGTCCATCCCCAAGATGCTGACCCCTTCTCCGAAGGATAGGGCCGAAATACAGTAAGAGGGAGATAGAAAAAGAAAGAAAGAAAGAAAGAAAGAAAGAAAGAAAGAAAGAAAGAAAGAAAGAAAGAAAGAAAGAAAGAAAGAAAGAAAGAAAGAAAGAGAAGGCGTCATTTCCTTACCCCAGCCAAAACTCGTCAAAGCGGACTTCCCCGCATTATCAGTATCAGTAAGGAGAAGCCTTCTTCTGGAGTCCTCGTCGTCTCAGCGGCCAATGTGTTGGTTTGAACAATACGAGTACCCTGACCACGTGACAACGGTAAGGACAGCGAGAAACATCCTTGCCTGGTGCTTTGCATCTAATGACGATTGCCGTTTCGCCAGGCGGGACAGTTACCATGCGATAGGGGGCGCGCATGCAGCTTCGGCTGTGGGAATCGAAGACGCGTCACTTCAGGATATAAACATTCTCCACACTTTATTTCACATTGACATTGGTATAATGACTGTCACGTGGCAGTACGCTGAGGGCAAGAGCGGGTCCACTTTTGGCCTCCTGGGTGACAACGAGATCGGAGACACAGCACAACATCGACTTCGAAGGCGTACGTAGTTCGCCTATATGGTTGTAACTTGTAAGTTTATCTATAATTAAGCAACGGAACGGGTTCTGTTTCATATAGTGATTGTCCCCTGGGCTTTGAATGTTACTGTGATGAGGAAAAATATAGGTGCTGCTCCGAACTCACTTTTTTTTATTTAAGGCAACACAAACACTGGTTGGTGTTCAAATAAATAAAAATGGAGGGAAACATATGCAATGTGGAGTACACGTTTGTCATTGCGCATTGAAAGCTGCTACCGGAATTATATGTGGGACTGCAGCAAGATTCCTAATTATTGCCTAACTCCACGGACTTTTCAGAGCGTGCAAGGGGAGAGGTGAGCTTTCGTGCGCAGTCAGCGCATGGGGAGAAACACTTTTGGGTTTCGATTTGCTACCGACATATTTTCTTTCGTAGTCGCAGGTACGATGGCCCCTGACATCTATACGAACGAACTTCATAACACATGAGGTCGTGATATTCTTTCCAAAGGCCAACTACGGCGATTTCTTGAGGTCAACAGATTTCAATAACATTCGCTAGGTACGTTTCTTGATGGGACACTTCCGTCATTTGTGCAAGATTACAGGCTCGAGAGACGCGCAGATTGCTTGCAGTTCAATCTTGACCGATTACCTCAAACCGCCCACCATGGCGTCAATCCTACAATTATTGGCCTCACTGCGTGTTGACGTCATCATCGGCAAAGCGACAGAAGCGCACCATCACCTCACCGGTACCATACCACGGCCTTCGAGATCTGTGCGCGCCGCCTACCTTTGCGACATTACCGCCAGAGGAAGAGGGCAGCATGCGAAAGGCGGGTTGACTGATTTGACGTCACTGCTGGGCTGGATTTCGGTTTCACACTTTTTTGCTTATTAAAATTATTTTTGCCTTTGCTGAGCATTTGCACTATCAGGAGTGTGGCAAGAGCGCCTCAGGAACGTAGAATCTTCGTTACCTTGACATGCTAAAAAAGATTTTAAAAAATCGGCTTTAACGACTTTCCGCGTGAAGTCGTTAATAGTGGAAACAATCACTAACACTTTACAAATACAGTACGCTGTACGTTTAGTATTGTTATTGTTTGAGAATACGTTTCAAATCTACCCGGGTACCTATATATATGCGTGTGTGTATGTGGCGAGAGAGAAAAAGTGAAGACGACAGCAATGCCTCTTTTAATCGGAGAGCCGCCTTGCAGGAACGGCCCCGACGCACACGAACGCACAAAAATTATGAAATTGCGGGGCACTTAGATATCGACGTATGCTGCTCTCAGCTGTCCACGACAGCCCGCGAATTTGACCGTTGCTCGAGGAGCGAAGAGATCGATGATCGCGGCGACGCAGCAGCAACAGGGCGCATGCGCATGAGTCTGCCCGCCTTCTCACAGATGGCGCCACTCGTTGCAAAAGTTCGCGAACTGCGACCCAACTTATTCCTTGAGACCTTTTAAAACGGAGGCTAAATCGATCATCCGAGCCGAGAAAGTCGTGTTCAGTTAATGGATGTGAATGACGCATACGGATGAAAGCGCAGTGAATATCTATATATAACATGCTATTCGGTGCAGCCGTGGGTGTTATTAAGTTGCTCCCTTCCTTTTTCTGCGTTTTCTTAATTACCAGTATTATTAGTATTGCTAAAATACACGTAAGAGGCCCAGGCAGCTTAATATCGGGACACGGCTACACCTTCATATAAAAATCAATTACTTTTGAGCCGGTAACTCTTGCTTTTCTTTGCTAGAAGGTGGTGAACTGTATACGCTTATAAGTGTACACAAGCGTTTGCGGCTGTGTAGGTTTGATGGTTCACTTTCTGACACGCGCAATTCTAAGCGTACCGCTGTTCGCCAATAAACGTCTCGCCAATTTCAGGCAGAACAAGTGCATTGAACGACGAGATTTTTCTCGTTACCTAAAATATATGCCGCAACTCCTTGCCCACTGATATTTAGGAAATAAGCGTAAGCCCTCCCCCTTGTCTCTCCCTGCACCTATCTATCCACATATAGGATTGAAGAGTAAAGTTGAAGTATACCGATGAACTATTCACAGCTATTGTGCGTCTGCGATGTACCACTTAACCATGCCTCTAACTATTAATTGAGGCTTGCAAGTCGAAAAGTGGTACAAATTACTTTCATAATTGGTTTACATTTTATCTGGTGCACGATTACGTATACCGCGTATGAGCTTCTTGTGAATATATATAAAACTCCTTGTGAATAGGAATATGGCCCGGTAGTCGGTGTTATGGTTCATTGAAAAGCTACAAAAATTACATATCCCAATGACGGCGAAAAGTAGTGCTCAACTAACCATGCACGCGCTGATGTAAGAAAACGTTCACACACGTCGATGCATACGCGGTTTGGACATCAGGGCTTAAGTCTCGCAAAATCGTTCGCACATTTAAAATGGCTCGTAAGGACAGATGCGAGCCATTGGTCAGGGTTGACTTATTTTTACCAAAGGTATACCTTCATGGCAATGGCCAACATTACATCGCGAACTAATATAACTGTTATAAAGTGAAAATTTCAAGGGCCGTATTCTGAGATGATTGACAGTGTCGCCTTGCGTGACGTACAGTCTCGTGTATCAAGTGACGAAGCGACTATATAGGTTGCTCGCTTTTCCTCAGCCAGCCAATGAGCGCGCTCCAAAGGAGACACATGGAGATATCCCCAGAGCCGATCGTTTTAAGAAGCCGGCACCTTCCTTTCTGTCCCTTTTCCTCCAAACAGTCATTCTGTAGACATCTTGTAGACCATTCCTTTTCATAAGTTGATCCAGGGTTATTATGTCGCTCAGTCAGGTCGGCTCGTGGGAACTATTCGATGACATGACACTATAGATTTCTGGCATTTCGAATCCAAAATCTTATATATCCGTATGCATACGCAGCATCTAGAGGCCATCCGAGTTATGTTTATTAGGTCAAAACGTGTTTTCCTTTTTTCGTTGTAAAGGGTTACTGGCATTTGTTTCGCGTGCTTCGAACGAAATGGTGCTGGGAAATGACATTTAGTGATAGACAAGCATGGCAGAAGCATTGCATACCTTTATTTGGCCACTTCGTAAAAGTATACTCGGTCACTGCGACGAGCTCGGAAAATGACCCTTTTCAGACGGCCTTCCTTCGACGCTCCATTATCATCGAGAGACAAAACACGGCCTGGTGGCGAGCCGCCAAGCGTATACGCACGAAGGACACGGAAGGCGTTGGGCACGCGATCAAAACGCTGCGGCTGGTTCGCGGACACAAACCGCGCCGCCTGCGGACAAGAAAGCAAGCGGGGACCACCGGTAGGCGTAGCAGGAAAGCCGAGCGAACATGGGCTCACCAGATCGTTGCCACCCACGGCGAAAACAATGGACAGAGCCGGACGCGTGAGAGAGAAGCGAAGCTAGGAGTGCTTCGGCTTCGGATTGACTCAAAACAATGGCAACTCAAACGGAACAGCGAGAAGCGGACACGAAGATGAGAGGAGGCGGGCGCCGTTATGTGAATCGTGTTTGCCTTTGCGCGTCGTTTCCCGACGCTAAGGCGGCCTGCCGCTTCAACGAAGGACCATCGGCGATAACGTCGGCGAGCAGGCAGCGCGCGCTGCCAAGTGGGTCACGCAAAATCGCCACTCACGAACGTGGATGAACAAGGTGGGAGTTGTGGGGTGTACAGTTGAGGCGCACGCGAAGAGACGGACGGCGAGGTCGGGAAAGAGAACAAGCTGCAAGAATACTTCGAAAACACCCCCCCGCAACAAGCACGCCAACATGATAAGCAGTCGCTACACGGGAGCGGTCACTGGACAAATAATCGCCTAGTCCGACGAGAGAAGAAGCAACACTTCCGGCGAGAGAACCGAGCGGCAACTGAAGCACTGAAGGCGGCGGCGGGGAGCGGCGGCGCTGCCGACGCCCATCTGTTCGACGTCACGAGTGACGTCACCCTTCGGACACCGCCTACCGTAAACCCCGCCCCCACCGAGGGCGACGGCTCGAGGTGGAGGGGAAGGGAAGACCGGGGGGGTGACAGCGGCGGCAAGTTTCGTGTCGACCGCGGCAGCTTTGCCTCCGAAAAACGCTCCGTTTTAGACCGTTCGACAGAGGAGGGGGTGAAAAAAAGTTCGAAAACCCATCAGTTTCGATCGGGCTCTTGGCGCAGTTGGTCCGAAAAGAAAGAAAGCGCACCGGAGACTTGGGAGTTTGCCCAGCTGTATGAAACCCTCGGCGGGGACAATGTCGCTCCCAATCGCGCCCTCTTCGCTGTTCACCACTAAACGGCGTTGTAGAAGGTTTTGAAGACTGACAGAAAGAAATAAAATGATGAAAGAGTGGCGTGGAGAGAGCATAGGGGAAAGCAAAAGAAGAGAGACGCTCGAAACAGCTGGCGTCGTCGCTGCCGCCTTGCAGCTCTCGAGTGGCACGGCGCGAGAGTGACGCGTGGTGAGGAGGTGGGGTGGCTGCCACGGCGGCCGTCGGAGGTGGCGGATTCAACGCCCCTCTCATTATCCGGGCCGGTCCGTTCTCCAGGGCCGGCGAATGGCGGCGTCTTCGAGGCCCACGTCACGGCCCCGGCGCCGCTATGGCGGCGCCGGCGGCGCCCTCGACGCGAGAATAGCTAATCACCACCGGCACCCCCCCACCTCCGCGTCACTCTTGCACCGCGGTTCGACCCCCCCTCTACAGCGCGACGCGTGAAAGCCCCCGGCGGCGCGCTTGGCTGTGTGTGCATGTGTGTGCGCGCAGAAGGGGGGCCCGTCATTTTCGCGCGGCGTAGGCACGCCTCCGGCCACCACCGCATCCGCGCGTCGCGTCGGCGTCGCTCTCTCACGCGCGCTCGCGCGCCTCTTGTGTGTGTGAGTGTGTGTGCGCGTCGCGGGCCGTGTCGCGCCTGCCGGCGCCACCACAGAGCCGTGGCGGCTGAGCACGGTGACAGAGCGGCGGACTGCCCTTCGCTGCATCCTGCGCCGCCGCTGGAAATGCGCTCGTCGCCGGCCGAAGCCGCCGCTGCCGCCGCCGCTGCGATGGCGTTCCAGCCGTTCCTCAGGCCAACGCCGCCGGACTTCTCGGTGCACTCGCTTCTCAGTGGTGCGGCCGGTGCCCAGGCGTCGCCGTACTTCGCCGCAGCGGCGGCCGCCGGATTTCCCGCCGCCGCGCTCTTTCCGAAGTTGCACCCGGGGCCGGGACCCCCGCCTCTGTCGGCCGAGGAGTTGCTCGCCGCGGCAGCGGCGCACCGCGGTGGACCTCTGTTGAGACCGCCGCCTGGGCTGGAGCCCGAAGACGACGGTGTGCAGGACGACCCCAAGGTGACGCTCGAAGCCAAGGAACTGTGGGAGAGGTTTCACGCGTTCGGCACCGAGATGGTCATCACCAAGTCTGGCCGGTAAGAGAGAGCGCGCCGCCTGCTTGCGTCTGCTCTTTTTCACTGTGTCTCGCGATGTGTCCATGTGTGCTGCAATCCTGGATGTGCCTTCTCTATGAGCAGAGATAGGTAATTTAGGTTGATCCATTTACATTGTAAGTTCTAAACTAATCGCGCTGAGATCCGCTGAAATGTTGCATAACGCACCCTCTGTACGCCCAGTGCCAAGCAAAATTTCGCGACCTTGTATAGATGGCTGAAAAGGAAAGATCGATCGTGTGCTCGAAAATCCCATCAGTGTTATTGTCGGCGTTCTTCTGTAATGTGCGAGACAGGACGTGCATTACCACTGCACAAATGACACATGTCACTATACTAAAACATGCAAGACATGGATGCTGATGAAAGAAACTTGCCGTGCGAAAGCTGCCCCCTGGATGTGCGTTTCTAATAATTTGTGCTGCAAAACCTTAAGTAGTCGTTGCATTCGTGAACTATATATAGCGACTTATATTATGTTTCACTTGTATTCATTTCGTTCTATAATGTTCTTTGTATAAATGTCTACCGATCATGTAGTGCGTGTAACCTATCGAAAGAGCTTCCAAGACGGCACAATTAACGCAGGTGAAACTGCGTGAGTATATTGTGTGGCGAGCAGTGGGGGAAAGCAGATACCTGTGTGGCACCGCATCCGAACGCTGCAGAATCACATGGAACTTGCGCTTCACCTATCAACGGTTTTGAGTCGTCACAATTCACTCCATATATTCGTAGAGGTATATGCATTCGCTATGGACTGTGGGCTCACGTGTACATAAATAATGGCGGTTCTTATCTGTACATATATACGTTAAGTGCTGTTGGTATACAGGGATGACGGTTACATCACAAGTGCATGAACCCTATAGTGAGGCCTATTCTAATATACAGGTTCTTAAGGGTTACCGACACGTTCTCCTGGCAACATGAACAGTATCCAGCCGTCCATCTGATGGACGAATGATCACGCCTTTTCTTCTATGCACTTTGGTTCACACGACTTTTAGGCTCCACTGAATTGGCTGTCCGGATGGCATGACCAAAATAGGAACACCTTTCAAGACCATGGCTTAGAAAGAACATTGAGGACTATATGTCTTCGTTTTTAGCAGAGAGATTGACTAGTTTGACAATCCATTGTATTTTAGAAACTATGTCAAAACACGGCATTTTCATGTTTCCTCAAGGTCTTCGAATCCATTGTGACTACTGGGGGAAAACCCAGTGTGTTAACCAGACCTATTGTGCATTTAAGGCTGACATCTTTGTTACCCATATAGTCCTTGGAAGACCATCAGTTGCACTTTTGCAGAGGCATTCACAATCTCTGAAAAACCATCAACTGCCCTTTTCCTATATCATATTGCTTAATTTCTTTGCCAGAGTTACCACCTTTGTCTGTTTGGAATCCCAGTGAGGAACACAATGTTCTAAAAGACCTATTACTTCGTTGTTTAACAGATTAATCTGATCGTCCGCAGAATATTGGCAGAACTTTCGTTATCGTTTAACAAAAAGACCAATTCTGCTGCTTTGTTCACTTATGCCGTCTATTAAATGAGCCTGGCTTTTTTAATCGCGTCACGCGTGCTTTGTTCTATATAGTGTTATCGCCCACGTATTAAAAATTAGTTACTCTGGTTTCTCTGTGTACGTCTTGCAGGTCACAGTTTGAAGATGATTTCTGGGGTTTTACGTCCCAACATGACTATAGGCCACAGTTTCCCAGATACGTATTCTGCGTTTAAAATGAATCTGCATTAAGAAGGAATAGTACAGCCACAATAGACACTCTTTTGAAGATCCGTGTTGGCATCAATCGTCTCTAAAAACGTAAATTGTGGCTCGAAAATGTTTCCCTGTTAGCAAGCTTAAAAGAGGGTGTTCAACAGATAATTCCTATATATGCTCCTCAGGCGTTAGCTTTCGATTGCATGGCCAAGAGCTCTTCTAAGTGCTCTGCACGTGATATACGACAGTATCACATATCCTTTCGTCATTTTCCTGCAACCGCACCGCCACGGTGCATGCAGTGGCTGTAGTACTCGGCTGCTGATCCAGGGGTCGCGGGATCGAATCCCGGCCGCCGGCAGCTGCATTTCGATGGAGGCGAAATGTTGAAGCCCGTGTGCTGTGCGATGTCAGCGCACGATGTCAGCGCACCACCTCCAAGGCAACTAAAATTTAGACGTTTTATGTCCATAGATGGCAGCACTTACAGACCACCAAAAGGAAGGAAGTTAAGAGCCCACTCCAGATACGTCATCAGGACACCAAAGTTCTCTTCATTCCGCGTGCGCAAAGTAGTATACTTCTTGAAATTTGCCCGAATGCACAGCCAACGCTTTGTACTCCCCTTGCCATGCGGTGCAGGCTATTTCGTTCTTGACATACCCTTCCATCTTCTTCCTTTCATCCCCGCGCGCCATCTCTAAGTGGGCAATGACATGTCTCTCGAGTTGACCGTTCCCTGGACTGTCGATTATTATTAGCAGCCGTGTTGTCACAATAGCGTATTCAATCAAATTTTTGACGCATCCCACAGGCACTTGCCAAGGGACACCTCGACAAAAACACTCACATGGGAAGGGGAGTAGAAGAGACTGGGAAAGGAGGGACAGTTTACGCAAGCAAGGTTTGAAGAAAGCTTCTAGAAATTAGGACAGCCAGTAAGTCACCGAGAAAGTTTGTTCTGACGATGCTCTAGCGCGCCTGTATATACGACACTCCGTTTCATACATCAGGTGCAACGCTGTGAAGGCTATACGCAAGTAGTCCGTAAAGAAAAAGAAAAGGAGAGGTGTATCGCTCCGGAAAACATAAAATACTAACTCCTATATTTCAACAGTTTCCTCAGAAGTACGAGGGTGTTTTGCTAAGCTGATAAGAAGTGTATTATGAATGAAGGCTGCCAACGAGCCATTTCTTGTTTTTCGCTCACTGCAAGCAACGTGCTACTTTTTTGGTCATGAAAGTATATACTGCAGCGTAAGCACGAGAACTATACAGCTTTGACAGTGTTGCAAGTGATGTATGAAACAGAGTATATAGTATTGTATGGATTTCACCGTAGGTCAGGGCCCACGCATGTTTCGCAGCACCAAGGCTTTCCTTTATGCTGACGCGCAGGCGCACTGAGATTTGAATAAATATTACGCTGTGCATACTCCGTATAGCCACCGACCACTGTGCATCCTTCTCGCTTCGTCTTTGCTAGCGTATACTGCTCCTTACTGAATCTGCACACGTCCGCTGTCATTTCACAGAACAAATTTAATCTTGTGGCTATATGTGCACTTATTTGAATAGCTGAAATACATTGCTGTACCGTGACGTCACTATTTCTGAAATACGGTTCCTTGTCCACGTTCATTACGTAATTTCGCGACGTTTGTGAGAAGTCGTACCAAGCAGGAAAAGTCAGCATTGCTCATAATGTTGTCCCATATTACCGGCTACATATAATGAATAAAAAAGAACGCATCCCTATTTCTAACGATCGGTACCGTGCACTGGCTGGCCAAGTAAAAACAAACTAAACACTTTTTTTTTTTTTTTGCACGTAGCCTCGCGAACAGGAACCCGTAGAACTTCTTGCTTCCTTTTTCAGTAAAATAATTCGTCCAGCCGTGGACTACGCAGTGGGCTGCGTTTTTGTAACACACAGTGAAAGCGAGGCAGCCTGCTGCACATGACCGGCGGCTGGCTCAGTCGGGTGCTCCTGTTTTCCAACCAAACCCAAAACGCCTGTAGAGGGCGCTAGCTGCACCGCGGTGCCAGTGAATATGTGTGTCATTCAGGAAAACAAACTTTTATATAGGATAAAATAAAGGTCGAGCTTGGTGGTCCGCGGGCTACCGCCCTGTATAAAGGGGACGCTCCTAACATCCATCATCCATCCATCCATCCGCGCATGCGCAGTAGCTTTTCCGAAAATGGTCAGTTTGATAGCCCTGTTTATTGCGCTTATTGTGTTGAAGTGGTCCAGGGTATAGACAACAGCTGCTTCTTTGCTAGAATTACTGCATATTGCTTCCGCAGAGAGCCATATACTGCAACTCTCTTCGTTACCATTTAGACAACTTCGGCACCTATATAGTTGGAATGGCTGCATAGAGAACATTAAACATGAAAAAAAAAAAAAAAAATTAACATCCGAAAAATGTGTATACGTTTCTCCCCGCTCTTATTTAAATATTTATTTAAAATTGTTGCTATGAACGTATATAAACGCGCTGAGAGATTTGTTTGCACGCATAATTGCAGTACGGAGAAAGTTTGTGGTGGTTATTAATTTCATAATCGGTAGTCAGTCTGCGTTGTATATATAGCTATAGCATCGGAAGACTGCTGCGTCTAACTGCTATAATTCATGCTTCAATAAGTGCACTTCGGAAAAATTAAGGAATCCCTCGAAGTAAAGGGTTGTAATCGCTCCTTTGACCGCGTTTGCGTGATCGAATACAAGGAATTATGTATCCTCCCGAGACTTCAAGGCCTATCCCAGGTGGCATATTCGTATCGAATTTCGATCCTGAGTAGTATAGTGAACGGCATCATCATCGACCTAATTCTATGGTCTCTGCGGGGCGAAAGCTTCTTCGCGGAGATCCCCAACGTACTTCGTCTTTCGTGAGCTCACAACTCTCTTTGTGTTTGCATTTTTTCTCCTACTTCACCACCCCACCTAAATTGCCGTCCCGTGCCGCGCTTCTCACCCATTGATACTTATTTCGTTGATTTATCTGGCCGCCAGCAGTTATTTCTACACCGTACTCATCTAATGGACTACTTTTTCTCTGAAAAACCTGTTAATGACTTAGGTATACGTCATTTAAGTATTTGTAATTGGATATCAATTTGCGTCGACACAATGTTAATCTCCTCGTGTTTGAGGCGGCAATATCATCTTGTATTTGAGCAAGCATGTGAGGTGAAGGTGCAAGAGGGCATGATGTACATACCATGCTTTCGCTTCATCCTGGGTTTTCGTGTCATTTCTAAGCAATCAAAAAACATGTCATGACAGCACATCGCAACGGCCTATACGTGTCGGAAATCCCGTCAATATATTTAAAACAATTTAAATGGATTCAAATCAAGGCCATGAATTCGCTTCTGCAGTCGAATGCTTGCCTGCAGGCGAGTACTGAAGCCAGTGAATACCTGTAAAGTGTATAATATATATGTACACTTTACATATATATTGGGTATGTGTAACCTTCCGTAAACTAACCTTGAAAAGGCTTGCAGACGACGCGCAGTATATGTACTAGAGGCCCCAGCAAAAATGTATAACATGTATAGATAGAACCGTGTGTGTATGTGTGGAAAGTCGGACGACATTTGCAATGACGTCAGCAGCTCCAGGAGAGACAGTGTAGCTAGAGATTATGCTCCTCCGCGTTTCTTGAAAGTTATCGGATTGTTTCCTGCAAACTTTCACCGATTCGAAGAGAACCCTTCACGTGTTTATGACATGATCTCCTATCGCTGCGTCTGGCGCAGTATGTCCCAAGCGTCGTTAAAAAAAACAATGTGTTTTTGTAGACTTCAGAATTTCTTAATAGTTTCTGTTGACGCATGTCGTTGATATCGGTCGCGCTTTTCTTTTCTTTTTTTCCTTGTATGTGGTTCTCTTGTAAAGGCAATTTAAAGGGGTCGTGAAAAGAATTTGGAGATGCCGGTTTGTAATTTTCACTGCTTCAATACGCATTCGACAAGCCGATTCCGAAATATTTCGGCGAAATATTCAGTGCACACTTAACAACGCGCGTTTTAAATCTCAGCTTTCTTGCGCTCCCGAAACGACTATGCGACACTGCCGGCCGGCGTGGTACTATTTGGTGACGTTGAGTTAAGATATTTTTAAGTTCAAAGGCACAATGAACTCGCGTTTGCTCTAAAGTTTTCGATTTACTTGAAAGCTAGAAGGAAGAAAATACTTGGAAACCGTGCGGTGCCACCATTCGGAAGAAAAGTGGCAGCACGGTTTGCTTTCCCATGGCCTCCGAGGGCGCGCCAATCTCGGAGGTATGACGGCTACTAAGATGACGTCATCTGCAGAGTTGAGAGGAACGCGCGCAGTGAAACCAAAACCGCGTTTTTTATCGCTCCAAACCAACTAGGTTCGCCTGTAAATTTCTCGGCTGTCGATAAACGATTGTTTAATATACGATATGAAAAACAATGCACTTGAGCATCTTTTTGAAATTGTGGACTGTTAGAAAATTTCATGCATGTCCATTTTTTTTTTTTTCCTATAAAAAGGTGAAAGTGCAATACAGTGCACACAACTAAGGGGAAAAGCTGCAAGTTTCGCATGGCTTTCCTTCATTTATGACGACCTACATAGGTGCATGATCGTTCACAGGGCGTGAAATATATATACACATACGTTCTATACATACTACGCGATCACAGTCGATCATATATATTTTTTCTGCCATGATGAATCGCTTCCTGCATTGCTTGTGTTCATCCGTGACACAACACGAATTATTGCGCGCGCTTTTGAGCTCGCAGCTCGCTGCAGGTCAGCACAACGTGCGGTCGTGCGCCAAAGTATCACTTCTCTCTCCCTCTCTCTCACTATATATATCTATATATATATCTATATATATATATATATATATATATATATATATATATATATATATATATATCTAATTTTTATTTTTTTTATTTCCGTATATTTCTACCCACTCACTCGCTTTCCCACCCTTGTCCTTCTCTCCTTACTACAAGGCAAAGTGTGTATATAAGGCCATACTGGTCTGTGGTTAACATGTCTTGAAAAAGGTCGGGCTCCGACCGAAACGTTGACTTAATAAACCGTCGTTCTCTAAGAGGCGCATCGTCAATTCTGTTATATATATATATATATATATATATATATATATATATATATATATATATATATATATATATATATATATATATATATATATATATATATACGTCTGTATGAACACGAAAGAACGTGAATACATATTTAATCATTACAATTATCGCGCCATTCGCAGCTCGATCATGAGCGCATCATGCGATTGCCGCAAGTGGAGACGTGGGCAATCAGGTTGCCTTTTTTTCACAGCAATGGCAAGCGAAAAAGCATTGATGAAATGATAAACCCATTGGGCGCACAGGTCTTTAAATTTCTTGGTCGATAAGACGCGCATATGCATTTGGAAAATATCGTAAACCATGTTGTCACAGCCTCCTTTCCCCAAACTGTTGTATCGTTAAGTGAGAAAAACGGTAATTACATGAAGCGACTGCGAAACCATTGGAGCAGTGAAGTACTTTTTTTTTTCGCAGTTCTTTATAGAACAGGCATCTGAATACTAAAATGTTGTAAGAAGAAAACAAGACTGATGCAACGGAACGTGCTCCGGCAGCTTCTGCATTTGCGCAGAGGACTTAATTTCAATATGAATGGGAATGGTACTTGCCAATACCTATTTGTTGCTGATAAAGTATGCATATATTATCAGCATTACTAACTTCACCCCATTACTCACAGAGGGGAGGAGTGCAGTAGTATGCAATGAAAAATTATTACCACGAAATGCCGCGTGACATCGAAAATGCAATGACACAATAAGTTAACAAACCAGAAACATGAAGAAAGCTTGCGACAGTATGTGTACGAGAAACGGAATCACGGCGCACAAAATATGCGAGGCACTGTTTGAGACGCAGTTCAGTGGCTATCGACCATGCGATGCTACGTTATACTTCGTATTATTCAAGTATTTTTCTATGTATCTGTCTGTCTGTCTGTCTGTCTGTCGTTTGCTTGCTTGTTTGTTTGTTTGTTTGTTTGTTTGTTACATTCGCTTCATCATTCGAAATCTGCCGTCAACATCTCGCTCGTTTGTCCATATATACAAGACATAATGCCTATAAGGAGCTCGATGCATCTTCCTGTTTGCTTGACTCTTCCTCAGTCGCAAAACTAGTGTACATAGCTCGGCAAGCTTGTCGTTTCCCCCCTCACAAACGCACCTGTGCTGCAGAATGCATGGACATATCAAAATTAACGATACGTTTCTTTTTAAGGCGAAAGTCTTATACTTCGAAGCTTAAAGGTCGCGTTGTGAGGTATACATACAAGAAACGGCGTGAACTATACGCAAACGAATACACCCGATCGCGCCTGGGCACATATACCGGCATTCACCGGCCCGGGATATGCGGTATATGCTTTATTCTACGTGGGGCGAAGGCTTACATGCATCTGGTAATGCGTATACCCATTTTGCAACCTGATGTATAACTCAGTGCATTGTGCAAACCTGATGACTCAATGCCTTTCAAGTGTTACGGATAGTGCAACACCGAGCCGATTTTTTTTTATAGGCATGAATAATATTGTACAACACATCGTACGAGCTACATGCACCAACGCATGATATAGTTGGTTGTATATTTCGATTTATATATATGGCAAAGAAACCTATGGTGATAATTAGTCCGACGTCGCCAATCTGTCCTGCTGCGTATACACCTTGTGGAACAACAAATTATATCTGATATTCTTTCGATGAATGCCATGCTGTATCTTAGTCGAACTTCTTCTGTTTGAGAAGATATGCACGAGATGGCTTGACACTAGCGCTATTTAACTCTATACTGCCTGAGAGTAAAGCGTATGTTAGCGTAATGTGTTGTTTACGACATCGTGCGATGCTTCTCCGTTGTGCACCGAATGCATAGAGGTGGGCGATAATAGAGCATTTTGTGTGGTCCCAGCATGCACAGCATGCGCACTCTTCTGTCACGATAGGGGATACAGTAAGAAGGATTTTCTGAAGGAATGCCTCGTTCGTAATGTTTTTTAATGCCTTTCCATGTTTTACTTTAGCTGTATACTCCGTGATATTGAAGGCCATACTTTTTTTTTTACTTTATTTACAAATACTGCTGTACCGATATCGAGACATAGCAGGAGTGGGTACACGATTTTAGTACAAACAGCAACAACGACAAAGGAAAGCAAAAAAAAAAAAAAAACGCTGAGACTGTGCGAACCAATAAAATGTTCTATGCCTACATAAGTGCTCAAAAAGGTCATTAATCACGTGAGGGTACAGATGTTGGTGCAAACAAAGAAAAAGAACACTAATATCAGTACAAGACAGATTAAAAGGTGATATGCTTAGGTAGTTATACTCAACGAACTCTTCATAAGTTAATGCACGAAGCGAGCCATCCAAGTTGTTCCAGAGTTCAACTGTGCGCGGGTAAGAATGAAAATTTAAAGCAGCCAATGTGTGTCCTGAAAGGAATGATGTTTAGTCTGTGGGTGTGTCTAGTAGCACGAGCATTAGCGGATATAAAAGAGAAGGGCGCCTCAACACCGGATGACGTATGGACGATCTTGTGCAGCAAAATTGCACGTTCATGTGTGCGCCTGTGCTCCAAAGTCTGCAATGATAAGATTTGAGCATGTTGTTGTTGTTCTTTTGTTTTTATTTTCTTTTTTTTTCTCTTTCCCTTACGTGTAGTCTTGTTTTTAGCTTTTTCGGTTTTTGAGTGATATGGGACCGGTCAGGCTGCGAAATGGAGCTTCTTTTTTTTTTTTTTTTTCGCATGACACCTTACCGTGTCCGTGTGTAATGCTTATGAACCTGCCATGTGGTTCATTGAATACAGTCAATTAGGTGTTCTCGGATTGGCGGCGGACATTGAACAATGAAGTGCTTTGGAATATTTTGACATCTCTCCAAACGATTTCAATAACGTATATGCGTAGTATATCTATGAGACACGAGAAAATAAATAATTCCAGACCGGACTTTATAGGTTGGCACCACGTATATACTCTCTTAATCTGGTACCGGATATGTTCCAGCTGTAAGCGGCACATTTTTACAGAAAGGTGCCGGGTGTAACTTGCGCCTTAGGCAAGATCCAAAATATGCGGAACAGTTCACTTATAACTGAGGAAAAACCTAAAGTAACGACACCTATTGTTCCGAACTCTCGTATCAACTGGTATCCGCAGGACATCCCCGCCCGCCGCGGTTACAATATCTGGGGAAATGTTTTATCTGACATCTGCGTGGAATAACATTCTGAGCGCGCAAACACCACCGCCACCAAGGTTTCCCGCTGGCCCTTTTCCAACGCTATTGTTTTCCTATAGCCTGCGTATGAACATGCACAAATTATTCCAGGCCGTGCATCCTAGATTAGCCGTGCACTTGTACATTTACGTGGACGTAAAACAGCACCAGGTGGTAAAAATACCGCCGATGCTACCCCCCCCCCCCCCCTTTGTTTTTTCCAATTTGGAAAGCCTCATGATCGCATCACGGTTTCGGCATATAAAAGAACATTAAAGAAAAATTTTATGGCCTGTGTTAAGCCCACTATAAATAGCTTAGTGTTCGCCAGAGCTGCGGTATCTCGCTCGCACTGCATTGAATATAACTGAATTGCACTGGTTTCCTTTATCAGCACTGCTTAAGTTTCAGGTATAGACTCAAAGAAATGGTGCCTAGCAAAGGCATCTTCTCCCTCCCTCCCTCTTCCCCCTCTCTCTCTCTCTATTATATATATATATATATATATATATATATATATATATATATATATATATATATATATATATATATATATATATATATATATATATATATATATATATATATACTGTGCAAAGCATTTTAGTTTGATTTTAAGGTTTTCGTCGCCCAGCATCTGCAAGCCAGCGCAATGGACGCTACGATGACGTATGAACACAGACTCTTGAAAATCGCCGAAATCGCTGTCGAAGTCGTTGGACGACCGTGAAGTAATCGTTGCTTATGTGCCCCACATGTAGCCCCACAGCCGACAGAGCTGCAGGCGACGCTATCACGAATTGCTGTCCCTACGTCGTTTAGACGTGTACGTCCTACTGTGCTGACATGTCACTATAGAAACCGCCCCCTCGAAATCGAAACCGAAAGTGGGCTTTTATGGAAGCCGTATTAAAAAAAAAAAACATTCATTGCTTTGCGAGGCACCGCGATACTCTTTTTGGGGTTATTCACGCCATTGCTTTCATTTACAGCAACTATGCGAGACTGTCGAAAATTCGTGTCAGTGCTCCTTTAAGCGACGTAGTCGGTGCTGCTTGTGACGTCATTTGTTGAATGGGGAGCAAGCGATTTCCTGCTACATGTGAAACCGAATCCGCATATAGCACGCAGCGCATTAATATTAGGTTCGCGTGTTCGCAGGAGTCTCCATAACACGATTGGCATGATTTTCAGAACGGCCCCCTATAATTAAATACGGGAGATCTGGTACCCGTTCCGTTAAAAGAAATTCCAGTCCGCATATATGGCTTGTCGTCAGGAATAAACGTTGCTGTGATACGGAGCCCAAGACGTTAATTTCCGTTGCCTTGCCTTTGTGTCAGTTACGATTCGGGTTTCACCCTGGCTTCGGGAAGAGGGCGGAGAGTCCTGATTGCTTTTCATGTACGCTTTCGCGTGGTTTATATATGTGCGCGTGTATATGTATATATGCAATTAAATTGCACAAATTTCAAGAAACTCAAGGGGGGGGGGGGCTCAGCTGCACCAGTAGTTGCGGTACAGCTCGTAGAAATAACCAATGAAGAAATGCATAGCTACTCCAGACAATTGCTTTATGTGTACGCGATTCCGTGCGAATTTTGTCTGTCCATGAGTCCTGCTCTTAGCCTCCGAGATGAGTGTAACCGAATACGACGGGGTGGTCCTAACTGCCGCGACCTCTGAGATCATGGTATGGAGTGCGCACGCAGCACCCCATCTTGGGGGCCGTGCCGTGCATTCCATATGCCCTGACAGATCATGATTGAAACTACGCCATAAGCAAACGCTGCTTGATGCGAAATGTAAAGTCACATGACGTTTTTTAAATAAAGAGCTTGTGTCGTGCATTAATTAGCAAGCTCTTACGGTGTATCCTGACCTCGCTTATCTCTGGTGCCTGCAGTGGAAATATTGCATCTTTCCAGGCTTATAGCGGCACATCGGTCTAGTGGCTGCAGCAGTTATCGCCCATCATGTTCTATTCTGACAGCTCTGACAGGTGCTATAGTGTGCCCCGGAAACTGGCCGGGGTGTGCATATTATGTACGGCTTCGCTCATGCTGCAGTTGCGAGACACTGGCAGCGGTGGTGTCAAGTTTAACACTGGCTGATGCTTCACATTTCTCGTGTGACAGCGAAAACAAGAGGTGTTTCCACACGTTGATTTAAGTTAATAACGGTATTAATGAGGAGGTGATAAAGAGAAATTGGATCTCGCTGCAATTTTTTCGCATGTATATAGAGATAAGCGGACGCGTATAACGTCTGAACTCCGCTTTTAAAAGGAGCTTAGTGATCACGTGTTTTTTTTTTTTTTTTTTTTTTTTTACAAAAGCATGTTGAACTCCCTGAAGTGCAAATATTGTTGTGGTTCAGTCATCGTAGTTGCCTGGTTGGTATGTATACACACTTACACGCTTAGTTCTATACCAACGAGCTAAGAATACATCGGCAACAGTACACGAGCACATGAAAATAATTTAGCGGGAACGTGTATATATATATATATATATTATGAGACGTAGCACTTCAATTATATGCCATTTATTGGTTTACGTTTCGGTGAGAGCCTGACCTTATCAGCCACCTACTTTGCCAAACCGTTATATATATATATATATATATATATATATATATATATATATATCGCAGGCCGGTAGCCAGGAGAAGGAGTAGGGGACGGGTGTGGCCGGGGCCCCTCCCGCAATTTTCGTTTGGGGGGTAGTGTTCATAACATAGTGTAGTGCTAATAACATAAAATTTAAGCCTATTATTAACGTTGCATTTATAAAGTCACTTCTTGTACATACTGAATTTATTACCGAAAAAAAGTAATGAAAAGGGATGTTTTTCTCAGATAGTCAAAGCCTTCAGCACATGGGCCCCTCCCGAAAAAAAAAAATCCCTGCCTACGGGCCTGAGAGGTCGTAAATAAAATTGGTAAGATAGGTGGCACTCAGTTATAAGCTCACCCAAAACATGCATGCATTCTTTAATTTGAGGGCTCACTCGCCGAACTCAAACTGTAGTCAGCCAAACTCACGGACTCGGTCTCACATTCTTTTTTTTTATTTTTTCCAACCGGACTCGCTTCGACTCGCACTCACACAATTTCTTATCGCCTGGATTCACTCGGACTCTGACTCACTTTATTTTTCCTGAGCGCACACTCACCCAGACTCCCTCACCAGAATGCTACAGATACAGATTAACTACAAATTGTCAAAGACTCTGCCTTCCTATTTTCAACATATCTTAAGGGATCTTTCTGAAAGAAATATATTTTTGTTTATGCAAGCGTGACTGTACGAGTGCTCTTTCGTCTCATTGAGCAACAGCGTGCATGAATAGTGGCTTTGGCGGCACGGGATAAAACTGCAGGTCCTTTCTGACACTGTGCTGTTCGGAATCCAGATACGCTTTTGTACACAATGGTTTTAGGGGCGAAGCTCCTTAAGGCGTGGGTCGTTCGTCATCTGTATGTATGTATGTAGTAACCACCGCTTGCCCTCAGCCCACTACTGCATAAAGGCAGGTATGCGGCACAGAAAGCGGGTATGTGTGTCCAGGCTGCTACCTGGACAAACGCATCATCATCATCATCATCATCGTCATCAGCTACCTCTTTCCTGAAGCCATGCACTACGCCACGAAGCGCACATGGAAACATGCACCACGATGACACTAAATACCCAACATTAACGAAAGACTGCCCGTTTCTAACGATGATGATGATGATGATGATGATGATGATGATGCGTTTGTGCTAGCGCGTTATGGCGCGTGTAAGAAGCTGGTGTAATACCCCTGTTACACGGGCGCCCTTAACCACGGTTAGCGTAACTGCGGTTATCGTTAAACGCGGTTAGCGCAGTTACACGGCGCGCGAAACGGCGGTTAGGCCGCTAACCACGGTTGGCCGCCAACCGAGCTTGCCTAGCTCGGTTAAGCGTAAACCGACGTTCGGAAACGGACAAAATGGCGGACGGTACCGCTCCCAAGTTCAGCGGCGCTTCGCAGATAACTTCCCAAGAGTGGCCTTCTACTCGTTGCGGCATATACGAAGCAGTAATACAATTTTTGGACAATAATATTACCTCAGTGCACCCAAGTGGTCGAAACGCGTGCTTTTGCAGCGCACAGCGGGTGCTTCGGCATGCTCGTACCGCTCGGGCCAAGGCTACCGAGGCTTTTGCTATATCACTGCTCGCAACAGCATTTAAAATATTGACTCCGATTTCCTTATGACACAAAATGATTCATAACTGAGTAAAGTTAGCTCTAGCGTTTGTCATTTCTGCAACGCATTGGCCACTTCCACACTGCTCGACAGATCGCATGCCGCGATACGAGAGGTAAACACTGCAGCGGCACCGGTCGTTTCGCCGAACCGACTCGCTTCCTTTCAGACCTTCCTCTTCACACCGAGACGCAGGTAAAACTAATCGCACATGTTCAGGCATGATATGCGAGTACTGATGTTAATCGTGGTGGCAAAAAGAAGCGCTCTGTGACGAGTTCAAGTCGCGCTTTATCGCGAACGGCACCGCCGTACTCCTCGCTAGGACTAACGCTCGGAGTTGTCAGCGCCGGGCATTCCGCGGTGACGGTGGATTGTTGTGATGCGTTTGTCGCTCGCAAATGCGTAGTTTTATCAACAATGTCCTCATAGATATGCAGGGTTGTGCAAAGTTGCTTCTTTCGTGCCTATAATGACGAGGATACGAAGTCTTGCGAGTGTGTTCATACCGATGTGCTGGATGTGGGCGGAGCTTCCGCTGGTGTAAGGGGGGGACAAACATTTACGCTCAACTCCACTGGGTCTATGTTGTGCACACTATAATCTCACTAATATAGCTAAGTAATGGTAGCTAAATAATCAACTCATCTGTCTGATCTGCTGCAGCGTCTTGCTCCCGGCTAGATATTGTTTTCACTCCTAACGCTGAAGCCAAGTGTCCTGCTCTGGTCCCGTAATCTACCTTTAACTATCTGCAAACAAATGAACTGTGCCACGTCAAGCGTTCTCAAGGTGAGCCAGAGAGTGAAAGGAGCACTCAAGTGAAACAGTAAATTATACTGATGGATGGACTGATTGATTTCTAGGGTTTTACGTCCCAAAACCACAACATGATTATAAGAGACGCCGTAGTCTCCGGAAACTTCCGGCACCTGGGGTTCTTGTATACTGATGGATCGTTTTTGAGAAATTTATTCTCGTTGTTCTCGCCGTTGTGAGTTCAACAGTAAAGGATAAAGTGAAGGTGAAAGTTTCATTGCCGAAACGCACCTCTGCACCTGAATGCAAGCATGACTTCAGAAACTTCAAAGCCTTTTCCCCCAGTTCAACGAAACGGGCTCAATGGAATTCCGTGAACTTTGATACGTGACGTGTCTGACCATTTATTAAAAACACACTGCGATTCATTTTCACCGGTGAATAATTCAACGGGCCCAAGCTGGCGCTTTCAAAATCCGTGACGTCACAGCTAGTTAGGGCGGGGACGTCAAGACAGCGTCGCCACGTGCGTTTTCTCTAGAGAGTGCCGCGATGTCCTCCGCGAGGAACGGCATTGAGGCACCGCATTTTTTCGTTCACCGAACGCCTTCTCGCGAAAAAGGTGGTGGTTTAGGTATCCCGAATGAGTGAGTTATTTCTACGAGGAAAAATCTTTTTGCTCTTCAGTACCCGCTAGAACTTATACCATAGAGAGAATGGCTGATTCGAGCGATCGCCTGATCAGGAGCGGTTAACGAAATCGATAACCTTCGATGTCGATCGTGCTCTCGTGGCGCATCTCACGCCTCTCACCAGACCACACCACACCACCGTAACCGCCAGACTGTGTCTGGCGACTCTGGCTCAGCGAGGTGTCGGTTTGCAGAGATGATAGGGACTCGAGTTGAACCACAATGCGGACATCGTCAGCGTAGCGTCTGCTCGGTGATGAGAAGGTTGCAGTGGTCGATAGCTTGCGTGCACGCTTTCCCTGCAAGATGAATCTGCACATGCATGTGCATCTGGCAAGACCGGTGACTTGTAAACCCGCGGGCGCGAAAGGACGTTGAAGTAGCTCGTAGTACATATGTAGCCTAGGGCCGCTTATTATGGTTTGTATTTATGAAGAATAATTAACGTTTTTGGTTCAGTCAAAATTAAAACAATGTGATATGGACATGATAACAGAAAGTGGATGATTATATACCAGGAGGAACTATATATATATATATATATATATATATATATATATATATATATATATATATATATATATATATATATATATATATATATATACTGTTTCACTAGTTCCATCGAGTGCAGGGCTCTTGCGAAGCCAGACGAAATGCCATTGTTCGACACGCAGCATGCGGAACGCTCCTCCCAATAAGGGCCCAACATCATCATCTTGCTCCTCCTCCTCCTTCCAAGGCTGCCGCTACCGGCGCTGCGCCAGCCGTTGGCTGATGCCATGGCGCCGAAGGCCACGTTTAGTGGGACACTGAAGAGCAAACCGATTTCTCTCGCATGATCGAATCACTGTGAATGTTGGCGCAATACCAAAAGCACCGCTTCTGCCGCGAGAAAGCGCTCGGATAAGAGAGAAAACTTGCAGGAATGTAATCCAGGTGGCTACGCCGCGTTGAAGTTCCCTCACCAACTCTCTGTGACGTAGTGGATATTGAAGGAACCGAGTAAAACCTACATAATTGTTAACCGATAAATATGGATTGTGTTGTGTTCTTAGGTGGCCGGACAACTAACCGTAGCGAATTTGATGACATTCCGTGGGGTCTGTGCGGCCAACGTACGAAAAATGAATTTGAAATCCGTGACGTCATGCTTCTGTTGAAGAGCAGTGCTTTCAGCGCGAAACTTAAAAAGAGAAGCAAAACTTTGACCTTCATTTTCCCTCCTATTATTGCGCCATGAATGATTGGGAAATAAACAGCAGTAGAATACCTAAAGAACGATCTAGCGGTATAAATTGATTCACTATTTCATTCAATTGTCCCTTTAGCATGTGTTCGCCCTCCTTATTGGCATGTAGTTTTCCACGGTGCTGCACGGAACTACTGAAACAGAGCGCAGAGCTGCGCGTGCATGCGACGAGACGCACTGAGAGAGAGGAAAGTGAGAAATAATGTGCCGTATATGGGGTATCAGTGCGCTCAATCCATTTTCTCTGTGCAGGTACAGCTGTAAACTCGGCTAAGGCATCTCGCGTTCATGCCGCTGACGTTATGTACACACGACACTGACTGATCACGTTGAAATAGCGAGTGTGACGTGTATACGCGGTGCACATCGACTCACGCGCGTTGATGAAGGTATGTAGGCGCGATATACGCGTTTCGGGGCCACATAGAGAGGGACATGTATTTAGACAGAGTCACGAGCTTTCGGGTCGCATATATAAAATTGCTTTATTTCGCTCTTCCCTTCGTCGTTGTCTTTATTTCGCCCTTCCCTGTCGTTGTCTTCCTTGTCCTTGTGTTCTAGCGCTATATGCTTTGTTCAAATTCGTATAACCAACTAGCCCAAAAAACGGTGCTCTTCCCTTCGCCGTTAATACGCGCCACCGCCACGGCGGCTGCAAAATTCACCGGTTCCTGATCCCCGTGACACAGAAGACGACATGACGGCGCCGAAAGTTATTCTGCAGTGTCATAAGCCAGGGGTTTATCTAGAATGTTGATTTTGATGGGGAGGCGGGGGAGCGTATAAATCCCCGTCACAAAGATTAACTGATATTCTATACATTGTCATTCTTTTACGACTATAATGCTTGGGCATTTGTTGCGACATTAATATCTGTATTCCGGGATACATTGTTCGTCTTTTTATGTAAGTGTATGTGGGAGTTATCCCGTTACGTCAAACACAACTGTATCTCTATCTCTTGGCTACCGTCTATTCGTGTATTCCAGAATACTTCTGTGAGTATCTCTGCGCAGCACTGATGTGTGTGTGTGCGTGTGTGTGTGTGTGGTGTGTGTGTGTGTGTGTGTGTGTGTGTGTGTGTTGATTTTGTGGGGGTTTAACGTCCCAAAACGAGCTCTGATTATGAGAGACGCCGTAGTGGAGGTCTCCGGAAATTTCGACCACCTGGGGTTCTTTAACCTGCACTGGCATCGCACAGCACACGGGCCTCCTTTGCCTCTATCGAAATGCAGCTGCCGCGGCCGGGATACGATCCCGGTATGTATGTATGTATGTATGTATGTATGTATGTATGTATGTATGTATGTATGTATGTATGTATGTATGTATGTATGTATGTATGTATGTATGTCGGTGCGGGCGTCTAGGCGTTCGAATATTTCCCTGTCTGCCTCTCACTGCATGCGTTGATCGCTTTTCCGTGGGCCTGTCTGTCTGTACCTCACTGCGCGTGTATAAGGTTTGATATTCCTAGCGATGCATTGCTTCTTTTGTTCAAACGTTGCTTGCACAGCGCCGAACGCGATGGCTCCACTCCCAAGGGAATCGTCGCACGTGTAACAAAATTGCCACATCAACATTAAACATGGCGCAGCTGATTCACCCTGGCCGGCGTGAAAGCGGCTATGGATAGACTTACATACACAGCCTCTGACGTTATCGCACGCGCGTAATTACAAGACGGAGATGTTGCGCCAGCGATAGTAATTATTTTCACAGCTGAGGAATCCAACCACACGTTCTATTCGAGGTGTCACGAAAGCGCGAAATGACCGTCGACGCACAGGCATGCTCTGCAGGTGTATATATGTAAGCTAAGGACGACGTAATTATTAATTTGTAACAGATATATAGAGAACGATGCCCGATAATTAACATGGCCTGTTTCAAGAAATTTGACTCGGCTAGTGTGGCGAGAATGCGGTTCATGACATCATCTGCTCAAGGATTCGGCGCGGAATTCGAAGATGAAACCTTGATCTTGATTTTCTCACCTAATATTGAACGTATAAACGGACGAACTTATAAACGGACGAACGTATAAACGGACGCATAAACGGACGAAATTTTAAAGACGACGAGAAACGGACGGCAGTGTTCGTGGATAATAACTTGTCAATATAAACCACTTTAGTGTTTCAGTTGTCCCTTTGATCTTGAACAATATTCCCAGCTGCCGCACTCCATGCCATTACTGAAGAGCACTGGGAGTACGAGCTCATGAAGCTTTGTCTTTGGTAACACTATATATGGCGTGCTTGACATTAAAATTTCGCAATGTCGAGTTTTCCTGATGTGTGCAGCGCAAGTGCTTCATATGTGCCGTGTTCGTTGTTTCACGGGGAGGTTTTTGCTCGATAACCACAAAACATTTCAACAGAGCGTTCGCAAAAGAGTGTTATCTTTTAGCGTTTGTTTCGCACGCTGGTAGACATGCAATTCTTGTCTATCCACATTCTGCAGGCGTGGTGTATAAGACACCTGGCTGCTGAACGTGGAGCCATGGTTTTAAAAGCGTGCTAAAACGAAGAAAAAGTTGGAGGTGGCTTGAGGTTCGCCTTTAAGAGTAGAACACGATAGCGTCGTTGGGCCTCGTTCGTATCGCCTCCTCGCAATAGAATCACGTTTTCGCGTATACATTCAAATTACAGTCCGAGCTATCGTGCGTGTGTTAGTTTATCCGTAGTTTACTATTTTTCTAACGGATTTCATTTTGAGAAATTAAATTTCGTTCGCTGACGCACCTGTACCATGCATGGCGGACGGCCTGTATGTAGGGTCCTTTGGGAGCTTCAGATGATAAACGACCTCCTTAACGCTATTACATAGAAATTTTAGTTTGGTTCATCAGTTTAGGTGTGATGGTGATGTTGTTGTCTGCCAGGCACTGTAAGCCTGGCAGACATGACCGGTAATTGTTCCGCCCGAGCGTCCTCTCAGTCCATGTCATATGTGCGTCACCACGTTTCATCAGTTCATCAGCTGATTTCTTCGTTCTTTGCGGGAAAACGACAGACAGTATTATTTTTCGACTCAGTCGGCACATATACAAATACTGGCGCATTTGATGCATATACGCACGACCTATACTCGGTAGCGTGTGGAAACAATTATATGCGGGGAAAAAAAAAACAGCAAACAGGAAGAGAGACAGACCGCGGTGCGGGAAAACTCGGGGACAGATACGAGAAACGCGCGAAATGTGCGCACCTGGGTGTCGTTTGCGTCGGTGGTTTCGCGAGGTCTACTATATAGTCTGTTTCAGAAGTTCGGTGCAGCACTGAGGAAGCTGCAGGCCTCTGCGGCCAATCCAGAGGATGAGCACGTGTCAAACATGTCCCTCCGCAGCTTGTCATCTGTCAATGGCGGGCGCTGCAGTGGCAGCTGCAGCCCTGGAAGGAGGAAGATGAAGCGGGGTGCGTGCGTCGGAACAATGGCGTTCCGTCTCGCCTCGGAAGAATTCTGCGCTCAATGGCCTCATAGCCTTGGCTCTGCTGCACGGAACTAGTGAAAGCCCGGGCAAAACGCGCGGCCTTTTTAGCACTTGCCGCTCTCGGGCGTCGCGACAACGTTGGGCGACGTCGAACGCGACAGCTTGCGCGCCGCCCGCAGCTGTGAACTGAGCCCTGCAGCTGAAAAACCTTCCGCGTGACACACACACACACACACACACACACACACACACACAGGACACCAAATAGCGAGCTGTGTCGTGCACAGTGTGTGTGCATTAAGCGATTGACACAGGGCGCTGCATAGCATGCTTGTGCGTTTCCGCGACGCACATCAGGGCCTTTTGCAAAAACGCTGCTCGTTTTTCATCTTCTTGCCGTGGGCGACGCAGATTCCATATCCTACATGTCGCGCGCGGCGCGTCTGCGCGTCTGGCTTTTCTGTTATCGCACCTATTTCCTTTCTCCCGTCGTGGTGGTTTTCATAACCTTTCTTTTTCTTTTTCTTTTTTGCTATGTGCACCGCCTGACAGCACGCGCGCGACCACGCACAGACAATACGACGGGCCAAGTGTCGCTCACATTTCGAAAGCGCCCGTCGCTCCCGCAGCTCGTTCGCTCATAAAGTTTTTTTGATTCTTTACAGCGATGCTGGTATGCCTCTTAGTGGTCGGGAAATTTCGAGGCGTACACACAAAACGCCAGGTTAAGAATTGAAGGCAAATGTCACATCTTTCTTTGCAATCAAGAATACGGAGATCAGTATTCACGAATAATAACTGCGCACATGAGGGCTTTTTGGGTAAAAGCTGTGAAACTAGTATTGTGGGTTGATGGAATATAAATATATTGGCAGCCTACATGACTAGACAAAGAAGCTCTTACTAAGAAACCTTGTGCCATTTCTGTACCAGCGAAGGAAGAGCCTCAAACAGCAAAGGAAAAAAAAAAAAAAGCACAGGACAAGCATCAAAACCGGGTGATGTATGATAAAACACCTGTGAACAATGGGAACACCCGTCTACGTGTTCTCGGTAGAGATTATAAGGTTGTATCTGCTTTCGAATGTACCGTCTGACGTCATTCGAAGCCCTCACGTGAAGTGCAAACGGCATAATCTGCACGTGAATGTGTTCGGTACAACTTCTCTGGACATTCACGTTCGCAGGGAGGGATGGCGGCGAATGTTTCTTCTTTCTTAGTTCTTCATGTGTTATGATTATTCGTAATGTAATTATGTTTGAGTGTGATGAGCTCTCGTCCTGCCGGTAGGTGTGGCATATATGTCTTTCTTCTGTTATTTTTCTCGTCAGCTGCGATATTCTTTATCTTATCTATTATTTCCCTCTCCCCATCGCCACGTGTAGTGTATCAACCGAGCACGCGCTTGGTTAACCTCCCTGCCTTTTCTCTTCATTTCGTTCTCTCTCTGTCTTCATTTCACTTCAGTGGGAGCCATCGGTACACGTGTACACGTTTGGAGACCTTCGTCGGCAGCGTTAATTTTAATTGGTTATGGTTAGTTGAGTTTATGTATAGCGAATGCTGTTGAGCTTATAGTGTGTGCGCCCTTTCGCAACCGACCTACATTCAGACTCTATATGAACGAAAATAACCATCATGGTTCGCATACACCGCTTCAAACGCAATGCAGTGTTCCGCCCGGCGGTGGTGTATAGTGTTTGGTTGTATATGGTACTCGGCTGCCGCCCGAAAAACCCTGGTTCGATCCCGGCGGTCGCATTTTCGATGGAGGCGAAAATGCTAGAGGCCCGTGTGCTGTGCGTTGTCAGTGCACATTAAAGAACCCCAGGTGGTCTAAATTTCCGGAGCCCTCCACTGCGGCTTTTCTCTCCTTTCTGTCGATTTAAGTCCATTTCCCCTACCTCCATGGACGCTTAGCAGAGCTCCCGAGTCCAGACATGGGCTGCAAAAAATAGCATGCTTTCCTTAACCGAACCACAGTGATCATCGCCTTCTTCTTCGCTGTCTGTTCCTGCTTCTGTCGGCCGTGTTCACGCGGAGTGCAATGCACACAGCGCTGAGTATAAAGCGGGAGCTTAGTCAAAAAATAATACTAAAGATAATAAATAAATAAAAATAAGGAAATAATAATGGTTCTTAAACATTATTTATGGGGTCGTTAGGTCCTAACAATGCTATTAAAGAACATTCTTCTTCTTCTTTTTCTTCTTTTGTTTTTGCAGGTCCATCTTAAGTGCGCAGGTTCAGTTGGAGCAGCAGACATTTAATTTGCTACAAATTTTTACATATGAAGCGGGTGGTGCCTTTAAAAAATAAGTCCCCCTCCCCCCGCCTTTTTCGCCCCTTTGTGCAGGGAAATCACTAGTCCAGCTCGCAAATCGTTCAATAGCTTTCGCTGGAGTGCCAGTTGTTGATGGTAAATACCTGCTATGTGCAGTGCTATGAAGGACATCTGACGTCTATATGCTTTCAACTGCTTGCAATCTCGTCTTCGAGGTCCGGATATTTTTCCCCTTCTGCCATGCCGCTCAATCTGCAAGAAAACAGTCAGTGTCGTCCTGATAGATAACAGTCGCGTTTCGTTTCGTTGAATGTTTTCTCTTCGCAACAGGGAAACACTCAGCATATAGGTTACAACAGAGAGCAGACACGCGTTTCACTTTCGTATTATATACACTGATTCGTATTACAGAGTAGTCAACCTGATAATTTCTTTTTCCCCTATTTCCTTTCTGTGAGCAGAGTTCCCTGAGTACAGCTGTAATAGCTTTAATAGGTAAACGCACTCCTGGCACAGATAGGCCAAACGCCAACCATTATGTCTTAACTATAGCTAAACGGTTCTTTGTGAAAAGCGGTTTCACGAGCAGTCCAATCGCCCATCGCAGGTCTCGCTCGGTCCAGCCAGCTGTCTTTTATGATATACACACACTCGGGCTCGGCGTCCAAAAGCACGCAGTCTATGCACCGGCCATGAGAACGATGTCGCGCGCGCAGTTATGAAGGTGGCACGCAGGTGGGTCGTACATCAAGGGCCGGTCTCGCTGTCTCCGCCGAGTGGCCGCATAATAGCCGCAGTCGGCGCACTCAATTTACAGTGTAATTTGCGGCTGACTATCTCGGCCGGCCGCTTGGCATCGTAAATGTCGAAACCCGTGAAAACCGCTAGCACCGTTCGTCAAGCGCTATGCTGCAGTGTAGGGACTATAGAAGAAGGAATAAAAGGTGACGGGCTGGTATTTTGAGGCACCTTATCTGTCTCTCTTATTACTTTGTTTTTTATTTCAACTTAGCAGTGTGCTGAAGTGAATAACAAAGGGAAAAGGGGGAGAAATGAATGAAGGGGTTAGATGGCGTTGACTGTGCGTTCTGATGGAAGGGGGATTGTGAGCGAGAGAAAAGGTCAATCGTGTTTACGTGTCCATGCATTCCACTGCGTAGTATATATATGCCGTACTTACTCTTATAATGTAGCGTGTACGGGGCAAATAATTTGCTTTTGTGCATACAACACTTTGCGCTGTTTACGTGAACCTCGACTGAATTATGATTGTAATTTCTGCCACAGCAGAGAGTGTACCGACCCTGCAAAACTCTATAACCAAATGGGTTGCTTGCTTTTGATTTGACTGCAAATTGGAGCAGTCATCAAGTTGTGCAGAATGGAAAAAACATTCTAGACATGTGGGCCCAGTAATTATAGAAAGGTACGTATATGTGAAAGATCGTCGAAATCCGCGCTGACAGCCACGTAGTAGTACGTGCTGTGTTATACAACGGTATCAGCGTGTACGCAGATGCTCCTCCGATACTTATCTAGTACACACAGCAAACCGGCTTATAGACCACACGCAGTCGATCGCTGAGCGATTGCATAAGGCAACGCCATTCACCTCCGCCCTTTCGCGCTTTCTCCTGTGTCCTGCACCCACATAGATGCAATAAAGGTTTTACCCTCTTTCTATACGGCTCCAGCAACGGGTTTGCAAAATCAGGGAAGTGTTCCCTCCCTCACATGGCTCTTCTGGCGCTGCTTGCATACCATACCCCTGTGCTCCTGGTGAACTGGAGTATATGACATTCCTACCTTCATTGGCGCAGCCATGGAGTCTGATGGGGAGGGGCTGGTTTCACCCATCCCTACCCACCAATTCTTACGTTTGTATATGTATGTATGGCAACAAATTTTCATACACATCATCTTGATCTTATCTCTGGACTTGTCAACACCCGAGTGGTGCTGCTCCCTTGCTCGAGGGAATAGAGAAACCCGTGGCTTGACCGTTGTCTATATACGCACATATACAAACAGCAGCACGAACATGAATAAAAGGGAGTCGGAACCGTATTTCCCGCGAAATAAAGTCCTAGCTACGCCCCTATCTAGCTTTCGCTATGTGTCTTACTTGCTCTCCCGGCATTACCCCTTATATTTTTGTTTCTACATTTCACCCTACACGTGCACAATGCACACCGGACAGCTGTACCTTCCAATCCAATCCAATCCTTTATTTCGCATTCATCTTTAGAACATAAATGCTCGGACAGGAGCAAAAAAGCCGCTATTATAGCGGCCTGACAACGGCCCCTGCCCGTACAATTATTTGGCAGCAGACAGACGACAGTATATACAAAAAACATGAGTGCATTGGTACACAAAATCATTATAAAGACATGGCTAAGCGCTCACTAAGATAATATATACAGCGTTGAAAAATATACAACATAGTCAATATTTTTTTACATATATACACCAAATTACACTTGACTTTTTTACCGGCACTATACACAGTTTTTATAGACACAATCATGAACCCATGTAACACGGTAACACGCTACATGTTTCCAGGCACATAAGAATATGTAAAAACAACTTTCAAATATAAGCCAAACTGAAAAATTCTTCATACCTAAGGAACAAAGAAAAACTACAGGCAGAAAATACAACGTACATCATTCACATGCACGGCTAAGGAAATGCTCCTTTAGAGTTTGACGCGAAGCATTTCTAAGATCAATGTTTACCATTTCGAGATGATTAAGTAACACTGAGATTCGGGATGCTAGCCTGTCTTTTCCATGATTAGTTCGTGAAAACGGCACGGCCCAAGTTGCTCGTTCTCGAATGTCGTAGTTGAGATGCTGAGTTTTGTTTAAATTACAAAGATCAATAAAAGCACTGTGACCCTGTTTTACGCTTTCTTTGTATTTCATAGCAAGATTAAACTCATAATTATAATGAAACGGGAGAACATTAAGCTGAGAGAATAGTGGACCTGTATGGCTGTCGTAAGCGACACAAGCAACATGGCGCAATACTTTTTTCTGCAAAAGAAATAATGTCTGAACATTTTTGTGTGACGTTGTTCCCCATACAAGGTTACAATAATTTGCATGAGAAATGAATATAGTATTATAAAGCAATAGCCGTATCTTCAGCGGAAGGACATCTCGAAACCTACAAAGCGCGCCACATGCCTTCGCCATACTTGTTGCAACCCGTTCTATATGTGTTTGTCCCACAGTAAGTGCTGATCGAAAATGACTCCCAGTGTTTTCACGTCCGCAGTGACATCATGGTCATGCATCCGTGTAGAGAGGCAGCTTGTCATCTGGCCCTACGCACTCCCGGTTACTAGCCGACGTACTCACCAATGGACATATGAGCACACTTGTAGTTGTTTCTAACCAATAAACGAGCCCTTGACCCCTTCCCTTTCGTTATTTCATTGCTTGGGCCTCGTTACGGCAGACTTTGGTGCCTTTAGGTAGCATATGAGGGCTTATTGGGCAGCAGGCATCTCGCCGTAAGATCACGTTCTACGTGACGCCTCCCGGCAATAAGAGTGTGCTGTATACACTCGCCGCCATGGCTACGAGTGGCGCTGCCTAACACTCCCGGGATTACACATACATAAATACCCAATAATGTGGACCGAGGGACGACCGCCTTCGTAGCTCAGCGGTAGAGCATCGGACGCGTTATCCGAAGGTCGTGGGTTCGGTTCCCACCGAAGGCAGGTTTGTCATTTCGCCCACTTTAATTCCTTTCTACTTATCCCAAAATTAATATACCGTAATTATGAACAACTTGTTGTTATATGGGGTTGAACATCCCCAACCAGCTCTGATTGTGAGACGCCGTAGTGGAGGGCTCCGGAAATTTAGACCACCTGGGGTTCTTTAACGTGCACTGACAACGCACAGTACACGGGCCTCTGGCATTTTCGCCTCCATCGAAAATGCGACCGCCGCAGCCGGGATTCGATCCCGCGACCCTCAGATCAGCATCCAAGTACCACAGCCACTATACCACCGTGTTGGGGCAAAAACTTGAATAACCTCCCCTATGCTTTCCTATTCTTCAATGTTTGTTGTTCATTAAGTTCTTTCTAAGAAATAAACGAGCCCTTGAGCCCCTCCCTTTCGTTATATATATATATATATATATATATATATATATAAGACTGTATATGCAAAAATAGCTTGGGTTGCCACTAGTTTATAACAGAATTGACGATGCATTGATGTAATAAACCGTCGTTCTCTAAGAGGCGCATCCTCAATTCTGTTATAAAGTGGCGGCAACCCGAGCTATTCTGCATATACAGTGTATATATATATATATATATATATATATATATATATATATATATATCGCCCAGATTACGGCGCAACCTGCGTGTATGCACAGAAGCGAGAGTTGTGGGCGCGCGGAGAGAGGAAGGCGAACTGTTCGACGAGACTACGGCAGGCCTCCATCGAAGGTTAGGAGGAAAGAGAGAGAGTACCAAAGAAGCCGGGATATACAAGTGCGTCGAGCAAAAGCGTTGAAAGCCCGATTGACAAAAGTGCACACGCTTTTCACATATACGCACGAAGCTGCTGGCCCTCTGCTGCGTTGGTGGCTGCGGGCTGCGCAGGGTGTATATGCCTCAGTCCCATTGACGGGCGCCGCAATCCCGTAATGACAGCCGGGTGTCAGCGATGCGCACGACTTCTCTTCGACCACCCCACCCTCCCCCACGGCATCCACACTAAGCTCTCTGTATACGGTGAACAGGCCCGTGCGCGTGCGTGCGCGGGCGGGACACGGATCACCTCTGCGGCGTTCGGGCAAGGCGAGGGCTCTCTCGCGATCTCGTGCCAGTAAAAAGAAAGAAAAAGAAAAGGAAATGAGTAAAAACGAACAAATGCCACCACGGAACGTTGAGGGGCCCTCTCTATATACGGTCGGTGTTTGACACGTCTTCATTAGCCCGTTGCGACCCTGCTCGTTGGCCCAAGTGGCCGGCTTCGCTGCCGATCACGCCCACGAAGCTCCTTGCTCTCTCCTCTTTATATAGGCCTTATTTCGAAGCGCGAGCACTCGGGATGTGTGTAGGTGTGTTTATGTCACATTTCGAAAGGACATGTGTTTGTTTTTCTTTTTTATCTTGCCTTAATTGAAATGGTGGGTAGAAGAGAGGCATGGTACCTTAAGTACGGGATGGGCTCTGAGTAGTGAAAAGTTCAAAAACAAAGAAAGAGAAAGTTGATTGATTTGTGGAGTTTAACGTCCCAAAACCAGCTCTGATTATGAGAGACGCCGTAGTGGAGGTCTCAGGAAATTTCGACCACCTGGGGTTCCTTAACATGCACTGACACCGCACAGTACACGGGCCTCAACATTTCACCTCCATCGAAATGCAGCCGCCGCGGCCGGGATTCGATCCCGCGACCTTCGGATCTGCAGCCGAGTGCCATAACCCGTAGACCACCGTGGCGGGGCAAGAATGAGAAAGTTCTCACAAAATATACCGCAATGTAGAAACAATAGAATAGTCAACACTGCGTGCAGTCAGCGACAATGCATGAGTCAGAGAGTTCCTTTGCGGGGTTAACGTGGGAACAGTATAGGTGTGTGCACGTAATTCGAATAGTTGGCATGCACGACTATACGTACAGCAGAACGAACAAACACAAGATGAGATGTTATACACCCTATAAAATGTAACCACAACACAAAAGGATTGTTTCCATCACTCCTTTGGCATTCCTCGGCTATAGTCCTGGCGATTTCAGTGGACGGAATGCTAGTCTATATCTAAGTCCGAGTTCGGATGATCTTGCAAGAGTCGAGTTCACATGTGCGGACTTGAGTGGCGCGCACGTCTTTTGAGCGACAAAATTTTCGATCATGTCATTACAAGCACCGCAGCGCGCAGGCCCAAGCGCTACCTATGCATTCATGTACATCTTGTTAACCCCTCTCCCAAGCGCAGCGTAACAAACTGGAGATTAATATCTGGTTAACCTCCATGCCTTTCATCTCTCTCTCTCTCTGCATTCATTACGTGTGAAGGAGCCCTCAAAAACGAATCTTTAATCAAGAAGCGCGTGCGTGCGTGATTGTATGTATGTATGTATGTATGTATGTATGTATGTATGTATGTATGTATGTGAGATATCAGAGGATTAGATTATAGTTACAGTGAACAGGACGGGTTAAACATAAGCTGTTTCGTATACTATAATACTGACCGGCATGGTGAGAATATATTGGGTTCCGCGACTAGGCAAGTTGTGTAACTAGACGGGCATGGTTACTGCCCTATTTGCTCGGTTTTTTTTTCTTTTTTTTTTTTCGGTTGCCCTATACACAAAAGGCTTGTCCGACGCCTCTACAGCGGCGTCGCGCAAGCGTTCACATCTCCGCCTCAACGCAACCCAAAGAAAGGGCGCGAGCGAAAGAAAGAAAATATATAATAAAAAGAGCCAAGAGAGCGAAACAAAGCAAGAACGACCTTATCGTACGAGGGCGACACCTCTTGCCGCAGATAGGACCTTGTCGCCGCCTCTGGCGCGACATAGCCGGCGTTCTGCAACAGATAAGGAGGGGGGAACCCAGGAACGCGTAAACAAAAGGGGATGTCCCCTTGCGTAATCGCTCGATCGGCGCAGGATAAAAGCAGCGATAGCGTCGAACGCAAGGAATAACAAACAAGTAAACAAACGATAAGGATGCCATTCTATACGCAACTCTCTCTCTCTCTCTCCAGCTCTTTCGAAGCCGCCGCGCTAATAATAAAGCACAGTTCACGAAAAAGAAAGCAAAAGGCGGGTGAAGCGTGAAAACCAGAGAGATAACGGAAGAGATTGTAAGGAATAAACGAAAAAAAAATAACTTATAGAAAGCGAAACATGAACGAAAATCGCAACGCCATTCCACAACTGTCCTGTCAAACTACGGAGAAAATAAAAAAAATAAAAGGAAGGGGGGAGGGGGGGGGTTGCAGTACGCGCTTGACGACATCAAGACGTGAGCGTTGATCCAGTTGTGCAGCGCCGCCTCGCGTAGCGTGCTTCTCTCCGTATACTGTTCCTCTCGTTATATCATTTCGCCATTAACGTTGTGGGCGTGAGGTGGTGACGGTGTTGGTTTTTCGCTGACACGTCTGACGCGTTTGTCGAGCTACAAACCATTCTGTTCATCTTCTTCCCTCGCACGCTTGTTTCTTTTTGGTATTTTATACGTCTGTTTTCTTTTTGTGTCTTTTCCTAGGCGGCGCCACTTTGTTCGGCGCCGCGCGCACTGCTATCTCTTGGATGTTCTCGGGGACCGCGACAGCCCATCACACCGACGAGCTCACGCCCGCCATTCCACGCTCTCGCGCACACGCGTCGCTTAGCGTCGACGTCGCCCCGTCTGTGCCGCGGGGTGGCGCTGGCGGCAGCGGCGACGCGACGTGCACTGTCCCGCGCACGTATACCGTGCAATTTCCGACAGCTCCGCAGCCGTGATCTCACGTCCGCCGGCCGCATCGGCGACGGCAGCGTGTCATTTGGACCTAAGTGTTTTTCAGTGACGTGACAGCTCCTCCTCCTTCATAAGCGAAAGAAAAGTCCCCTTTGCAAGCGTATATATATATATATATATATATATATATATATATATATATATATATATATATATATATATATATATATATATATATATATCAAAAAAAGTTCTTCCTGGCTATCGGGATAAATATACTATCAAAAAGACACAGTGACAAACATAGGATTTATTCTGACGTTTCGGCTGGAGGCCTTTGAAAGGCTGGCCTCCAGCCGAAACGTCAGAATAAATCCTATGTTTGTCACTGTGTCTTTTTGATAGTATATATATATATATATATAATTTTGTCGACTTACTCTTGATGACTGAACCACATTGGAGCGTACATCCGACGCATTTTCGGCGCCGTAGAGCGTCGCGTCCATTAGCGCGGTGGGTCAGATGTGTCCAGACAGTGCAATGGCGAAGCGCGGTATATACGTTCGCCAAGAGTATACCAAGTTGTCCAAGTGTTCCGTGGCGTACTTATTCTGGCGTTATGACAACAATTGCACTGTGACGTCACGGGTGGCGTGAGATACGCGAGAGATGCCACACTAGACGAGACGTCGCAAATAGCCTTATTACACGTCAGAAACGGAAAAAAAAATATGTAATACGCTTCGCGAGGAAGACGGGGAAGGTTTGCGGAGGGCAACCATTGTTATACAACGTGTGCCCACTTTAAGAGGCGACTTCAAAAAGGGGTTCACCGGTACACACTGGTGTGGTGCCCTTGACTGTCTGTGGCTCATTAACATGACGTCACACAGGGTATAACAATGAAAAAAAAAATGTTGCTAAATATGCTACGACACCGAGATTATCATTCTTCTTGCCGTAATCAGAGATAAAGTATGCATGCATATGCAGGACATCAAATAGAACTTGTTGTTGGTCTAGTCGGTTCGCGTTATAACATGGACCATAATGCTATGGCCGCTATAGGCGCAACAAGTCAAGTGACGGGGTCAGGGGCAGCGCCAAACTTACAACCGTTTATTCTTCCTTCTTACAACAAATATATACGCACAGACATGCCCATAACAGGCAAAAAAAAAAAAATCCAGGCATATCCACGGAGTGAATGATGATGAGTGGGCGAAGCTCCGGAAGTCCATCGTAAATCGTGCCGAGTTCCGGATTAACTTAGCCATGCTTCGTGCTGTATGTACAGACAACTGAGTTCTCTAGAACACTGGGTATTCGTTTCGCACCTTCTACCTTCCAGAAAAGTTGTGAACAACTACTTAAAACTGGTGGGTATTGTGATGTAATACGAAACGAAACCGAAACTGAGTGATGCCGGAGTAGACGAAGAGGAACCGGCGTGAACTCGTGACACAAGAGCGCGTGCCAGCGTTCGATGAAGACGAAGTGGCTACGACGGACAACTACGGCAGACAAGCCTACGCCTTAAGGAGCTTCGCACCTAAAAAAAGGAACACTCCTTACGCTCATGTGATCATTATCATTTATCGAAGAATCTTTTTTCCGCTTGCAAATGTGACACTGAAGTATCACTGAGTCAAGATGTTCCACGTGCCTTAATATATGGATGGCCTCTAACAATTCACGTACCGTTGTGTCCTTTATATACTTTTGCCCAGAATCGTCACCTTATGCAGTCGTGGCTCGCACTCGAGTGGGCCGGCAGATGTGCTCCATCTTTTCCTTTTAACGATATCTCGCGTTCTCTCGCACGCTTGTTAATCCCGTTTGGCCGACGTACGTCGAGCCGCGAGATAGTGAAAACTATCTAATTCGGTTTTTCAGGACGTCATTTACGCAGCGACGTTCTCTCTGCGTACAGTAAATGACGTCCAACGTATATAGTACATGTTTTTCGCGTATATGTTGAAAAGTGTTCGCTGTCGCAAAGATCTTACAGTGTATATACAACAGCGCACGTGCGCCCGCCGTGCAATAACCCCGCAGCACAACTCGTATATATAAACACAGCCAGCTTCGACGTGTGTGCGGCCTCTCGCTCTCTCGGAGCGCGCACGATCTTTTCCTTCTCATAGACGCCTTGACAGGACCTCGTTCCCGCTGATGGCTGCGGCCGATCATCAGCAGCGTCTCGCAGAGCACACGAGCGAGGCGGCGTGCAATTACGTGGGCGAGCCGCTCGATCGCCCATTGGCTTCGTGATGCCTTCTCTCTATAGCTCGGCTAATTCGGCACGACGTTTTAATGAGTCGCGCTTTCGCTCTCTATTCCCCTCTCCATCAGCGTCCCGCGTGTTCGGATGGTATATACATACAGCCTGTCTTAAGTCTATATATACACGTATATAGAGACACCCTCTCGTGAGACACTGCCCTCTTCCTCCGTCTCGCGACCCGCCTGCAGGAACGATTTTTGACGTGCAAGCTTTGACGTGTTTGTTTCACGTGAAGAGGCGCCCGCATCCGGTGCTTCTATGTTCGATGCGCATACTGGCCGCCATGAGTTGTCGTTTGCGGCGTCTGCGGCATACTGTCTATATATACACTATACATACGCTCACGCTATGGGCTTCGACCTTCAAGTGGCTTGATGAACGTCTGTCTCGTCATGTAGATTAGATATACGCGGATGACGGGGCAGAAGACGTTCTTGTATGTAAGTGTATACACTTGAACGAGCTAGTCTGCAGGCACGCCATTCGTGATATTGGCTTCTATGTGTGCGTGTGTGAAATAGGGAAGGGAGGAGGGTTACAATTGAAGCGTGCATATGCATGTGTGTGAATGCAAAACACGTGCATGGTGGTCTACAGTGCTTCATATGGCTTCTGTGTCTGAAGTGACTACAGCGCGCAAGACACAAGGACAAGAGAAGAGGACACACAGCGCTGTGTGTGTCCTCTTCTCTTGTCCTTGTGTCTCGCGCGCTGTATAGTCACTTCAGTCATGTCTTACCAACAAGCCGAAATCTACACACTTCATGGTTTCTGTGTGGGCGAAAGTATTGTAGGTGCGCGTACGGAAGGATGACATATATATCTGCGGGTTGTATAGGTTGTACCCCTTTCGTAAGTAGTTGTGAAGGTCAAAATCCGAAATTTACGCAATTATTGCGCATGTGCGTATCTGTCCCGTCTGATTGGCGTTATCATATAGAACGTGCATATGCATTTGAGTCATGAATGATAGGGGTGGTGTTGTGATCTTTGGTTCGGTCTATGATATCTTGATTGGCACGCGTATCGTTATTTCAGAAACTTCGATTTAGCATTGTTTTTCTTTTCTTCCTCCCAATCGGAAGGCATCGTTGCAAAAACTGGCGATACCGCTGGGTCCTTTGGGGAGATAGATGCCTTACTGGCACGGACCCGCGACGACTGAACTGGATTTCTGTATGTTGTCGTGATCACAGGTCTGTTTGAATCAAATGTATCGAGTATTACTTTGAATACTTAACACGTGCGGGGTCTACTTGCTTCACCGGGTAATGTCATGATGCATCGTGACGTTACTCGGTGAAGCAGGAAGACCTTGATCAGACTGGCCTTCAAAGCTGCATGTTTCAAATTTCCTCGCTGATTCTCTTCAGAACATTTATATGCCTGCTCTAAGCTGCGCCAAAATCTTTGTATCTTGCCGCACAGCTGTCACTTCTGTAGGCTTAGGTTCTCTTCAATGTACGGTGGCCTCTCCTATATACTTGACTCATTGTACTGTATCGAATACAGACATTTATACACACCCTCCTAACACCCACAGCATGTGGATCCCCCCTTCCCCTCGTCCCTTATAACGAAATTCTGGATAAACCGCTGATTGAATGCACGTCACAAAGTTACCTTACGACCACATTAAGCATTCTGCGTGCGTTTAATTATTCGTAAACTGCGCGCAGAAGGTCAAAACGAAAGTAGCAGTGATATTTATTTATTTAGTGATACTGTCAATCCCGTCAGGGATTTTTACAGGAGTGGGTTATATGCAGGAGTGTGCCTGTGAGTGGGTTATATGCAGGAGTGTGCCTGTGATACATCCTTTCCTGAAAAATTAATAAAGCATAAACGACGTGCTCGGAAACCATACATTACACATGCCCTCTTAATTAAAGTAAATGAGAAAAACAGGCTGTATCATCACTTCATTAAAACAAAAGACCTAAATGACCTTAAGGTTTTTAAAACATTTCGAAACCGTTTGAATAAAGACCTTCAAAAAGCCAGACGGGATTATTATAACAAGCAGTTTGCTTGTACTAAAGGACGTGCGGATATGATGTGGAAAAAGCTAAACCATCTCATCGCACATAAAGACTGTCCTGAGCTTAGCTCTATAAAAATAGGTGGTGTAGAAATATCGAAACAAGCTTTAGCTAATAAATTTAATGAATATTTTGTGAACCTTTCTAGCATTTTACGTTCATCTAGCGACCTTAGTGGTATCAAACCAGTAGAAGAGACCATTTTTTTTGATCCAGTAAATGACAATGAGGTTATGCATATATTCAAACAACTCAATAATACGAACTCACGAGATATTGATGGTCTTCAACTGCAACCTATAAAATCCGTTTTCGACATTATTTTGCCCTGTTTAACGTACATTTTCAATTTGTGCATTGCTAAAGCTGTCTTCCCTTCTAGAATGCAAATTGCTCGTGTATCTGTGATTTTCAAGAAAGGCGACAAGAACGACCTTGGCAACTACAGGCCCATATCTGTACTTCCAGTTTGTTCTAAAATGTTTGAAAAGATTATTTATGACCGGTTAAATAAATTTGAGAGAAAACATTACATCTTGACAAATTCTCAATACGGTTTCCGCAAACATCTTTCAACCGAATCTGCGCTTTTAGAACAAAAAGAATATATTTTTAAAAAACTTGAAGAAAATGAAATAATAATTGGCATTTTCGTTGATTTTACAAAAGCATTCGACCTCCTTGATCACAGACTGTTAATTAAAAAACTCAACTGTTATGGTTTCCGTGGGCACGCGGGAGATTTACTGAAATCCTATTTAGAGAATCGAAGGCAGGCAGTCAACATTAATGGCTTCACATCAGAAATGCAGAAAGTTAAATGCGGAGTCCCTCAAGGAAGTATATTGGGCCCTTTTCTTTTTAACATTTTTATTAATGACATAGTACAAACTTCATCTGCGAAATTCATAATATATGCCGACGATACAAGCATGTTCTTCTCCGGCAATGATTTAGACCTTATAATGGACACCGCAAATCACGCACTACAGAAACTATATGAATGGAGTGAGAGAAATGGATTACGTGTGAATGTCGCGAAAACAAAAGTTGTTATATTTAGAGCAAGGAATAAAAATGTTCAACCAAATAAACAAATTACCTTCAACTCCACCACATTAGAAATCGTTCCTACGTTTAGAAGTTTGGGTGTCCTGTTTAACGAATCGATGTCTTGGAATGACCACGTTAGTCATGTCATCTCCAAGCTATCTCAAGTAATTGGTGTCCTTTTCCGAAATCACCATGCTCTTCCCTCAAGCACCATGATGTTGTTATATCACTCGCTTTTTGAATCCCAACTTAATTACTCCCACCTTATTTGGGGTAAGACATCAAAAGAAAACCTAAAAAAGTTAAGTATTCTGCAAAAAAAAAATTCTTAGGATTGTTGCAAATGTCCCTAGACTACAGCATACTGAAGAACTTTTTCACAAATATAAGGTACTTCCGGTTGAAAAACTATATGCATATCGTTTATCTGTAGCGTTCAAACGCGAAATAACCCAAAACACATCCTTTTTGCGGCAGGTTTCTAACCTATCAAAACGCGAGCGCACCCACACAACTCGGCAAACTGATGAATGGAATGTTCAAACGTATAAAAAAACAGTATGGTTGGCAATTACTAGAAAATGAATTGCCAAGACTTCTAAATAACTTATGCAGAAAGAACATCACTCTAGAAAATATTACAAAAAAAGCAATTTTTGAACATTTCTTTTACGAAGAGCCTTAATATTCCTAAACAAATGCATTGTTTCTTCGTTGATTAAAATATGTACCTAATGTCGTTACGTCAGTTTTTTTATAACATGATGACCACGTATGCTGATTACTTTGTGAATGAGATCTCATTTTGCCGTCTTTCATTTTTTGTATCCGCGACGTAAATCATGGAGTTGTAAAATGATGTCTTTTTTGTTGTTGTTGTTGCTGTTGCTTATTGTTGCATTTGCTTGTATTCTTTCAGCTTATATTGTATAACCGCTTTCCACTGTCTAAAATGTTTATGCCTTCTTTTTCATGCGCCTAAGATAGCGCCAAGGTGTTTGTTTGTTGTAGGTGTCCACGGCGTTGTCAAACTATCGAGAGATAGTTTTTACCGCGGGCTCCTCGGCTATGACGTTTTGTTTTGATGGCGAAAATAAACTGAATTGAATTGAATTGAATATGACAGGTACTGCGCTCTTGTCTTTCTGTGCTGCATTTCACCTGTATGCTGCACCGATATACCCATATGTTACATACCGGCGTTTCATTAGATAGATCGCTACGTGTGTTGACTGAAGCAGATTCCTAAGTTCGGAACTGTTTTCCTTTCTCCTTCTTTCAAACAGGCGCATGTTCCCCGCCTACAAGGTCCGAGTGTCCGGCCTGGACAAGAAGTCCAAGTACATCCTCCTCATGGACATCGTAGCCGCCGACGACTGCCGGTATAAGTTCCACAACAGCCGGTGGATGATCGCCGGCAAGGCCGACCCCGAGATGCCCAAGCGGATGTACATCCACCCGGACTCACCGTCTACGGGAGAGCAGTGGATGCAGAAGGTGGTCTCCTTCCACAAGCTCAAGCTCACCAACAACATTTCCGACAAGCACGGCTTTGTGAGTACTTAGGTGCACTTTACTCTTAAGCGCTATACGCATGCATAGCTTACAATAGGTAAGGAATCGCTTACCAAACCGAAACTATGCAAACGGTAACGCCCTACGGTATCGTCCTGCTTGTTTCTTGAGTTCTTTGCTCTACTCGCCTTGTTTTGGGAGTGCGAACCATGAGAAAGCTCACGGCTTTCTGTACTACGAAAATGCTGCGTCATTTGCGTGACCGTAACCACACACGTGATTCATCGTATCAAGCAGTGGCTGTTTGAAGGGGTATCTCGCATTCATTCATTTCTCTTAACTTCCTCGTCGCTTAAGAGGACCTTGCGGAGGTGTAGTGAGCTGTCTGCTGTCTATAAAGACAGAACCAGAGTGCCACGTACCTTTGCAAGGTGAACAAAACTATCTTCTCTCATGAGACACTGGATCGAAAGAAGCTTCCGTGACCTAAGCCCCACTCGGACATTGTACAAATACGTACATATTTCGACGATAACTATGAAGTACCCGGAGCGTTGTTCATCATCGAAGCGAAACTGCGTGTTCGTGACATGGAAGTTTTCCTTGGGTACATACAGGACGCGTCAGGTTATACCTTGCCGAGAACCTCTGTTGTGCATGCATCAAGAAACTCTTTCCTTCAATTTCACCAAGCGTCATTGTTTGTTTGACAACGCAAGCACTATTTATAGCGTTCGCGTTCACACGCGCACCCTCGTGTACGAACCAAATCTCGCCGAACCCGTCCGCGGAACAAAAAGGCCGTCACATTTGCTTGCGCGTCCGTGGCGAGAGGAAAAGAACAGGCTGAAGAAGCACGCAAACGACGGAGAGTCTTCTGCGTACTTTTTCTGCGTGTATATACATGTATAAATTCCTCGTATGGCGTGCTCGATGGGATTCTTCGCCCCGTTCGCTGTTCACCTACGCAGCTCCTTCGAGTTCACGCACACGGCATTGGAGCACAGTGCGCGCGTGTATATAGACGAAGCGAATGGATTGATGCTCGGCTCTGTTTGCACGAAACAGAGCATAAAGCGGAGCCGCCTCGGACCGCCCTGGGGGCCTCGCTCAGGGGCAGGAGGGTTAAAGGGAGGAGGAGGAGGAGGCATTGCCTTCATCGTCCATGGAGATGCCCTCCCTTACTTCTTCAGTCCTGTGTTTGCTCCGTAATCGCGGCGATGTTGCGCCTGCCTATAGCTCTTTTGCTTCAGTCTTCCATGATGAGCACCTCTCCCTTTCTCTCTTACACGCGAACGAGCAGGCAACAGGAAGGAGTGAACACTCGCGACGAAGAGAGCAAGCGTGTTGGGTCTTGTATACCATCACGAGACGCTATTTCGCTCCCACACGTGAGATAGGGAAGGATAGAGAGATTCTTGAATTGAAAAGAAAAGTACAGGATAGTGACCAATTGAAAGAAGTGAAAAGCACCTGTCCCCACAAGTGATAGGACGGGCTGAGAAAGTATCTATATATGCGGCAGAAGGGCTGCCGTTCTTCTTCTTCCCTCAATGGCCTTTTTGGCGCTCCTGCTGTGATAAGCAGGAGAATGACGTGTACCGTACACGATATGGCACGCAGGAAGCAATGACGGCGGCTTTGCGTATCAGGAATTCGTTTCGGAGTTACACGAGGGCCGTTCAGGAAGTTCGTATTATTGGCATAATGGAAAAGAGACACAGAAACAAATTGTTATCGGCAGTTTATTCCTTCTCCACATAATCGGATCCCAAGTTACGCACTTCTGCCGACTATTCACGAGCTGTGACATGCATGTCGTTGCACAAAAGGAACTCTTCATTCTGAGAGTTCAGGAAGAGGGATGAGGACTTGAGGGATGACTTCTTCGTCGTCCTGGAAATGCTTCACTCGCAGTGTGGTTTTCTTAAGAAAACGTGGGGAGAGGAAGTCACTTGGTTGACACGTCAGTTGAACATGGTGGGCGAGACAAATTTTCGTAGCCTAAGGGGGTGCATGTGTCGCGGTCACCCGTTCTGAGAAAGCCGGTGCATTGTCATGGAGCGGAGGGACGCCTTTCCCGAGCTTTCCTCTGCGCCTATACAAGCACACGTGGATACTCACTCACTGTGCTCACTGAGAGCCTACACTGACTCACATTAACCTGTCCTACTAATTCTACAGCAGTTATCTGCCGGTGAGCGAGCCTCCACTTGTGCAGCAACCTATGCATGGTTCAACATCAGCCAAGTGCGGCCACTTCGTTCTGCTACATCGTCGATGCTTGTCGTCGACGAACCAGAACTCTTGTTGTGGTGCCCCAGCAGTGTTGCGCGGGATTATATGATGTGCTCTACATTACGCTAAAGCTAACGGACGCATACTCGTTTTGATGCCTATTGTGTACGCCTTCCATGAATCTATGGCACTGCTAGTACGAACTTTAGGAACGCCGCTGACATCTAAGCTCGTCAGTTCTGGGCCATAAGGTCCGCCGCCGCTTTTCGTCTTGCCACTCTCTACTTAGACGTCTTCTCAAAACGTTCCTGCTTTCTCAGACTCCTTTCTTCCCCACCACAACAAACTGTATACTTCGAAAGTCACTTCCTCCAAAGGAAAAGGGGGCACTCTTGTCTTGCGCCTTCTCTCCCGATATTCCTTTTGTTCCCACGACCTGGGCCGCTGTTTGTCCACCAGATGCAGCCACTTACTTCTCGCAGGATGTTTGCCCTCGGGCACGGTGGTCTCTTGCCGCATCTCTCCCTGTGGCGGCACGCTTTATGCTAGACTCGATGCTCGTGGGTATATGTACCACGAGTATGTGTATGCATCTTGAGCTTCTTCGGACCCTTCGCACGGAGCGATATAGTGTTTGCGCGCTCGTGCGGCGGTACCTGTGAATCGCGGGAGGTCAGACCTCTTCCGTATATATAAGGGTCCCTTCGGAAGCTTTCCGCTTCCATGAGCCGGAGAATCGCTCCACAATCTGCCAGGTGCGTTAAAATTCTCGAGCCACTTAGCGCTTGCCAACAGCCAACAACACCGCCTTTTCTTTCGTTCCGCCGCGTCGCTGTTGTTTTGCCATTCAAACCGAATGCCTTGTTTGGAATGTTCTGATGTCTTAGCATAGCGTACTGACGTGCAGAGACGTACTAGTGTATAGACACCATCATCATTATCATCATCATAATTTGTTGTGCCCTAAAGGTTCTTTTACAAGGCGTTTATAGGCGCGCCAAGCTATATCGCGTATATAATGTATAGGACCCCCCCCCCCCCCCCCACACACACACACACACAAGTAACTCGACGTTAGCGCTCATTTGACGTTCCTTTCGAACCATCTGCTATATAGCGTTTCCGTTGTAGCATGCATAAAGGGTGGGCACTTGAAGTCATCCGCGAGGATAGCTAGCGGCGGTCGCCATTTTGGAGAGCCCGGCGCTCGCTTCGCACGTGCACTAAAGTGACCGCACGCGCTGTGTGCGAGCTCCGTACGACGGCTCGGATGGCAGAAACCTCCGAAACACCTCGTATACGACGCACGGACAGCACGTATACGGACGGGGCCTGCAAATGCCTAACGGATCAAGGCTCAGTGCACGTCCCCTGTATAGGCAAGTGTATACATATATTCGCTGCCCTGTATGCGGTACTTAGCAATGTCCACGCATTAACGGGGCAAATGTACCCAGGTCTCTCAAGAACTCGCTTGTACACAGTTCGGGGATCAAAGGGCCGGCTATGAAATCAGGTGGCCCCTTCAGCTCGTTTCAAGCGGAGGCACAAATGCCACTTTTTCAGCCGCCGTGCCGCTCCGAGACTGTGAGTGTAAACATATGCACTCCCTGCACGTGACGGCTCTTTCGAGCTTTCCTTTCGCGCAGCGGTCTCCTTCTCTCGCGTCCGCGCGAAAGGGTTGTGTGCATGCGTCAATCCAAGTCGAGCTCACGTGCAGACGACGCCGAGCCGCGGTGAAGACCCCCTGCGACGAAGACGACAAACGGGAGTGTGTGTGGACGCGGCAGCACTTAGAGGTCGAAGCCACGTGGCCCTCGTTATGTGCCTGTCGCATAATGCAAACGGCGCACCGACACGAGGACGCCATGTTTGCTCGGTGCAGCGCTGCGTGCATGCATGCTGCAGAAGGCGCGTATATATGTACGACTTTATAATGCGAGCGTTTTCACTCGTGAGTGGTTTTGACCGTGCGTGTGGCCTTTTGAAGTGAAGGAGCGTGGTTGACTCGTACACACTGATTTCCCATCGGCTTTTCTGTGTTTGGCAGCTTCAGTATTGTTGTGACCTGTTCGCACCTGTTGTGGAGCCGTGTCTATAGGAGTGCGCTTTTCTTTTTTTTTTTTCTTTTTTTTCAGCTATAGTCGACGAGCGGGTGTAGATGGGACGTTCGCGGCTCAGTCTGCGGGCCTTTGGTTGAGAATTTTTCTCTTGCTGAGCATACTGGCTAACAAAAGACGCCGTTATCCGGCCCGATGACGTGTCCCCTCTCGGATCGGGCCGGTTACGCTGGCCAATACTATCGCGTGAAGCCTGGGCGTGGACTGACGTTAGTTGTCAAACCGTCGTCCTATGACATCAGTTTACTGAATAGCGACGCGGGACGGTATTGAGGACCACACAGGTCGTAAGCTCTATACGTGAGCAAGAGGAGCCTACGCATATTAGAGCGCCCTGCTATGTCCGGATAGAGTGCAGAGTGAGGGGCCGCATACAGGCGGCTCTCCGGGCGTATGCAGCCCTATGGTTTCGAGCGTGCGTTTGCTTGCAACAACTGTACTTCACGTATAGCTTTTAGTGGGTATATTCCTAATAGTTTTGTTGCTGCTACGTAAACGAACAAAATGAGGGTGTAAGACGACGCAACAGCACGACAGAACCCGCGTAGAGAAAGTAAAACGTGCCATAAAAGAGGGTGAAAATTTCCACTTTGCATTTACAGGTCTCCACTCGCGAGCCGTGAATTATTTTGGGGGTAATAATTATGTGACCGCTGCCGTATAATACACAAGTGCACTGTTCTACAGTGTGTTGCGACTTGCACTCGCAACACGTCGTTGCCTTACTCGTTGCAACACGATGCAGTTAAACTATGAAGCATCGGGGTATGGAGCAGCTGCTTCATTGCATCCGCTGGATTCATTGTCTCTTACGGCTTTACATTCTTCTTCAAAAACAATAAGTGTAAGATGGTGCCTCGATTTTCCTTACCAGTACACACAAACGGAAACTTGCTGGACATCTATTCCCAGTCGAAGCTATACCTTATGAGATTTTCCGTCCTTAGTCAATGCACACGGATGACCTTTGAAGGAATGCGCGGGGCATTTCTGTTCGACTTAACGACGTCCACGAAACGATCACACAGCGCTGAGCAAGTCGGGGACCGCGAGAAACGGGGCTTCGAATGAGGAACAAAAAGGCAGCCAAAAAAAATAGTCAAACAACCATAAAAAGAAAAAAAAGACCAACGCTCGCTCATCTTCACACGAGAAACACTGCATCCCCGCGCGGCGGCCTCCATCGGCAATGGTCCGGGTGCCCAATAAACAGAGCGGCTCGTGTACGCGCTTGTGTGAGAGTGCAAACAAGGCCCACCGGCGTCGACAGGTTTATGGCTCAATCGATCCACGAGGCGCCGACCGCAGCCGCGCAAATTGCTGCTTTAAATACCTGGCCCAACCGCGGCAGCACGCAGGACCCATCCTGGAAGGGAACCGCCGCGGCGTCGTTGGCCCCATCTCGTGAAAGAGGCTGCGAGGCCACGACTCCGCCTCGAGCGCTTTCCGTCCCGCGCGCAGTGAATGCCGTTCGTATGCGCCTTCTACGTCGCGGAAGGTATGCATGGACGCTGCGCTTATGATGGCTGGTGTTTGGTTCAGAAAAGGAGTGCTTCTTTTCCTTTTGCATTGGTTGCTCAGTGCCCCCCCCCCCCCCCATAACAGGGATGGAATAAGGGCCGCTGATTTTCGGTTATATAGCAGGGGTCTCGAACACGCAGCCTGCGAGCATTTCGCTATCGGCTCGCGACCCCTGGCAGACACCATGTTTTGAAACGCACAGCTTCAGCTTCAGAACGCTTTGGGGAGACAGCTTCAGAACACATTGTTCTGAAGATCCCCTCCGAGAACGCCTTCTCGGCAACGCTGGTATTCTGTAAATAAATAAATAAATAAATCACCATGGAAGAAAAACTTTATAATCGCAGAATCGGCGTCCAGATTATAGTCATTGTGGCATCAATGTGTTGCTCGAATCTCGACACCAAATTCCCTTCAGAAATGACCCATATATGACGTATTGGAGAGGCCTCTTTTTTAATGACAGTGTTTGCTGACGTTTGGCCTAAGAACGCTATGTGAATATCTAACGGGCCCTGTTTAGTCTAATAAGCCCACTTTCACGTTAGAAATATGGAGCGAGTTCTTACGTTTTTCTTGCGTACTCGGCGTTTGTTACATTCCTGCTTCTCTTCATACGGGCGTAGAATGCTATATGGGTGTAAATTTAGCTCCATTTTGCCACAGATAATTAAAGGGTCCCAAAACGTTTTTTTGACGTTGCGTCACTGATTAGGCAACACAATTGTGAAATCATTCACACCATAAATAAAGCGAAGCACCATGCGCTAAGGCAGCTATGAGCTTATTTCTGTCGCCTTCCTCCTTACCACTGCTGTTCCTCCTCAACTCGATCAGCTGCGGAGTGCGCGCTAGCGACGACTGCGCCTCCCTCGTCCGCCGCCCTGCGGAGCCCTCCGCAGCTACATAGCGCCCCGATATCTTTACTGAGCTCCCCAGCCTCGGCAGTGCTAGCCTCTGCGATAGAGCCGTGGCCTCCGCGATCGGCAGCGCGCAACGCCGCGCCGCCGTAGCCGATCGCGGAGGCCATGATAGAGCGCCGACGACTCGTGTGTACGCCGCCAGATGCCGCGACGATACCGTTGGCTGAAACGAAGGAGCACGTTGTAGGAGCACGTTCTTGCATTTAGATTGGGAACATTACGTGCACGTCACATGTTAGGGGGCCAATCAGCGGTCTCGCATTCGATCGCTCGATGATGGGGGCGTTTGAAAACGCCTTTTGTTGAGCCGCTGCGACCTTTTGCGATACGCGTGTTCAAAACCTTATTGTAAATTACACACTTTATGCCCAGCGCTGAAATCTGTCCTGTAATGGTCCCAGTGACCCGCTCTACCGGATCACCATGTTTGCACAACATCGTCAAAACCGTTTCAGGGTCCCTTTAAGGTGTAAAATGTTGCTCTCATAATCGCTACAGCTATTGCACGCCGTCGCCTAGACTCGATGACTTCATGCAGACAGTCGGGTGGCCTCTGTCCCAAGAGCTTCTGAAAAATAACTTAGTAGCATAACCGCAAACGTACATAATATGAATGAATAATTGGTATACATATTAGTGTGGTTATACATGCAACTGCCCGGCAGCCCTCATCCTGGAGCTTCGGAAAAGTATACTCTTACTGCCATGGCACACCCAGTAGCCCGTCCCGGAAGCGTTACGGCGTTTATTGACGACGACAGACGGTTAAGCGGTAGTAGCGTGAGTAGCCACACCTACACTGTAAACAAAAATTACCCGAGATGGGAGCTTTTACCAGCGCGTCAACCGATAAAACTCCCATGCCCCAACCATTTACTCCGTCATAGCGGAGTGAATTCAGCGCATGACATCATTTTACCACCATTGCTAAGTGACGGAGTATAAAAACGACATGCCCTTATTATACTACCCACACGGAGTTTCAGTTCACGTGGTCCCAACCCCCACATGGGAGTTTTTAACAGCCGTCTTCGGTTGCGACGCTCTTGCGGCGGTGTGATGTGTGTGTGTATGCGCGCTTGAGCTCGCGCGTCTGTTTAGTGCTTCCGTGTGATGCTCCAGTGCATTGCTTGGTTCGACGAATCGTCGGTGGGATTTGTATCTGTGCGTGCTCGCACGTGTGCTTAGTGCGTCCAAGTGAAGCGCCACTTCGTTTTTTTAAACGAGTCTTGAGTGCGCAGTGAGTTTGCAACGGCCGATCAGTGTTCTGTGTAAACGTGTCAAGGCTCTTTCCACTGGTGACCGCTCTGCTCCTCCAGCCAGACGCCGAATGCCGCGCATCGACCAGACCACCACAGTGATGCGCGAATCGGAAATATTTTGTTACGAAGTGGCTGGGGCACCACCGCCCAGCGAGTGTTGACGTGGTTTTAGGCTTCCGAAATTATCAAGATTGTATGCGGACAAGCCAGGATTATCGGAAAGCAAACGTCAAGGCTATCGACCGGAAGGAGAAAGGACCAAAAGGATACCAAATTTACCCAGGTAGATCGAATATTAATAAAATTATGCAAGAAATTGTCCCGGACCACGCCTAGGCTTAGCTGGCTTCAGCAAAAGCTCATACATTGATGTAAATATAAACTCCCATATAGGTACCCGCAAGAGCTCCGCGATGGATGTAAACAAATACTCCCATAGCTACCCGCAAAAGCTCCTCGATGGATGTAAATACAACTGCGGTCAAGCGGAGTAAATCTTTTACTCCGCATGACCGGAGTATATTAAACTCTCATCAGGGAATGCGCTAGAGGACAGGTCCATTTACTCCCATCTCGGGTAATTTTTGTTTACAGTGTATAGAGTCGCGTCCCATTTTTCACTCCAAAGTGATAAGCGGCCTACACGATACATCTTCATCACTGCAACGTACAGGGACAGTTTCAATTTCATCGTCTCTTTAACTTCCGTGTACACCTTCTTCTGTTTCGCCGTATGGTTATATCAACTGTAACGCATTGATATGCACACAAGAAACGCAAATGACAAATAATGAACACATGCGCACACCCAGCTCAGGCGCGATACGACCTAAGAAAAGACGCTTCGCATGCTTCGTATTGCCTGGTGCGGTGTATGCTGCATGCGTGACGCCTCCACCGCGCGCATGTCGTTGAAGTTGGCCGTTCCTCGGCAGCCCTCACCCGAACTCTAATTCGTAACTATGCGATCAGCCGCGCGCGCAAATGTTGCAGCCCCATAAAACGGGCGTTACGCGGAACGCCTCGGCACTTACCGGTTATCCCCTTTCTCCTTGGACTGCGCTGTCGAAAACGCGTTCTCTCCTGCAGCTCTTCTTATGTGTCCTTCCTCCTTCCCCTCTTTCTCATATGCTCGTAGCTCTCATATACTTACGAGGAAGCGGTTACGTACCGACAAAATGGACAGCCAACGGGCCGAGGAGGATTTGGGAAAGAGCAGTGAGTTAATTTGTTACGGCCCTCCTGAATGGTATAGAGGTGGTGGCGAGTGGACACACGCTGTTGGCGCGAGCGGGCCTAATGGGATCTGTGTAGCGCACACGCAGCACACTGATGGCTGTTAAAATAACAAATAGCGGGAAACACATTCAATCGCAAGTCAGTCGGGGACACGGTGTTTATCTAGATACGAGTATACATCTCTATGTATGTATACGTTGCGGATTTCCGTCGTCGTCTAGGACCACTCACCGCCCGTAGTGACAGGGGAGGAGAAGACAGTGCTCCTCCGAAGAAGGCTATCATTGCCGAGCCATTTCTTTGAGCGTGTATTGAGCATCGAGGAGGAGGAAGTGAAATATAGGCGTCCGCCTACATAATTGCCCGGCTGCCGCGCTGTACAGTTACGCGCCGTTTTCTCTTCGTTTCATCCATCTCCCTCTTACGCTCTCTCTCTCTCGTCACTCAGGTCTATACGAGATCCGATGGTCCGAGGGACACGGGTGTAATCGAAGGTTGTCCTAATGACGCCTAAGTGGCGTCTATAGCGCCGTCGCAGAGCGTGCCGCGCACGTGAGGCATATGCTGCGTTCGGGCTATATAGATGTGCGGAATGACCAAGCTGTGCGAGTACGTGCCGGAAGAAGACAGGCAGTGGCTGCTTGTGGGCGCGTAGGGATTGAAGCTGTGTTTACGTGATGCCAGGGCGGGAAGTGTTGAGCAGTGTGACGATGATGCAACCGTATGTGGTGCAGGACGGGCCTCCCTAGCCCATCTCAGGATGTTTGTATTTGCATGTTGCATATACTTCGGTGGCATGTGCAGAGGCATTCATTTTACGTTCATATTCTCGCCTCATCACATGTTGTTGCTGTTGTGTGTGTGTGTGTGTGTGTGTGTGTGTGTGTGTGTGTGTGTGTGTGTGTGTGTGTGTGTGTGTGTGTGTGTGTTCGCGTACACGCGCGTGCGCGCGTCTTTGAGGGGAAGGGAGAGGCATGATCTGACTGTTCTGATGGTGTTCGAAAAGTGGGGCAGGGCTTGTTTGAGAGGTTATGAGCGACCAAAGCTCTATGGGTAAAAGGGTACAAAAGTTCGGATTGAAGTATTTATAGACAGGTAGAGCGATGCATGTAGAACCAAATTGGTGTAATTATTAACAAAAGTATAATGGCTCGATTCTTCCATTCCATTTCCTGTCCTGCGGCAACGTCATGATGCAGTCAAGTCTTTCCATCAGCTCACGCGCTTTCGCTATCGAGAAAAATGGCACCTTATTAACCTTCATGCCGTTCCGCATAAGGCTCCGACTATCTCCAGTGATGTTGAGTCCTGTCACGCGTGACGTAGCGATGTGGGACCACCCACCGCAGTCGCGGCGCTTGTGGCTGCGTGGGACAACCCCGCTTTGATGCGCATGTACAGGCTTCACGCGCGCATTTTTCAATATGAAGATAAAAAGGAGAACTTTGAGCTTCTTTTTTTCTTTTACTCGTAACATTTCAGGTCACTTCGTGCAGTAATCAGCTGGTTATCGTATATTTCTTCCCGTATGATGATAAACCACAATGCACGTACGTGTACACGCACGTTCGTCCAGAACCGGCAACTTTGATGTATAGATAACATGTATGTAGACTTACTTTCGGGGCATGTAATGTAATCAACGTTGAGGAAATTAAGTGCGGTTCAATGAAATCTCACGTTCCATCTTGTGTGTACTGATACTCTCGGGCTTTGCAAAGCGAAAATGTGAGCGTATATATTTATACGTATATACATGAGAAGAAGGGAGGGAGGGAGGGAGGGAGGGAGTGCTCACGACTCCTGTCATCAATCCAGCGCGCCGTGTGCCGATTGTCGCCGAGCGAGAGGATTGAGACGTCATCAAGGGGGAAAGTGGATGCTGCGTGTTCTGGTACAGTCACGAAGTCGCTCCGTGTAGTCCGCCCATGCGGTTACACGCAGCTACACGACGCGCACACACGAAGTCGAGACCGCCGCCGCGTAGTGCGTACGCAGGGCGAAATAGACGACCGATGATATCTCTGTATCCGCGTACAACTCTCCGTGTATATACAACGACGGCATAGGTGTAAGAATGGAGTCCCAGAAGGCAAATGCACTACGGCGCCAACTTAGACTGTGGTAAGGAGTGCGATAGCTATACGACGATAGTACGAGAGATGCTATGTAGGAGTATCGATATGGGATCGTCTCCTTTGTTGTGACGCGTGTGCGGCGCGTCGCATAATAGATTGAACACGTGAGAAAGGAGGGGGGAAGAGGGGTCTTGGGGGTGCCCCTCCCCTACCCTTGCCGCCACGAGTGACAGACATAATACAGTTAAATAGATAAACAAGGCTTTGTGTCACCGATCCTGAGCTGTGAGGCACGGGACGCAATCGCCGGAAAAGAATTCCAAGAACTGACGTGTCAGTCCCCCGAAAATAATCCCACGAAATCTTGGACAATTAAGGTTTACGTCCCTTCACGCACTATCAAAACGCCAGCAGCGGTTGAAAGACCGAGTCAGAGTCAAATGTGATAAAAAAAAAATAACTATATTCTCATCAAACAGGCACGAAACGTGCAAAAACTCGGCTCTTCACAATACAAACAGAGATGGGTTAGAACATTACACGAAACCGTGTACAAAAACGTACAAGCTCATGCAATGCGACAAAGAATAAAACTCAAAAGATCCCTATTCAGCGAAGTCACTCGAACTGCCTTATCAACATGAAGCTTGCAGGCCGGGCTCGTCGGTAATCCCTGTACAGACTTGTAAATCCCTGTACTGACTTATACAACAGATGCATATATAGCGGCGTATCCCGTGTGAGGAAAAGGAGTGTACTAAGTCTAACCATTTCTATAGTGCCGAGAAATTTGGCACGATATTGATGCGCTGCGCAGGTGCACACTGATCCCCCTCAAATTCAGCCGGTAGCCGTCGTTCTCCGTAGAGTTGGCGCGTATTCCAATTTAAACTACGCTTGGCCCTTGGGTCATCTCGCGCGGCGTGCCGGCATGTGACCTTGACGCCCTCTGTCATTGCCAGCCGTGGCTTTCACATGATGCATAAGGAAAACTGTTAAGATTACTCCTTTAACGACAACTTGAAGGGAATTGTTTTAAACCGGTATGCTGTGACGTGAAACGCAGGCAGATCGCAAGTTTACGAGGTTGTTCACAACGCAGCTGCGAACGCAACCACGATGGAGAACAAGGTCATCACCATGGAGGAAGGGTAAAAAAGAAAGCTAGGAGAAAGTGTCACGTGACGATCTTGAAGCCTAGTCGTAAAGGATTTAAAAGAGAGAATCGTTAATCAGGAATTGGGCTGCATGAGACAATGAGGAATACGTTTTCGCGCATGCTAGTGGGGAAACACTGAGCAAGCAGCGATAGGGCGGGCGCTAAACTGGAGCCGTTGTCAAGGGCTGCAGAATTATTTCGGCCAATTATTTCGGGGTCCTGTATAACGTGCGCTGACAACGCACTGCATGCGGGCCTCTAGTATTTTCGCATCCATCAAGAATGCGACCGCACCACTGCCGGGACTGAACCCGAGTCCTTTTGGTCAGCAACCAAGAGAGAGAGCGAGAGAGAAAAGGCAGGGAGGTTAACCAGAAGTTGGCATCAGGTTTGCCACCCTGCGCTGGGTTGGGGGAAAACGGGATGAGAAAGTAGACAGAGAAAGAGCGCGAAGAAAACAATAACAAAGAGTACACACCCAGAGAAAAATAAAAGAAAGAAACCGCACACCACACGCGGGAAGACCGTTCTGGTTAGTCTTCCAGACAGGCTGGTCGCTCGCAAGGAGAGTACTGGTGCTTGCACACCTTCTTTCTTCTTCTTCTTCTTCTCCTTCTCTCTCTCTCTCTTTTCGTCGTTGAGCTCTGTCTATTCTCGCAAAAGTCAATGTTCTGACACAGGTTGGTTGTCCAGCCTGTTGAACTCGTCTCAAAGTGATTGTGTATGTGCACTGTGCTGCGGACACTCGCACAAGATGTGTTCGATGGATTCATCTTCAAAGCAGTGGTCGTAGGCTGCGGCGTCGGCCATCCCTATGCGGAAGGCGTCGGTGTTGGTACATGTGACGCCCATCCATAGGCGGCACAAAGGTTTAGCGTCTACTCGGCGGAGCCTTGAAGCTAGTCGAAGTCGGTAACCAAAGCACCGTAACCACCATATCACCGTGGCGGACTGATGAAAGAAACTCTCGCACTGTGGCCACCTGTATACGTATATATATATATATATATATATATATATATATATATATATATATATATATATATATATATATATATATATATATATATATATATATATATATATATATACACGGAACAAGCTTGTCATATATTAAGCATAACGCCGCTCTGTCATCCCCATTGAGTTCAACTCCCCTAGACTGACTCTTATTTTGTGTCACGTCCCACAGCTATATGTATTTTGCACATAATGTACTATTAGTAGAGGAACGTACACACGTTCTGTGGCATAAAAAAAATTGTCTGGTGCAGCAGCTGCGCAGCGTCTCCGAAAAAATATGTGGCGCCGCCGAACACCAGGTACTATCATTGTCACAAGAAAAAAATAAAATAAAAATTACAATGTATCATCTTGGCACTTTAGTGGCGCGTGACACACCTAACCATCGCCACTGCTGCAGATGTGTAAACTAAAATAAAAAACAAAACTCATATACAAGCGTATACGTTATTATGACGCAAGCTGACAGGCTTTCTCTCGCGTCGGGCTTGAGAAAAAAGGACAAAAAATCAAGGATTTATGTAATCTTTTGTATGAACACAGTAAATCAGCCGTGCACGCGTGTGCGCCCTTCGCTTTGCGTGCCGCGACAAAGCAGGCCTATATATGCCGCTGAGTTTCCTATACAGAAACTATAGATGGTATACCAGTATACCATATAGCGAAGCTATCACTGAGACGTTTCAATCAAGATGCAGATGTGACTTCCTTCCTGCTATGCTGCGCTGTGGTTACGTTCAGTTCTGTAGCCACGATTCTATAGGTCGGCAAGGGAAATAGTAGCACCCCACAAACGCCTCTTCGAGCCACACCTTTGATTCTGTTGTGCGCCTGGTGGTGAAATTAAATCAATCTCAATTCAGGTATATTCGAGACATTAAGCTGAATGAATGAGTTAAGCTTGGTCGCTCTCGGGTAGATTATCGCGGTTATGCGTGCCAACGGCTACTTTGATAATCGCTAAGCACGCAGGGTGCGTGGTCGATATATCCGACCAGGGAAGCATGTATTTCGATGAGGGCGAAATGCTAGGACGCCCGCGTACTTGTACATTCAGATCCCAGTCGATGAACCCTATAGGAGGTAAAATATTATTGGAGATTTCTTCCCCGCGCATGCAGCCTGCCTCGTAAGTGCATTGCGATTTGGATTTGGTACGCAATGGAACTGAACTTAGTTATTGTTTCTTAGGTCGTGGCGTTGGGGGTTGCAGCTTATCTTTGCGAATGTCTAGAATTGGAGAGAGAAAATTTCACCTGGTCGAAAAGGCACATGATGTCGAAGTCGACGAATGATTGAAATACACCAAGAGAGCGAGAGTCTGTCGCGTTTAAGTGTCTAACGCAACGGCGAATCAGTTGAACTTAAAGAAAATAGCGAGGTTGTTCGACGCTCGAAGGAAGAAGTCCAGGCAAACTTAGCCAAATCCACTTGGCCATCACTTATCATTCATGTCGCATATAAACCGCTGCACACAACTCCAGCAGACCACTAGCGCCGGAGTTTCCTGTACTATAATCATCGTGGGAAGCCAACTACAATACGTACTAATGCAAGTAGGAACTACGGAATGAGGAAAGCAAATAAAGAACGAGCGGTAGGGTGACGTGGTATAATTTCTCGCTTATATGCATATAACGTGCTTCAGGAAAGAAACCACTGAATAGCGTTATCTGACGGTGATAGGTGAAGTGTTGAAACTCTTCCACACCAGGAAAAGAGTACCGCCCCACCATTCTTTTCACGGATTGCAGCGGGTCGTATTTAAACGACTAGAAAAGCTACGCAACTATAACGACGCTAAGCTGACTGCTTTTCCTAAAGAGATGCGATCGCAGCAGCCGTATAGTATAAGTAATAGTAATAATAATGCTTTCCGGGGTTTTACGTTCCAAAACCACGATATATGATTGTGAAAGATGCCATAGTGGAGGGCTCTGGAAATTGCTCTGGTACCCCACATTATACACAGGCCTCAAATTTTCGCCTACATCGAAATGCAGCACGCTGCTGTCAGGATTTGATCTCGCGTTCTTCGGATCAGCAGCCGAGTGCCATATCCAACACACTGCCCTGCCAATTAAGGCTAGTAGTAGCCGCAGTATAGTATGCTAGAGGTAGCGGTAGTAGCATCTGGTAGTAGTGGTGCATTATAGTAGTAGCGGTTAGTATTAGTAACGTTTAGGAGCAGTCGACATGTTTCTCCAATGCTGGCCGCATCCGCTGCCAAGGTTGCCGGCATGGCTGCCCACCGCACGTTGCCCACCACGCTCGCCATGCATGGTCTCCAGCGCCGAAACTTGTGCATTGAGCCTCCCGTTGCTAGAGGGTTGGTTCTTTTACAGGCTGTACGCCGGTGCATTCTCAGATAATGAATGGCAGCTTATCACTGTCCATGAAGAGGAAAGTGTATGGCAGCTGCATCTTATCGGTACTCACCTACGGGGCAGAAGCATGGAGGCTCATTAAAAGGGTTCAACATAAATTGAACGCAGGGGGCAATGGAACGAAAATGATAGGTGTAACGATAAGGGACAAGAAGAGAGCGGAGTGGATTAGGAAACAAAGGCGAGTTAAGGACATATTAGTAGAAGTTGAGAAGAAGAAATGGAACTGGACGGGGCATGTAATGCGAAGGCATTTGAGATAACCGTTGGCCACTGAGGGTAACAGAGTGTATCCCTATAGAGAAGGCAAGCACGGCAGGGGGCGGCAGGAAGTTAGGTGGGCAAATGGGATCAAGAAGGTCGCGGGTATAGCGTTAATTAACTGCATTAATTGCTGTACGTCGTTGTGTTTCCTGTTTGTATTACAAGCAGGCATGTAGAATGTGTAGGTCATTTGCGTTCTTCCGAACACTATACTGATTGGTCTCTGCTCAGCCTGGTATATAAAAGCTTGGTTTGGATCACTCCGAAAAGTTGCCGGGCTCAAAATAAAGTTCTCTCTCTCTCTCTCTCTCTCTCTCTCTCTCTCTCTCTCTCTCTCTCTCTCTCTCTCTCTCTCTCTCTACGCTAGGGCAAGTAACGTTCTCCCTCTCTTTTTATCCCCGTAAGATATAATTGAATCACCGACGCAATATACACGCACAATTTCCTTTTTTTTTTCCCGCACTATGCGATGAGAATAAAGGTGAAGATGAAAAGATAATTTTGGCTTGAAGCCCACGATGACGTAAACGACTTGACTATGTGACCAGTGGCGAGCGACTGCGAAGCAATAAAGCAAAGTGAACCCACTCCAGCAAACCCAGTTTCGTACTGTTCAGCAATGCTATCGCCCAGTAAGGAAAAATGGCGGCAATAAAATAAGTCGCGAGCTTTTAACGCGTGCACAAATTATCGCACGTATAGCGTCATTCATTATTCAACAGAGAGAACAGTTTTCCCGCCTCTACGAGGCAGGCGTCTCGCCTTTACGCATGCATGCCAGCGCCTTTAATGACTTCCGTATATATTGGTAGTCTTGCAGTTAATGTACTAACGCCCTAAGGCTGTGTGGCTGGAGCAGGATTTATTTCAACAGCTGAGCTGCTTACGTTCGAGGTCTTGTGGAGCGACGTCGTCCGCAGATAACAGCGGAGCTGTCTCGCAGAAGGGGAAATTTCTTGCCCTCGACTTGATAGTGCTCACGCGAGTGATACTTATGTGACACTTACACGAAGGACAATAAATAAATAAATAAATAAAGACAAGAAAATATGAAAGTTCTTAGAAGACATAAATATCCTTTGCAAATACTAATTTTCGCTTGATTCTGAAGGCCCAAAGAATGACATAACTCTTACGTAAATTCTACGCTATCTTTTTTTTCTCTCTCTTATGGTCTATGCGATTCATAATTACTCGTGTTTTAATGTTCTTGTACTTCCCCATATACATTTACATGTGCAGACGCGTGTACCCAATCTTCCTATATGGGAACACCAGCTCGGAACTTTGACCAGTGCACAGTCGAACTGCATAGTGCCGACTCTTCTGATGTAGTTTCTAGTGCATAGGTTTCCCTACACACTCCCTATGGTGGTGTAAACGCCCCCTTCTTTTTCTCAAGGCACACCCTGTATTTGTTACAATATGGGACAAATTCACGGACAAATTCACGATATCTACACAACCAACAGCCCCCCCCCCCCCCCTATAATTTCAATTAAGGGGGAGGGGGGATGATATACCGGGGGCCCCCTGGTATATATCGTATGAGAATTTTCTTTGTTTCCTTCTTCCGAACTTTTGTTAGTATTGCTAAGCGAGAAGGAGTAGCCGGTGCCTTACTGAAGGAACCAACGTCTCCGGTTCACCGCTTCAATAATAATAAAAATAATAATAAAGACAGACAAGTATTGGGTTGTGCAAAAAAGACAAGCGGACCTACGCTTCTCCTCGACCCGCTCAATGCCCATGCCCTTGCATTAAGCCCACTGCTACATTTTAGCGATAGTGATAATGACTTGCAGTCCTGCATGACAGTGACACTGAACTTGACACCCTGATTGATTTGTGGGGTTTAACGTCCCAAAACCAGCTCTGATTATGAGAGACGCCGTAGTGGAGGTCTCCGGAAATTTCGACCACCTGGGGTTCTTTAACGTTCACTGACGTCGCACAGCACACGGGCCTCTACATTCCGCCTGCATCGAAATGCAGCCGCCGCGGCCGGGCTTCGATCCCGCGACCTTCGGATCAGCAGCCGAGTACCATAGCCGCTAGACCACCGTGGCGGGGCAACTTGACACCCTTGCCCCAACTGTGTTGTTGACCCAGTTTTCACAGGTGTGGTAGTTGGCCTTACTTTATTATTATTATTATTATTATTATTATTATTATTATTATTATTATTATTATTATTATTATTATTATTATTATTATACGTGTCCAGCTTTCCCATGTACCTACAGGGCACGAATTGGACTGCTCGCAATCTATTGTACCTTCGCATCGCAGGCGCATCTTCGAGTGCAACGGCAGCAATCCCAACGTAATACTGTCACTACGAACACTTTGCGTAGGAGTTGAGGCCCGTGTGCTGTGCGACGTCAATATACACGTTAAAGAACCCCAAGTGGTTGAAATTTTCGGAGCCCTCCACTACGGCGCCTCTCATAATCATAGCTGGTTTTGGGACGTTAAACCCCACAAATCAAAACAATCAAATCTATACGCCACGTAGTAAAAGCGTCGAAGTATAGTCCCCTGGCCACCACAATGGAGTGTTTATTAAGAGGAGTGCATAATATATAGTATACTGACCGGCGATACCCATCTTGTGTTCTTCGGCCCGAGTATATATATCGCGGAATGAAGCAAGAAAAGGCGGCGACTCTGACGGACGACATGCACGGGGGTTTGGGGGACCCGGGCCTGCGGCTTTTGCCAGAGCATACACGCTGCCGCCACGCCGGTAAAAGGAGGCCTTATCCGCTATACAGATTCCGGCGAACGATAAGCAGCGAGACAAGGGCAATTTACAGCCGCCGTCGCCACCGCCGCCGTTGCGCTCGGCGGCCGCTGAACAGGAGCGGCGAAGCACGCCGAAGACGACGGCTTCCCTTTCCGATCGATTCCCTGAAAACCGGCTGTTCCTCTCTCCGTGTGTGGGGAGGCCGCGTTCGCGGTGTGTTCAGCGCAGGTTGAAAGCATGCGTTGCTGGTGCTCGCTTCGCTGATTCGCCTCCTGCACATGTATATGCCTAAGGGTGGTTCGTTTTCGGGTAAAATCCGATTTCGCCGGAGTCTTATATACACCCCCAATATGTTACAGAAAAAAATCGGTTTGAACCCGGTTTCTCCCTGAATCGTTTTTTTTTTTATTTGTAATGCTTCACGTAGTTAGCTATGCACAAAATTCGGTTCCGTTGGTTTAAGTTAACGCCAGTGACGTGTATGTGGATGCTGCTCGACTTGTAGCTTGTAAATTTTAAGTTTGTAAATTTCGCCCGCATTTCGGAATTTTTCTACAGGAAACCCGATTACCCCCTTGAAAAATAGCACCCGGTGCTTTCCCCCACGAATTTGAGAAAATATAAACTCCGCCATGCACAATTTTATCGTTATTATTATTCTTAAATGTGCTTGTAGCAAAACTTGGCATCATGTGTGGAGCTTGCCATCCGAAAATTTTGAATGTCGAATCGAATTCGGCCTTCTGTCTAGTCGACTGCGTCTTCGAAGCTATCACGGTGCTATTCATTAACGGGAATTTTTTTTTTCGATAGCGTTCGTATGTTCTAAAAATCTCAACTGCCGCTATAGACCCTTTTCATAAACTGCAAGCTAGCTTTCCTGCAATGCAGCTTGCCCTACTAATGGCGGCATTGACAATCTGGCAAACAACGTGTGTAAGTGCAACTTGCCTGCGATAGGGCATGTAAAATGTCGACGCAGCCCTTCTGATACAAACATTCCCAAAAAACGGGCCGCAGCAAGTGCAACTTGAATTTTGAGAGCATTTAAATAATGACAGCTGTCGCCATTAGTAGGGCATGTTGCATTGCAGGGAAGCTAGCTTTACAGTTTATGAAAAGGATCTATAGATAAACTTAGGGTTGCCGCAAAAGCGTCGCAAGTTTCATCCCCCGAGTGTACGAATAGATAGACGTAATGAAACCCTTTATACATTCCTTTGCTTCGATTCGTTGTCCTCGTCCGTCGCGTTATAGTCTATAATAGTTAAGATGCTTAACTGCTGGACCGATAGACGTGGGTGCGGACCCTGCCGGGGCGGTTGCATTTTCCTTGGGAGCCGAAAACGCCAAAGGCTTGTGTATACCGTACATGTTCCTTTATTATCTTTATTTCGGAATAACTCAAAGCTGAGTGGTTCAGCAACCGTATCGATCGCGCCATAACTATACCGCGTGTACAGATAACCAAACTGTGACTGCGAGACACAAGCATCCGTGGACTCGACGCTGTCTTTAATAGAAACAAGCGTGTACCTTCGTATAGATATGTAGACAAGTGCTACCGCGAGAGAATCGATCCGGACACCCGTATAGATACGACAGTACTGCCAAAACATACGCCTGAATATGCGTTGTATGCAGTGAGCCACGCATTTACGTTCCACAATGTGTCTTTTGATAAGCAAACCACAGACACGACTGTGGTTTGCGTCTGTGGTTTGCTTATCGTCTGTGGAACGTGGTCGTCCGACCCCAGCTTAAGCTGCAGCCATTGAGCGCCGTTTTACAGGACGCATATGCAAGAAGTGTCTGGGATCTGTAGCACGCATGCTTACAGATATTACCACGTGTACGTGGCCGCATCGTATTTCCTGCACGAATCGCTGACGTGCGACGCCTTGTGGCACGAACGCCGCTGTATAGATCGAGGCGTGTAGGTGTGCCGATAGGGCAGTAACAAGGAAGCAAGGAAAATGGAACAAAACGGCTACAATACAACGACTCTCGCATACTCAACCCGCGCTTTTACCGTTTGCGTGTACTTATCAGGACAATGCGAGATTTAACTTCCGCGAGTTCGAACAGAGTCGGCACCTAGCGGCATACGGACGAAGCTTCTAAGTGGGGACGTGGCCTCCGCGATCGGCAGCGGCGGCGCGGGGTTGCTCCGGCCGTCCCATTCGGACGGAGAGGGTGTAATTGCGGAAAGGGGCGTGGCCGCTCTTTTCGCCGCACCATGGCGCGCGCAACCCAAGGCTCGTGTGGCTCGTTTTCCATGGCGCGGGCGGGAGCTGCAGACGAAAACTTGATTATCGCAGCCAAAGCGCAGTAGGAAATTACTGAAAAACAATGCCAGCGTCAGGCAGAGCAGCTTACTGGCGTAAATATGCATCTGCGAAATTGTTATACAGACTTCGGAGCCGAGTGAGGCAGGTCGACATTATATAGAGCTTCATACCACTCAACTTCTTTTTCAGGCGGCTGTTCTCTCGCTGCAGTCTCCTGATAGCATCTGCTTTTCTGAACATTTGCACCCTCATGCGGTTTATATTCTCTAAGTCTGACTGCTTGCGAGGAAGAAGGTCCTCAGTAGTTTGCGTTGTGCACTCAGTTGTCTCACTTGTCTGCTGCAGTTCACCAACTGCGTCTTGTCCACTTGCTTCCTTACCTCCGACCACCAGATTATCTTCACACATAAATGTCGCTACGCGGATAGCAGAAGCCTCTGATGGCTGGCTTTCACTGCAGCCTGCACCTTCAGCACTTGTTCCTTCATGCCCCTCCAAGGGTAAATGAAGGTGGCTGTCTTCAAACACTGCACGCAAGGAGGGGGCGGAAGTTGACAAATTGCCCTTGCGTATTTCGCGGTCACAGGCTGAATCAAGAGCTCCACCACAACCACGCGATAAATTTGAGGTCCCTTGTTTGTCTAGAGAACAATTCGGCGACAATCGCTATAACTTGCGTCTTTTTTGTTTTTTTGTGGCTGCATGCTGTGGCTGCATGTAGCTCGGATAGCCTGGGAACACGCTGAACAGTATTCCGCTTGAGCCGCCGCACATTTTTGGAGCCCAGAGCGTAATCCAACTCTAAAAAGTGAAGCCCGCAAACGATCGACACTACTAGCGGACTTGTTGTAGGGCACGAAGTCCTTTCTCGATATGTCCCTATAGCCATGTTTGGCGACGATGATAATTTGCCGGGAATTCGTCAAAAGTTATCACAAGCTTTTTCTTCCTGTCAGAGTGACAGAAAGGTACGCAGCGGTACATTTACCTGCAAATAAAGAAAGATATGGAATTACGGTGTGAAGCGCTTCACACATTGCCATGCAATTTTCATCATGGTGATAAGTGCGCAAACTCAGCACAAGGACACAGCAAGGAAACACAAACGAGCGCAGACTGAAAGTGACGTTTAATGAACCTGTATATATGTACACATACATGAGGGAAAGGAAAAAGCGATAAATATAAAGATACACAAGTATGAAATAAATCATGTGCCATCAATGTATGACAGTTCACACTCTAAAAGCGACACTGACGGAGAACTGACGCATATGGTACTGTTTTTCTTGATAAAGAACGCCTCAGCAATTTCCCTTGTTCTTCGGTCACGGTGCCAATACAGAACTGAGAGCGACTGTGCTATAGGATTGATAAACAATAAAAAATAAAGGGGGTTGTCTCAAGAAAAGGCTGTGGCGTAAACCATGTCGAGCCGTACACCACCTGCCGTTGCAACGTAGTGTATTTGATTCCCCTGTCTTGTGACAATGTATACATTGGGCAGACGAAACGTTGCATTAATGTAAGGTTGCAGGAACACCATAATGCTCTATCATCGGCCCCTGGTTTGCACCTGTCTGCGCATTGTGCTAAGTGTGGATGTGTTCCTGAATTTCCACGCACCTCAGTTCTGTATTGGCACCGTGACCGAAGAACAAGGGAAATTGCTGAGGCGTTCTTTATCAAGAAAAACAGTACCATATGCGTCAGTTCTCCGTCAGTGTCGCTTTTAGAGTGTGAACTGTCATACATTGATGGCACATGATTTATTTCATACTTGTGTATCTTTATATTTATCGCTTTTTCCTTTCCCTCATGTATGTGTACATATATACAGGTTCATTAAACGTCAGTTTCAGTCTGCGCTCGTTTGTGTTTCCTTGCTGCGTCCTTGTGCTGAGTTTGCGCACTTATCACCATGAATGCTTACCAACTGGCCCGATTGTCCGCTCTTCTGAATTTTCATCATGCCGCTAATGATTTATTAGGGGCATATCACCCGTATGTGAAACTACTCGCGCCTAGAAGGAACGTATACAACATAGCAAGGCAAAGAAAAAATTCTCTCTTCAAGGGCTACAAACCAGAGCTCAAAACTTCCGACTAGTGCAGTCAACTGCATATGTTGTTCGAGCCAGAGAACATCGCTGTAAAGTGCCTGCCCAGTACTTTCAGAATTGCCAGAAAGGCACACATTGCATAATTGTCATCACATATCACAACTTCTTTAACAAAGGAAAGGCGGTATTCCGCACTCTGGTCAAGTGTAGCGCGACGAAAGCCTCGGTTACCTTAATCCGCTAGCAAACGACCACTAAAGCTGCATGCAAAAGCGATTTGTAGGTCTTTGACAACATGCCTTTACTTTTTGTAGCTGCAGGAAGGAGTCGAACAAAAATTTTACTGCGTGGCCGCGGTTCTTCTGCGTGTAAATGAGTCAAAACGGCCTACTCGTGACTAAACTCGCACTGCAACTGGCAGGCTGTGCCGGTCAGGCGAGCGCGCGGAGCGCGCCGCGAGCCTTGGGCTAAGGGCGCCACCTAGTGGCGCCTTTAGGCGCTAGCGGAATTACACTTCTCCCTTTGTGTACGCGCCGAATGGGACGGCCGGAGCAACGCTGCGCCGCTGCAGCCGATCGCGGAGGCCACGGTGGGGATGGCTCGCTGCGTCGTCTGCTATGCACTGTGCGTCTTACACGCGCGCGTACGGCATGAATATCCTTTAGGATGTTGCTTGTGCTGGTGCAGTTGCCCGCGTGTATTCTTATCGAAGTACACAAAGGCGTCTGACTTTGCGCTGCAATCTTTGCTCGTTATTTTATTAAGAACACGGAGGGCGCGTGTCGAGAGCGCGTGCCATGCATGTCATCGCCGCAACCGGTTCGGCACAATTACTTCAGCCTACACTCTAAGCCAAAATGGACGAAAATGGGGTATGCTGTTCGTCCTTTCGGGGACTAAGTGGGCTGCCACAGATTTTGAACCAATTTTGGAGTAACTGCAAGACTGTAACAGCAGCGGTTCAAGTTTTTCGTCCCCTGCAGTTACCACTCGATGGCTTAACGGTTGCCCTCGGTGGACCATTCTAGGCAGACGAACTGTTGGACCAGTTCAGACCAAACGCAAAAAAGAAAAATGGAGGCTTCCGATTGCGATCACATTTTCACTCGATCTATCAGCATTTATATCACACATGCATACTTTATCAGCATTTAATATCGCACATACAGACTCCAATGCATTCAAAGGAACATCACACACACGTAGACACTCAAGCTTACACGCAAGCATATCAAAGTAATGCACCACATAGACCACTCAAACCGCACACCGACGGTCGGGTATATATACTCACATATATTGCCCCACATGTAGTGCCGGTGGCAAGTTGCTGTTCAGCGCAGTTACAAAATATATATTCACAGAAGAGCCGTGCGGTTAGCGTCGGCTCTTAGATAACCCATCACCGCACAGAACTGTTAATCTAAACCCGCCATATCGTGAGCGCGTTTTTAATTAACGAATTCCAATTAGTAGCTAGCACCTCGTCGATTGAAGCGAACGAGCGTTCGCAATGCCGTGCGCGAGCTCATAAAACACCCCTGAGCACGCACAAACACAGTAACGGCAAGCATTCTCCCGCGGCGGCGAAGAAACGCGAGGCACAGTTGCCCCGCCGGTGTACCTGCTTGCCGAAGTCGTCCGTAGGCCTTTTCCGTAGAGCACGGCTGTAGAACAAACGATCACCGGCGCTCACAAAATACCCAGTCCTGTGCTATTTCTACGGTCGTTATTCCGCACACAACTGAAGAACAAGTCTCATCGTCACTGTCGCGGCTGAGATGTGATGTACTTACCCTACTCACAACGAACAAGACGGCTCGCAGTCACAATATGCAGCGTAGTCGCAGCGCGCCGGCGGCAGCACGTTGGTTCGGTCAGCCACGTATCAGCGCTCGCCTTCGCGATAGCTGCTTCACAGTGGTCGTCGCACGAGGCGAAATACACAATTTTAATTACACTTTATTCTACGATACAGACAGTATTTCCCGGAAAACAAAAAGTACTTTTCTTTTCCTTGCGCCGGCGATAGCTCACGACGGCCGCCGACGGGCTCGATGCCGACGGCATGCGAAGTTTCTTTTCGCGTACAAATTGCAGCCATTTACTCTTCGGGCACTCGGCAAGCAACCGCTGACGATCAAAACAACTTACTTTTGTTAGCGATGTAAATATCCGTTGTAATTCGGCGCGTTCAAGCAATGTATCCACAGCGTGTAGGCTTGGAAGCTCGCACTGGCACACACACACTACGCCAGCAAACTCGCCGTAACACTACGCGAGCCTCCGCAGGCCTGAGACGGCAGCCGAGCGAGTGGTGTCCTCCAGTTGTTGAGGAATGCATGTTTGCTTGCTTTTGTATTTTGTTGCTCTTTTGACAACTCACGTGCTTGAGCCTCTGACAGGAAGGGGGGGCCTAAAGAATGGCGCAGCGGGGCAGAAGCATGCGAACGACGATCGGCAGACGGACTCGGGGGAGCAGACGAGAAGCGTCTAAATTTTCCCTGAACCACTCAAACTACATGGCGCGGCCAGGCAGCGCGGACGCAGACGAACGAGCGCAGACCAACGGGTGCTTTTAGACCCCCCATTGGTACTTTTCGTGGCGGGCGTTTGCGCACGACACGCACCGGTCGAACGGTTCATCCTTTCGGATGAACCGTTCGACCGGTGGTCTAAATGTATGCAGTTAGTCCATTTTTTCCCAATTCTGGTTTAGAGTGTAGCTGCTGCTGTGCTTATCAAGCGTGTACGACATAGCTCAAGCCGCTTACAACGCAGCACCGCCGTGTACATTCCAATGCGTGCCGTCGACCGCCTATCGAGACTAACACGGTGACGGTGCTGCCACCTATATAGGTTGATCTCGCGGCCGGTGCAAATAAAAAATGGTTCTTTCGACTTCTCACCCCGTGCGTGCGCTTGTAAGTGCACTTTACGATAACTGTACGATACAGCGAGTGTAGGCAAAAGAGAGGGTGATACGCAATACGCGGAAGACTGTCGCCGTTCGCTACACAGAAAGATTAGCTCCCAGAAAGCTTCGTTGTTCTTGCAGGCATTGGCGAGGAAATGAGGGCCGCGAGAGCTTAAACGAACACCTGCATTGTATACGCGTATGCCACGCCGGCGGCTGTGCAGTACAGTTGCTAAAGAAATCACGCCCCGGTCAAAGCGACAGCGCTGTGCGTATATCGAAGCTTCCGCGTCAGCCTGATATAGGAAGCGCGCGCTTCCTGGGATGTTGCTGCGATCGAGCGAGCGAGCGAACAAGCAAGCGCACCGCGCCCGACGCGTCTAGCGTAAGCGGCTTTGCTGCAGAAAGCCGTTTCCTCCGCGCGAGATAGTTCGCGAGAAGAAAAGAAATTGTGAAAAAAAAAAAAAAAAAAAGCTTTATACCCGCTCGAACAGCTCGCTGCGCATTCGGGCGTGTGATCTGTGCCGTTTTATTCCTGCTTTCGTTTTCGCCTTTTTTTCTTCTTTTCTTGCTGTTTCTGAAGGCCGCGGCTCGAGTTTCTTTGCCGATTCGCGCGGAGGATCGATGGCACACGCGGCGGAGCTTGTTGAGATTTCGTGTGTGTATGTATGTATGTATGTATGTATGTATGTATGTATGTATGTATGTATGTATGTATGTATGTATGTCAACTATCGGAGCCCTTTCTTCCGGGAAAATTCATATGGATTTTCTTGTAGCATTCAAGTGATGGATGTCCCTTTTCCCCGTTCATGCGGCTGGAGTACCGTCCGTTTATGTGTGGGACGACCTGGACAAGTGAAATGGCAGCGCTTCTTCGTTCGTATTTCATTTCTAAGATCAGTCTCGCATGATATGTATGACGACGTTCCGACGATAAGTTGAATTAACAAACGTTTATTGTAAAAAATAAAAAAAGTAAAAGAGGTAGGGGAAGCAGGTGGGTGGGACCCTTATAGTCCAGAGCTCCACTGGCCTCAGCAGCCCGGAGGCGTGACTTTTCGAGGAAGTGCCGCGTCTTGTACACGGTTATGGGCACACCACTCACTTCTTCCTGTCCCAACTCACCGTCTCCTTTTCCTCTTTTCTTCCTCTCACCTTTCTTCCCCTCTCATCGTGCGTTTCTACTCCGCACATTTTTTTCACTTACACCTTCCAAAGAGACATATAACGCCTTTAGCCTTAATAAATCGTGCTAACTGACACAGGCATGTGCGCACGCAATTTACACACACCAAGTGGATCACAAATGACATTGATCAGTGAAAAAGAAAAGCTGCTATTAGGAACAGCGTCAGGAGGAATGCTATGAGAGAAGCGCAATTAAGTTCGCAACAATGTGATTTCACGCCAAGCGAAGTGAGGCTGACATGCATGCTCGCCTTTTTTACAGTTGCTGCATTCCTTATATATACACATGGTCAGAGACATGTACTGATGAACCTATACATATATTATTTTCAAGGGTTGTTTCGCATAAGTATGTCTTCATCATGTTTTCAACCGTCATTCTTTTCTGGCCTGTTCTATACGCACCACCCACACGTTCCACTCTTCTCTATAATACGCGGGCTTCTGCTCAGGGATCGTGTATACCGCACACTTCGACACAGTGTTCATATTTTAATACCACTACAAAGCGACAACGCTAACAATTCAATATGGCCGCACCTAAAAGCATCGGCAAAATAACGGCTAAGTAGCCCTTATATTTACCTCTGCTTACTACTCTGTCTCTCTCTGCTAACCTCTGCGCACTTCTCGGTGACATTTCTGCCTCGAACGCGTGGACCGTCAGAGCCGCTGTCGCTAAACCGATCAAACGGTCCGGCGCCCTGATCCTCGGCACATGACGTCAGCACTCGGAGCCATGCGCACGTCGGGTGCAAGCGTCAGCGTTCACGCACCTCGCCGTCTCTTTGTCGCCTATTATCCGGTGCCAAAGCCAATCCCTCGAGCTGCTCCGAAAGACTGATGCCCCCCCAACTTGCACCCACATCATATGCTCCCCCCCCCCCACCCCCTTTTTTTTTCTTTCTCTCTCTATTTAATGCGGCACACTTGGACGCGACATCATTCTGGATCGCATTTACGCTTACAGCAATGTTACATGCATGCGTCCGGGCGTATAGAGGCAAGCTGTACGGGCTCTCGCATGATTGAGTTTGAATCCTCGCATGCGGGACTCGCCAAAGGTGACGGTTCACAGGTCCAGCCGTGACTGGACCGAACGAAAGGGCGCAGAGAATGCGACATTCCTTACAATGTTCGTGAGTCTTCTGTGACGGCTCACCGCACGTGAGTAGCATTTCCCTAATTGGCTGTTGTTGAAGGTCGCTTGGAGCTGTTAGAAGACGTAGCACTGCATCGAAAGTGGGCTCAATAAGCGCAGTCACTTCGATACCCTGTGCAAGTCGTTCAGTGTATAGAAGGGTCGCAAAAAGGGCGAAGGGTTAGCGGGAGATCGCGTTCCACGAGATGGGTTTTGTATAGGAAATGCAAGCAAAGGGCACATCCGATAGTCAGCCTGCATTGCGCGAAGGCTTGGTAGACACAGTGGCGCGAATTAAGGCATAGATAAATGGATGAATTTCTTCCGTTGAGTGAGTGCTAGGCCGCGCAAACCTTTCGTGTCATATGCCAGAGAGCTCGCCTTGCGTTATAAGGGCATGACTGTTGTATGAAAATTGAATTATATGTATGTACATGTCATATTGTTTGTCAGTACATGTCGGGGGTGTCGCTATGCATGGGGCCAACGTTTCGACGAATGGTCTCGTCTTCGGCGATATTCACTGACAAAGGCAAGATCACTTGCCGGTACTTTAACTTTGTTCATAGCGACAATGCCTGTTTATCGTCGTTTTTAATGATTGCGTTTCGTCCGAGCGCCTGTTCTTGTTTGGATGTCATAGGGAGAGTGCTCCACAGGATCTGGTTGGTGCACGACGAATGGAAACAATCCGCACAACTCGGGTAGTATAGTGCAGACCGTAGACACTAGCGCTGCGTCTGTCGTCTTTACTATGCGTCTCGTATTTGCGCGGCTTTGTTCTACAATGTTATTTCTTGCCTCTTCCTGCTGGATGACGAAACCGAAATTTTGTGCGTGTTCACTTAGGCACTTCGTCGTTACAGGATTCCTCGCGATGACATAACACGCGCGATTTGTGTACGGAAGTCACAGCTCCCATAATCTCACCACTTATAGGGACCCATCATAGTCGATATAGATAAAAAGAAAGATAACATCTGATAACTCCTGTCCGAGATTCCTTATGCTTCTAAGGCTCGAACAGCTTTGCCAACAGATTTTGTCACGGCTTTTCTGATGCGTTTGTTATTGTCATCCTTCAGAAAATTCTGTATAATTGTCTCCATATAATATCGCCTCTCATTAATATGTCACGCGAACATGCGAATATGTCGTCACGGTAAGCCATTTTCACACCAAATGCTCCCTGTCATTATGACATCATGGTTGACAGGTATATAATATACTTCGGCTTTTCACATTCGACACTGAATGGCCTTGTGTGTATATATGTATACATAAACCGTGACAACGAAAACTCGCGCGAGCGCGTTCCAATCCGGTATTATAATAAAACACGAAGGTGGGTCGCGATCCCTCTCGGTCCACGAAGTCCTGTCCCGGATACCGTAGGCGCGTTGATGCGGCAAGATCGGGCCGTCTCGAAAAACAGGGAAGCAGCGTCAGCGCGCGCGGTGCTGCCTTTACAGTACATGATCCACGCGCTTCTTGTTCCGAAAGCTGTCGGCGCTGCCCGGATCGGTGCCATAATCCGGGCCAAATCCCATTAAGGCGTCATTTGCGCGTTCCGCCGTGAACCGATAACAACCTGTGTGCCTCGATCGGGGGGCCTACCCGCACGACACGGATTCCACGGGTGCAAACTGACGCCTTCCGAGCTTGCGCGTGGCCGCAGTTTATAGTAATATACGGGTTCCTCTGTCTGTACGTGGATTCCGCGTGTCTCCTTTTTTTCTTGATAACGTCATCGCTTTCAGTTGCAGGTCAGGTGTTATTGATCGGTGTATACATGTACAGGGGGAGCTAACGTGTTGTGCCACGAGTCAGAAAGTTAAAACGGCAAGAGCTAGGCAATTTTGATGAGAAGTCGTACGGTATGGAAATTCGAAGTGCAGTTCAGCAGATCGACAGGTATGTGAATGAAACATTGGGAGAGAAAGAACGTACTACATGTTAGACTGAGAAGCTATTATTTCAAATACGAAAGGGGGAAAACTAAATGTTTATCTGTCTATCTATGCCAGCCTTTCTTTAATTTGACAGCAACGTTTTAAGCACTAAAATATCGCCGCTTTGCTCTTGACCACCCGCCTGCTCGGGTAGGAAGCGTTGAAGGACTTCAGAAACACCAAGTGGTCCGCATGGAAATCCGCGAACAAATTTTAAAATTCATTTTCAGGAAAGCTAAATCACTCGCAACTTCTGGCTTGTCTTATATTGTTACAGTATACCGAGAAGAACATCTACTGAAGATTTCACTGAGATCGGTAAAATATCCCGGAGTTGCGCTTTAATGGTGTCGGTGCAATACACCATGTATAAGTATACATGGCCATATACGCGATCTTTCTGCGAAGCCTTTGCAGTGGAACTATATACCACTTCGGTGTGTACCGCGGAAGCGTATACAGTCTGCAAGCCTAAACACACACTGCATGTCTCTCGCCCATCATATCGCTCTTATGCATGCGAGCGTGCCGGCCGCAGCCCGTTGTGTCCATTCATCTACACATTTGAGGCCACGTGAAGCGAGACATTTTACGCCGACGCACGGCGGATCCTCGCCGTGGCGCTGACTCACCCGCAGGGGGGCGACAGCGGCGCATCGCGACCGCAGAAGTCTCTTGTTGCTCCTGCAGGTCTCCTCCGTCGCGTAGCATTTCTGCAGGCGCCGCTCATCTCGTATGCAATGCAAGGTCAGCGGAGCGTCATCGCGGTTCTTGTGGGACGTTGCACGAACGAGTGCGGCGGTCTCCTTTGAATCGCTGCTTTTGTTGTCGCCGCTGCGTATACGTATATAGTGTAGTGCAAAAGCCGAGGCATGTGCTGGAATGCGAGCGCGTCAGGGTGTGTGGCTTACCGCGTAGTACATATGCGGCCTTTTGTAGTCCGCTTTGTTTCTCTTATACCGAAGACGTGAAAGGTTATGAGCGCTCGCATTTCAGTATATGCGATATTGCTTTGTTTGGTATACGTTTGAGCCTCGCTCGCGCCGTTCTGTATGCACGTGTCTAATTTCGGACTTCTTGGTCGACGCCCGTCGTCTCGAGACCTCTCGCCCCCTTTCGAGGCCCCTGATTAGCAAACGTGGCGTGAATGTATACGCATATATCTTCGCCGCGCAGGGCTGAAGTGCTTCTAAAATTGGCCCGTGTCTGTATGATTTTGTTATTTATTATAACGTGTATTTCCTGAAGCATTTCGAGTATCTCGCTCCACCTTTTTTTTTTTTTTCCATTTCACGTGCAGTTCATGGTGAGACCCTGTATATGTGTACGTTGCCACTAAATCGAAGTGGTTGAGCTTTTGCTTTTGTTTTTCTTATTCCCACCTATAACGCTCGTTCGGCGTCTCCTCTTTTCATGAATTATGGTAGCTGAGCAGTTCCATGATGCTAAATGCGTTCCGGAACCTGCTCGCACATTGCTCGCTTATGTTGGCACTAGCAGTAATGCAAAGCATCATCATCATTATCATGTCTAATGTTATTGTTTTGTCGGTAAGGTGAACCAGCAGTGCCCAAGAGGCGCTTTGGTTGTTACCGTTGAATATCCTCGGTCCTTAACCTGCGCGCTCCTGCACGTTCAAGGCTGCAAAGGCACTGATGTGCCTTCTGAAGTCGACGGGGCTTCATGGACTCCTGTGAAAGACACACCTATGCTAGTGCTTTAGCACTTTATGCGTGTCTTCTCACTAACTGTCCTCCTGTTTATTTATTTCCCTGCTCTTCCTTCCTCTATCTTATCTGTCTTATCTACTGTTCCCCTCTCCCGCTCCCCAGCTGTAAGGTAGCCAACCGAGCACGCGCTTGTTAACCTTCCTGCCCTTCCTCTTTATTTCTCTCTCTCTCTATCTGTCTCTCGCGGTGTGTCCGATACAATAGGGGAGGGACGAAAACGACATAATCTTTTTTATCATCATTGTCGTGCCTTTACTATATAGTGCCTGTAATTTTTCCAGGCGCTATATATTTTTACCAACGTTCATGTATATACCATGATTGATTGATTTGTGGGGTTTAACGTCCGAAAAACAGCTCTGATTATGAGAGACGCCGCAGTGGAGGTCTCCGGAAATTTCGACCACCTGGGGTTCTTTAACGTGCACTGACATCGCACAGCACACGGGCCTCAACATTTCGCCTCCATCGAAATGCAGCCGCCTCGGCCGGGATTCGATCCCGCAACCTTCGGATCTGCAGCCGAGTGCCATAACCACTAGACCACCGCGGCGGGGCGTATATACCATGATGCGTCCAGGGATGCTTGCGCGTTGCAATGCTTTCGTGCTTCCCCTATGCACGTTACGGTGTGCGCTTGCGTTCGCGCATATATATATATATATATATATATATATATATATATATATATATATATATATATATATATATATATATATATATTCTATTACAGAGGTGGCAAGTCGGGTCAGAAAGTCACAAATAAGTCTAAGTTGAGCATTCCCTTTTTTACTATAATTTCGATCATGTGCTGCTATACAGCCTGCGGTTCCCACGCTTTGCCATGCATCACATCCTCAACACTAATTCTTGCTTGAGCAGACTTTGCATGGAGCAACATGAACCTGAAATGCTGTAAGATATGCAACTCCTGAAAGGACAAAGATAAGAAATAGTGTCTACATTCGCTTATCGCCTTAACTTGTCCTTCCTCGTCATATTATTTTTCGGTTGCTGGTAAATTCGAAACCATAATGCCATGCCGTGTCGTATGCGCACCCGCATCAGTTGATTAAGTTCCAGAAATTCGTTGTTCAAAAAGAAAAGAAAGAATAACACGCGTTTCTTAAACAAAGTTCTTTGCCTCTTCGCGAGACAGAGAATCCTATACATGATTACTGCTACAAAAAGGAGAGAAAGAGAAAGAAAAGAAAGAAGGAAAGAAAGAAAGAAAAGAGGGAAGAAAAAAACACGGGCGTAGAGAGAAGAGACGACACGGGTCTACGTCCGTGTTCTTTTTTTCTTTTTTTTTTTTTTTTGTAGCGGTAATCATGTATTGCAGTAACCAACTAGGCCAGTTTGAGGTTCTTCTGCAGACAGAATCCTCGCAAGCCGAACGCGAAACACGGGCCTTCCAAAGTTTCATATACGTATATATAGACTGCAGATGAGAAAGAGTGCGAGAGAACCGCACAAAAATCATTCACCCCTTCCCAGCGACTACATGCAAAGGCACGCGCGCCTTCTAACAGTGTACAATGCGCACACGTCTTCTCGAACTGCTGCGAAAAAAAAAAAAGGAATAATAATAAAGGCAGACTATTTCACAGCCAGCATCGCTTTCTTTTAGTCTTTTATTGTTCTCGCTGGTGCAGATAATACGGTGCGACGGTGTAGTTCTCTCGGAGCACGGAGATTATGGCGGCGTGCATGCGTGGCCAGTCACTTTCACCAATGCTTATACAGTGGTATATAAGAGCCAAAGCAGAGAAGACAATCCGAGGCGCCGCGCCGCCGGTATCTACCCGTCTCGCTCCGCCAAGCGCGACGTCCGGCGCCTTCGCTGTCGGAATTTTCTTTTTCGAACTTGTCGCCCCCCCCCCCCCCCCCTCCCGCTTTTTGCTTCCATGCATTTCCCTGGAAGAAGAGGTGAGGCTGAGTGCAAGCGCGGCGACTTTGCGCGAAAGTAGACTCAGGGAAAGTGTTTTGCAAAAGCCATGATTGCACGGACACTGTATAGCACGTATATAAGCTTGGTCCGTGAGTGTATGCATACGAACACACGACTCAGTTCTCGTGCTTCCTTCCCGTCCAGTCGGGCTGCGTAAACAACACGCTGCAGGGCAGACTGCATTGCGCGAAAATAAGTCGCTTGTATTGTGCTGATCCTTTTCCTTCGCCGCTGATATTTGCTGTTCCGAGCTAGTACGGTGGTGAAGCGGATAGTCGGACTCGTTGGAAACGTAGCGTCGTTGAGTATTTCGAGCGCTTTTGAACGGACAGAGAAGGAACGGAACAGGGAAAGGGGGACCATTCATTCGATGCTTTCAAATACTGTATTGTTACAAGCGTTATTAGTGCGGTATTGCTTGTTGCCTTGTCACCTTGCGGCTAGCGAAGCCGTGCTGGAGCTGATGAAGTCGCATATTGACTGCATATATGCGACTTCGTCATGACCCTCCTTGACTGTACGGCACCGTCTCCAGACTTTGTCCGAGGTTATTTTTGCTCATTCATTCATTCATTCATTCATTCATTCATTCATTCATTCATTCATTCATTCACTCATTATACTCTCAGGGCCCAATGGGCATTACAGAGGGGGCGGGTACATGGGTTACAAATAAGCAAGAACATTCAAGCCTATAAGGACAACGATAAGATAAGCAGACAGTAACAGCAGCAGCAAATATAAATAAATAAGTAAAAATAAAAAGCAAGATTGGAGTCATTTTAAAAGATGATCTGTTACAGCGGTCTTGAATGATGACGCATCGGCTGAGGTGGCGAAAAAAGAGGGGAGGCGGTTCTACTCCGAACAGGTTTTCGGAATAAAAGAATGGAGGAACATGTCAGTGCGACATTATTATTATTATTATTATTATTATTATTATTATTATTATTATATTATTATTATTATTATTATTATAGCGGCGTTCCTCTTCCTTCCTTTTACGGAATTTTCCCATTTCATTCACGGTTAATTGGCTTTCACTGTTGAAACGGGCTACCCCCCCCCCCCCCCTCTTTTTTTTTTTTCGTTCGCGTTGTTCCTATTTCCGGTGGACGGAACGAACCAAGCAAAGGGTCACGCGGACACAAAAAGAACAGAGCGCACCGCTGCCATAACTTGGAGGGGCTTTTCTTTCATTTCCCGAAAGGCAGCTGGCGCTGCATCGCTGCCGCCTTCGGGGATCGCAATCGTCCGCTCAGGTGTATATGTATACACAGGCTTCGCATGCAGCCGGGAGACGCCGGTTCACGGACAAGGGATGCATATGGCTTCAGGCGGCGGCTCCGAAGGTGCCCCCTCCCTCTCTCAGCCCCCAAAAAAGCTGGACTCTTTACGAGAGAGCGACGGAGGAGGCATACGTGAGCAGCATGCGTTTATAGTGTACGCGCAGATCAACTGGCAGAGAGAGAGAGAGAGAGGGGGGGGGGGGGAGGAGACAAGCACGCCACCTTTGCCACTCGCTGCCCCCCTCCGCGGTCAGGTAAACACTAAACGAGCGCTCCTTCTCATACCGTGGTGGCACTCTCTTCTTCCGTCCTCGGAAGAGTGCTAACGACACACATGCACATACACGGACGCACAACATGCCGCGAAGCAAAAGAAACAAAAAAAAAAGGAGCACGCAGAAGACGGCATGCACTTCTTTTCGCCGCTAAGAGAAAGAGGAGGCAGGTTCGGAAGGTGGCGGCAGTCGCGGTCTTTATCTTGCCGGCGGCCGCAAGCAGCAGCAGCAACCGCAAACGGTCTTAACCTTCGGCGCGCCTTTTCTCGAGGATGTGCCCCCAACGGCTGCCATCAAACATACGCGCCTTTCGCGAAGGCCGAGTGCATATCGGCGGCCAATCGACGACGCGGCACTTGCCCGACGAGGCGCGTGACATAAGGAGCGGCGGCGGAGTACGCGGTCCTTCCTTCCTTCCTTCCGAACTCTCTCTCTCTCACCTCGTCCTCTCCGTTTCGCGTTCATTTCGAGATTTCTCGCTTTTTCGTGAATTGTTCTGTTTTTTTACTTGGCTTCATGGGGGCCCCCGATGCTCCGCGGACCTGCGTTAAGTGTGTATACCGGCTGCGCCGATGACTCTCTCGCCAGCCGATTTTTTTTTTTTTTTTGGACGTGTTTGTACGCACAAACACACAGCTGTACGAGGAGGAGGAGGAGTATAGAGTGCTACGAGTGCTGTATAACGACTGCTTTGGCGAACATATTTATGTATGAACACGTTAGCACCATTGCCGCCGCCGCCGCTGCCAGCAGGGAAGGAGGGCGGTCGCTGTGTGTTACGTGATTTTTTTTTTTTTCGTTTTTCTGTACGGAATTATTTGCGTAGTGTCTTCATTTTCACTCGCTTTCGCCGTCGCCTTGGGGGGGTGTGAGTGGCTTCTGCGCAGTCGCGCCGGTATCTCGGACGTTGTTTTGCTAACTCGCTAAGAGAGCGATACGTTTTTCTCTCTCCCTCTCAGTTTGAAAGCGGCAAAAAAGGAAGACAGCTCGGCGGTGATCGGTCGCGAACGCGGTGTGGGTCCGGCAGGTGAGTTTTCGCTTCGCGGGGCGCGGCCGATCAATTGCGCCCCGTGCGCGGAGTGCAAGTAGCGTCTTTCACGAGAACGACACGCAGCTGGCCACATCGACGGCTTCGCGTCCTTGTTAGAACAAAGCAAGCACCGCCTCGGCACACGTGCAGTTTTGCGTGACGTAAGGATGATACAACACGTAACCTGCCCTGCATTTTTAAGCACGAAAGTGTTTTATGCCGGGGTTCACCACGACCCCAAACGTCTGTACCGTAACGGATATGATGCAGTAAAGCAAACATGTTAGAACAATAAAGAAAAACACTTGGAAACACTGCGCTCGTAATCGAACTCATAGCCCCCCCCCCCACACACACATAGCCCCCCCCCCCACCCGCACAACGACGAAAGGTGCCCGGTGCGCTACCAGTGCGCCAACGCCGCACGTGCATGCTAGATGCTGTACGAACGCGCCTTTGTGTCTCGCCCGGCTCAGCACGCGCGCATCCAGGCGCAGATTGCCTGGAACGGTGCCGCCATCCACGAGAGGCAAAGTGAATCACTTCAGCTTTACTTCGTCTATCCTGGACGGCGGCACCATTCCAGGCACCTTCCAAAGTCCGCCTCGATGTACGCGTACAGAGCCGCGCGCATGCCGCGTTCGTACAGACTCCAGCGTGTACGCGCCGACAGCGCAGTTGTAGGACACCGGTCACATTTCTTCATGGGTGGCGTTTCCCTGCCGACCGCTCTTCGAGCGTGATGGAAACAAGAAAACTGCCGCGTTAGGCGCCAGAGCACGGCAACGACGTTGACGGGTCAATGTGGCTTAAGTAAATATGACTGATACCTTTGTCGCGCGGCATTTACTATAGACTGTACCCAGTTATTAGGTAAACTACTTCAGTTACCACGAAGGGCTGGCCCTCGATGTTACGGAGGCGATGTATGAACGTGGGTTCATCCACGTCAAACGGTGCCGTACCAGCGAAACACCGACGGAAATGGGCAAGTTCACCTCGATGTAACAATAAACATTTACCTGTTTATGCGAAGACACACTCCACTTTCGTGTTATACCGATCCCTTTGACAGAGGGATCAGCCACTTTTTTCTTTTTTTCTTAAGGTTAACTTGCTGTAAATAAACGTAGTCGCAGTGACCGACATGCCAAAGTGTGCACAGTGCAACAGTTTTGGAGAGAGAAATGAGGAAGATTGATTGATTTGTGGGGTTTAACGTCCCAAAACCAGCTGTGATTATGAGAGACGCCGTGGTGGAAGGCTCCGGAAATTTTGACCACCTGGGGTTCTTTAACGCGCACTGACATCGCACAGCACTCGGGCCTCAACATTTCTCCTCCATCGAAATGCAGTCGCCGCGGCCGGGATTCGATCCCGCGACCTTCGGATCAACAGCCGAGTACCATAACCACTAGACCACCGTGGCGGAGCCCACAAGTAAGAAATAATGTGTAGGTTAACCATCCTCCGAATACATTTATCATCGCAAATACCTGTCTCAAGTGTATTATCCAGCTCCTCGGGTGAAGGTATGCTGCCTTGCATTCTTGACACACTCGTCAGGGATTACGACATGACGATAATGACAGTGACGTAGCTATTGGGTGATTTACGTGAAAGAGCAGCAAGAGCGTGCGACAATTATTATTATTATTATTATTATTATTATTATTATTATTATTATTATTATTATTATTATTATTATTTCTCTTCACAGCGAGATGACAGAGTGCCGGTAGTCTTTCCTGCGACGACTCACATTCAAGCCTTCAAGCACTCCGCAAAAGCAGTGGACATCTGCATGTATATCTTCGCAAAGTCCCGTCTAAGATCGGCGTAGCGAGCTTAACAAGAAACCTCGCTGTTAGTGAACAGAACAGTGTACACAGGCACGGCATGCAGCTCTGGTCTTGACCAGCCCGAACACGCTGCTTCACCTCGACAACGTCCGACTGTACTAACGCTTTCGCGAAACTTTTCAGCGTAGTGGTATGCATATATGCATACAGAGCGAAACATGCTGCAACCCGCAACGTATATATAGTGTTCCGTGCTGCTTTATAGTCAGGTTTGCCGTGTCGAGGACACTTACATACGGCCCGTACATAAAGATATACAGTTCGAGGCCGCGTCGTCGACAGCTCTTCTCGCATTCTCACGCGATATCTCGGGGAAACACGTGTTGCCGTGCACTTGCACGACTGATATAGAAACTGGTTAGTTGCTGCTAATCTCTGCTACATAGCTTCGCTAAGCATCCCGCTACCCGCGCTCGCTGTGAGAGCGTCGCTCAATTAAGAGTCTAAAAGCGACGCCAGGACGAATCTCTATACTAGTTCCCGTTATACATGCATATACTTCGGCAAAGAAGAAAACACACGCTCACACAAACCAAGATAACGCGTTATTTCCTATCTTCACGCCCTGGGAGCGAAGTGTCCATATGCATATTAACTTGTACTTACTATAGTGCTGACCAGTGTCCTATACGATACCTGTGGTGGCGAAACAACCCGCTTCATTCGCGCCTAGGGTGCCTCGATGTGCGCGCGCCTCCGAGGAGCACATCGAGGCACCCTATTCGCGCCGCCTTTGGGGCGCCAGCTTGCGGCGGTCGCCGTGCTTCCCGTGGGCATCGAGCTTTCTTGTCTTCTCCGCTGGGCAGTGCTGCTGCAACTACAGAGATGTGCTTGTTGAGGACAGAAGAAAATCCTTAAAAAAAAAAAAAAGAGCATTTGTGGTTGCTCGTGTGGTCGGTCTCACTTACATATGCACGCGTGTTACGTTGCATGTTTCGACTGACCTGTACCGTAGCTGTATGCCTAGGAGGTTTTTTTTTTTTTTTTTTTAATATAAGTGGTATACTACAAACTGCACATGTGTTAACTTTGTCGAGCCGTATGGGAATGAGAAATAAAAGGATTGTATGGACCTTTCCATGTTGTACATACATAAACAAGCTTTCTGTGAGGTGCGAAGTCCTGCACGCGATTTTCACGGAGGCGTCACGTGGGCGTGCAGTTTTGCACTTCGAGCGCACGGAAGGCAATATAAAACACCCATTAAGCTCTACTAGATTGAAAGATTATGCCTTTGTAGTAACCACTTCACCGTTCTAGCGAGAGCACAGCGTTTGTTAGTAAGAGGACGACGAAATCGAGAAATTAGAGTGCCGCACCCCCGCCCATAAGGCACTAAAATAAAATGACGATGCGGCGCATATTTGATGATTACCTGGCAACTGAAACTATCACAAGCTTCAGTTACTATTGCCAACGATTAAATTGGCGGCCGCAATTCGTTATACCTTTCAAAGCGAAGCTGGCGAAATCCACTGACTGCGGCGCCCCTTGACGGTCGCCCGCTGAATCACAGAAGGCGGCGGCGGATGTGGTGACGTTGCAGAGCTCAGTTTTGGCGCGGGTCATTCGAATGCAGCAGCGGCATCACGCAGATTCGTTGGCAGTAGTTGACAGCTATAGTGAAAGAGAGAAGTTGTGCGGAAGGCAGGGATAGAGAGATATAGAGAAGGGTAACTAAGCACACACACTCAAACACGGCAGTATTAAAGTCGTTCAACGAGGCCCGCTGCTCGCAGGAACTTGAGCAGCGCATTTGTTGCTTTCCGTTATGAAACTAACGTTCCGGCCTTCCAATATCGCTTGCTCAGAAGGTATCGGCCATCGAGGCGTGTCTGTTCTGCGGGGAGGGCCTCTCATTGGGTGCAGTACCGAGGACAATCACAAAGTAAATATGTGATCGTTTCCTCGCTGCCGCAGTGGTCGCAGGCAGAGGCGTTCCAAAACGCTCATGCGAAACGCTAATGTTCTCGTAAATGACGCCCCTAGCGGCAGAGAACACTTGTTTCTGAGCGGGGTAGTCCTGATAGAATTCGAAGTTGACAGCTAATTACCCGCGTAACAAATTCGTTTGCTGGCGCGCGGAAAGCGGCGAGGAGCTCCTCTATAGAAGAGGTGATAAATCAGGCTGACCAAAATTAATGTTTTGCCTTTAGTGCCCCCTAAATGCAACGGGTTGCCAGGACGTATGTGACGGATTTAACTTTCCAGAAGCTTCGGCAGGCGTATAGCATACACCTGGAAACTCTAGATTAGCTCTTATCACCTGGCGTTGTTTGACAAGCGCATGAGTGAAAGCGCGCAGGAGTTGCCGTATCGTTCGCCCCCCCAACTAAATCTCAGCGGCCGTGGCTATCGCGGTCAAAGCCGTGCCCTCGGGTTTTAGCAGAGCTGCACGGCAGGGTTTATAAGGATGCAGAAATAACCGGCTTATGTGACAATATTGTGCATTCCTAGCTACACTTTTGATTGTGAATTTAGCGTTCATCGTAAATGGTATACTGTGTGTTACCCCAGGTAGTCGAAATTTTCGGAGCCCTCCACTACTACGTCTGTCATAATCGTAGCTGTTCTTGGGACGTAAAACCCCAGAAAAAAATCAATACTGACAGTGCAGCGCGCGCGCGTTTCCTTCTCTCTCTCTCTCTCTCTCTCTCTCTCTCTCTCTCTCTCTCTCTCTTTTTTTTATGCAGTTCGTATATAGATAGCGTAGATTGCGTATATATAAGTTTGCATGTCAACTGCGAACGTGCGCAGCTGTGCATCATTTATATATTTTCATGGCTGCTCGTTTTCGCTTTTCTCGTATATACAGGTTTTTTCGATCACTTGTTTGCTTGCTTGTTTGTTTGTTTGTTTGTTTGCCGCTTTAGTCTCGGAGTTAAAATTTAGAACTCTTTTCCATCACGTTGTATAAGGAACAAATAATTATTTGACATTAACTTCCATCACCAAATACGAGATGGGATCCGCGAATTATAAAAACAAAATGTCGCTTTCGTATTTCACATGGACTGCATGGAAGCACCGGCACGCGTTTGATCCCGCATTGCGCACATATTACATATAACGAAAGGGAAGGGGTCAGGGGCTCGTTTATTTGTTAGAAACAACTGAACCAACAAACAATAAAGCCTCATATATATATATATATATATATATATATATATATATGCTATCACGAGTTCGGCTATATCATCTCTATCAAGCATGTGCAGACAACAGGCACTCCCTTACATACTGTATTAACGGCCAGCGCACAGTTCGATACGGGGCGACTTTTTTCCTAGACTCCCGCGTGTCCTGTACCGTGTACAAGGGAAGGGAGGGAGGGGGGAGATGGAAAGAAGTGGGGGTTCGGAAGCCACGGGATGTGTGCCCGCTTCCAAATTGGTCCTATTATAGCGCGCTCTCCGAAGAGACGCGTCGCTGCGGGCGCTCGGACGACGCGCAGGACCATTATGATACACGGCGGCGTCGCTCTGCGAACGGCGTATATATATACGGACGTGTTATACGGCGAAGCGCGCCGTGCGCGTCCCTGTCTCTGCGGTCGGGTCGTGCTAGCCGGCTGCTCGGATCCGAGGGCCTCTGCGGTGTCGTTATAGTCACGTCCGGGTGCCAGCCACGGGGTCTCGACGCGCGCTTGTAGTATATAGCTCTCTGTACGAGGTCCACGCGTAGCGCACGAACCCGTGCCCTGGAGTTTCACGCGCTTATGTAACAGTGAGCTTTTCTGTTTTTGTTCTTCCAACTCGATCTGTGTGTGTGCAGTCTTGTTCTATATAGCGGAGCTTCGTTTGCGAACGAGCTGACAGGCGCTGCGCGTGTGCTTGCGGTTGAAGTGGACACGTTCAGGTATACATAGAACGCGTATTCAGGTATGTGGGTGCTCGGTGAAGTGTGCATCTCGTTGTGCGGGTACAGATGTGAGTGTGAATATACACGCATTTGGGGAGCGCAAGAGCAAGCAGGATGTTAAGATTCCGTTAATGAGCGGCACTATATCGCAACGTGTATGCGGATTGCGCCTGTATGTAGGAGCCGAGCTTTAGTAAGGATTGTTAACAGGCTAGTTGGGGATGAGTGAATTTGTAGGCGTATACAGCAGCGCAAAGGCGACACACAAACAATACGACGCAAGACATCGCTTGTTAAACGCGCTGGTGTATCTTGTTTGTGATGTCGTCTGTCTATACGAAGAAAAAAATATAGGGGACGCTACGCCGTTAGAGGGAGCCCTCTAGTGTGTGACTTTTCTTCACATATCTGCCGTTAGGCACGATCGGTGCTGCGACTCAAGCTGCTCGGCAGTCCCCGTTTGTTTTCGACACTTTTTTTTTTTTGACATCTCCACGTCTCATGAGAACGACATAATCGTCATTACGTTTATCTTCTTTTTCATTTTTATACTTCCATCTGCCTGTCCTATACAGATAAAGTCTATGCAGATATACTAAGGACCCATATTCGCGCGCATTAGCGAACCAGAACGCAACATGCAGCCATTATTTGTGGGCTGGACACAGCAGCACTCCTTTGAAATTGCAATTCCTCTTTATCTCTACTACTACTACTACTATACTCTGTCTCGTCTCCCTCTATCGCTTGTGTTCTCCAAAACTCCAAAATCTTCTTGTTTCTTTTGTGTGAGTCGTGCTCCCTTTCGGCGCCAGCGCTATCGTGAAGGTCTATATACCACACACTTATGCCGTCGTTCTCTGAAGCACGGCTCTCTGATATATGGGCCATGTAGGAGCTTGAAAACCCGAGGCTCGTTAAAAAAGGACATTCTACTGCATACGACGACATAGACGAGAACCGGAGCCGATATAAAAGCGCGCAAAGAAAATAAAACTAGGAAATGGCAGTATAGAGAGATAACGGCTGCGAGAACGATGGCTTAATGGCTCCTTCGATCTTTGCTCCCGCTAATGGTGCATATACTCCGCGACGGCGGATCGCACTAGTGAAGTGGGCGATCGAGCAGGGAAAAAAAAAAGAAGAAGAAACATGAGACAAAGCGCGGGGAAGACGTTTCTGGTGCAACCTATCGCGAGTGTTACATGTCGAAGTGGCGGTGCACTCGCTACACGACTTAATTGTGTCCTTATCAAGTGCTCCCTTTAACAAGTGCGTTTTTTTTTTTGTGAATGGGAGTGAATGGGTGGTGGAGAGGGGGAGGGGGACATCGAAGAGCGTGCAAGCTGCAAAGAGGTAAAAAACAAACACGAATCTCTGGTGTGGGGGCTGACACAACGCCTTGCACGCGGAGGTGAAGGCAGCCGCAGTGGTCTATATAGTGCATGGTTATGGTACATGACTGGGGATCTGAAAGATGCTGTTCAAATGGGGCCGTGTCGGTCGCATTTGAGAACGCTATAGAGGCCCGTGTATAATCAGTGCGCGTTGAAGGCCAACTCCGGCGATATTTCGAGCTCAGTATGATCTCAATAAAACTCGTTGGGTACGTTCCTTGGCACACTTGCGTCAATTGTGCTAAGATTACGGGCTGGATAGATGCGCAGATATTGTTTGCGATTCAATTTTAAGTGCTTGCCACAAGCCGCCCACCTGGCTTCCGACAATTATTGGCCGCACTGGGTGTTGACATCGTCATCGGCAAAGCGACAGAAGTGCACCGGTACCATACCACGACCTTCGAGATCTGTGCGCGCCGCCAACATTCGCGACATTACCGCCAGGGGAAGGGCTCACCATGCAGAAGGCGGGTTGTCTGATTTAACGTCACTAGAGTGTACTAGAATATTCTAGGACGCTCTAACGCCCCTGATGGATTACATTTCGCTTTCGGTTTCGCGCTTTTTTGAAATTTAAAAATTGTTTTCGCATTTGCTGAGCATTTCTACTATCAGGAGGCTGACAGGAGCGCTTCAGAAACATAGAATCGACATTACCTTGACATGCTGAAAAAATCGCCGGAGTTGCCCTTTAAGAAAACCCAGGTGGTCAGAACTTACGGAACTATCTTTCTTCTCCAGCCTCCAAGTTCCATTTCTCTCCCCATCTACCCCCGCGGACGCTGAGCCGTGCTCCCGACAACGTCTGCAGAAAATACCGCCATTTCCTTTCCTCAAGAACCGAATATTAAAGGGCAAATTATCCGGCGATTTTTCTGAGTCCACTGATCTCAATGAAATGTTGTATATATGTTCCGCTCAATACTGCAACAACATATGTCAAGCCGGGCAGTTGCAAGTTATTTAAGTTTCCTGAATTTGAATTCTATGAATTTTTAGTGGATTTCTATGCGGGCCACCCTATGTTTTTGACGTAATTACCTGCCCCGCCACGGTGGTCTAGTGGCTATGGTACTCGGCTGCTGAACCGAAGGTCGCGGGATCTAACCCCGGCAGCGGCGGCTGCATTTCTAGAAAATGGAGGCGCAATGTTTCGTCGCCCAGCATTGCAAGCCAGCCCGAGTGCAATAAACACTACGATGACGTATGAACGGTGTCTTAAAAATCGCCGGAATTGCTGTCAGAGTCGCTAGGCGACCGTGAAAACATCGTTGTTTGCGTGCTCGACGTGTTATCGACCACAGCCGGTAGAGTTGCAGCGACGTTATCACGAACTGCTGTCCCCAAGTGGCTTAAACGTACGTCCGACCGTGTTGACACGTGACTAGGTAGCCGCCCCATCGAAATCGAAACCGAAAGTGGGCTTTTAAGGTAGTCGTATTAAAAATATATTCATTGTATTGCGAGGCGCCACGACACTCTTTTTGTGGTTCTCCACGCCAGTGCTTTTATTTACAGCAACAATACGCGAATGTCAAAAATTCGTGTCAGTACTTCTTTAATAACACGTGTGTTCGTGACATTCTGCGGTATACCTGGTTATACTTGGGAACTGCGTTAGCGAGTGACGAGGCGCAAGCGAAGGCAAGATATGACTCATACCGATGTCACACAAGCAAATTATAGACCGCGATCGGCACTGATCGCTGCATGCGTGGTCCGACGATCCTATCTATATAGTCGTATTTGGGTGACGGAAAACGCAGCAGGTGCCGTTTACTGGCCCAGATTACTTGTAAAAATACAATTTATGGTTTAAATGCGTATAACTATACTATAAAACGTTTCTTTTTTTTTCGGCCATTTGGAAAGGCATACCATTTGTCATCATATACACCGTCCCTGTGAGCGAACAGCTGTTCTTTTGCAGCTCGCAGAGTGCATAATGTCACGTTTATTCAAATGCAGATTCAAAAAGTGTTTGTAATTTTTGTGGGGACGCTGGCTAATATTCTAAAACACATCAATTTTTGTATTTCTTGCTTTGAGCTGAGATTGCTTCTTCTGTTTCTGTTCTTTTTTGTTTCATTTTCTGTCCTCCGAACTATAGGCGACGCGATCCCCACACGTCGTGACCGTCTTGGTGCAGGCGAGGCTTTATAACGATTGGAAGCTACTGTGTAGTTCTATCCGGAGGCTCTGGCCCGATCGCGATTGAACGTTGGGTTAACTGAGTGCGTTTTACACAGAAAATAGTCCTGTTATCCTTCGATCGCAATCGTCGAAGAGACGCGAAGGTGAAAGTCATATGGCATCCCTTGCACACCTTAATCCGCCTTAATCCATCTTATATAACCGTAGTCCCCTTAATCTATCTTAATTCACCTCAACCCTCCCGCCACGGTGGTCTACCGGTTATGGCACTCGGCTGCTGATCCGAAGGTCGCGGGATCGGATCCCGGCCGCGGCGGCTGCATTTCGATGCAGGCGGAATGTTGAGGCCCGTGTGCTGCGCGATGTCAGTGCACGTTAAAGAATCCCAGGTGGTCGAAATTTCCGGAGCCCTCCACTACGGCGTTTCTCATAACAGAGCTGGTTTTGGGACGTTAAACCCTACTAATCGATCGATCGAATTCACCTCAACCCACTTTAATCCACCCTAATCAAAGCAAGATATTGGATTTGACCCCTATCAGGGTCTTGGGTTCGAGGGGCAAGACGTGCTGGCTTCGAGTCCCATTATTCTACCGACGATCACTTATCAGCAATTAACGTTGGTAATTATTAACCATCACTAATACACGGCAGGCATGCTTTGGTTCGCTTCTGGCATTTCTTGGGTCACGTAATATTTTTGTGCCTAACTTTTTGCCGTTCGTGTCGACGCCAGGGTCGTTCAATCGCACCTCCTAACGAGGCATAGGCCTGAAATTACTTTCACCCATAGATGCCCAAAGGGTATGGGTCCAAGCCAATTCCATCGGTTGGGAGTTCATGACGCTCATTTTATAGAGTACAGACATCGTTTCAACGTGAGTCATGTGTGCACATTCAATGCCTATTTAGAGAACTGCGGTTCTCGTGTGTCAAGCGGTTCTGTCGCGCAAGCCCTGTCCTTGGGTGCGTGTGACCGGCGCTGCGACTGTACACAGCTATAAATCACAATGTCACTCGTTGCATCGCGACGTTCCGAACGCGGACACGTCCACGTAAAAAGATGGCGTGGTATATGCCGCCGCCGCATTTGAGATATATTTATACGGCCACGTTTAAAAAGGTTCTTTTCGGGGGAGAGAAGCATAGAATATATTTGGTATGGCAAGGAGCGATCGGCCTCTTTTTCATGCTCTTCTACATGCTCAGTCCACTGGGCCACCGTTGGCGTTTGATTAGCAGTGGAGAGAACAGTATACAGTCTCTCTCTCTCTCTCTCTCTCTCTCTCTCTCTCTCTCTCTCTCTCTCTCTCTCTCTGGCAGCTGGCGCATGCAACGTCTTGTGCTCCACGACGGAGATTAAGGCGGCAGTTTCGGTGCCTAGAAGTGTGTCATTAATGGAACATATGAACGAATCGATACTGCGGCGTGCTTGTATAATGGAATAGGGAAACAATAGATATCTTTCTATCCAAGTTCACCGCACATTTTGGCGCTTATAGAAACATAGTATACTGACAGAAAAAGTTCTTGGAACACAGGATGCGCGGCAATGCGAATATTTTGCAGTCATCATGATATCATTTCTTTTTCAGAGATGGAATGCTTATGTAGTGTTCTTATATACGATGGATATTGTGCCGTATAATGACACCTATCCAGTTACGATTCATTCCAGGGGCTTGGGAAAATCTGCTGAAAATTTTAGCAACACGCTAATCACAACGTGTTAACATGTCATGCTCGAACAGTAAAATTTCATGTTTTCAATGGTTTCCTTGCATTCGGAGTTCCTTTGTTTATACGGTTAAGTTTAAAGCGCTGCGTTAGGTATTTCACGCTAATGCCACCGTAACGTCTTTACGTTATGTTTAGCATTTATTGATACTGTGACTCTATATTCTAATTGTGTCTGGGTGCTCTGCAATTATACTTCACCCACATTTGCGCTGCCGAGATCGGCCTTTAGGCCTGAAGACATCTCAGTTTTTCTAGTGAACTAAGGCTTGATTGATTTATTGACTGATTGGTTGAATGAGTGATTGATTGATTGATTGATTGACTGATTCAATCAATCAGTTGACAGCAAGTTAAATAAGTAGCACCGAGCTAAAGCGTTGATATTTCTCTCCCTGCTCCCTCTCCCACCTTCGTTTCAAGCAGACCATCCTGAACTCGATGCACAAGTACCAGCCGCGGTTCCATCTGGTGAGGGCCAACGACATCCTCAAGCTGCCCTACAGCACCTTCAGGACGTACGTGTTCAAGGAGACAGAGTTCATCGCTGTCACTGCTTACCAGAACGAGAAGGTGCGTAAACTATGCGATCGTACATGGTTATACATTCCATGGCATGTGCAACTTTCACTATTCGCTTGGTAGTGGATTATGTATCTCCCAGTAATCTATGGCCTACCCTCCAGGGGCTTATCCATATATATATATATATATATATATATATATATATATATATATATATATATATATATATATATATATATATATATATATATATTTTTTTTTTTTTGGGGGGGGGGGGTATATAAGTCGCCATGGTAGCTTAGCGGCAATAAGGTGCTCGCTTGTTAAATTTGAGGTCGCGGGATCGAATCCCGACCACGGCGACCTCACTTCGATGGAGGCGAAATAAAAGAATGACACACACAACCGTGTACTTAGATTTATGGGTATATATAGGTCAAAGAACACCATGGTAGTCAAACTTACCCCGGAGCCCTCCACCACGGTGCCTACCCCATAATCACAGCTATAGTTTGGGCACGCAAAGACGCATCAGTTATTTTGCATCAAATCCTTGGCTATGAGCAGAACAACTTCCCCCATATACTTTCGTCTGTTTTGCGGAAGTGTTATCCGCATGTTCCTTGCACCGTGCATGCGGTCATGTACAAATGCACATCTACGCAAGGGGGGACTGGCGTTACAATGTCACAAATACTCGCATCCCTTATCCGTCCCTGATATTAGATAACGGATATCTTTGCGTGGACGAAAATCAGCCCATCCTGATTTGTCTTGTGTTCACGTAAATCCGTGCCTGTACCTTATAGACAAATTGATTATACAATACCGTACATATCACTCCATTTATCGTCAGACCCATCTGGAGAGTGTGTATATGCATGTCGTCTGGCAAACGTTACTTGGGCACTCTTTGAAGAACTTCTCGATGTATCCCTGGTGGTTCTCTTTGCAGTCAACTAACACCGAATAATAAGCATGGGATGGCGCGCATACGGCAGACGTTGCCACCTCATGAACGGAAACTTACCATTATCACTCAAGCAGAAATTATTTAACTACTGCATTTTGCTAGTACTGACATACCGGGCAGAAACTTGGAGAATTACAAAGAAGCTAGAAGGGAAGTTAAGAACCACACAGCGGGCGATGGAACGAAAAATGATAGGCGTTGCTCTAAGAGATAGGAAGAGAGCCGAGTGGGTTAGGGAACGGACAGGGGTAGCCGACATAATAGTCGAAGTAAAGAAGAAAAAAAAATAGATATGGATAGGTCACGCGATGAGAACGCTAGACAACCGATGGACAGTTAGAACGACGGAGTGGGTATACGAGAGGGTAAGCGCAGCCGTGGACGACAGAGTAAGATAGAGCGACGAAATTAAGGAATTCTTAGGCATCAAATGGAGTCAGCTCGCTCAGGACAGGAAAGGATGGAGAACATTGGGAGAAGCCTTCGTCCTGCAGCGGACATAAGGTGGGCTGATGATGATGATGATGAAGAACAACAGCAGGATAGGGCATATATAAAGGTCTCCCATCGCAGTCATTGTCTTGACGCACTTGTTCAAAGCAAGGGCTTCCAACTCATGTTCTCAGTAGGGACAGTTGGGAGTATATATGGCGGCGGCGCTTCACTGAACCTTCGTCTCCGCCGTGCTGCATGGTCGTGCTGTTAGTGGCTTATTTGGACTTTCTCTACGTGCCATAGGGCGGCCACAATGACGTCAGCGGAAACTATCCGTATAGATGGCATGCGTTATAATTCTTTCTTTTTTTCTTCCTCCTAAACGTCCGCGCGACAAAAGGTACGCGAGCGGGCATGTAAACGCACGCATTCCATCCCGACCCTGTCGCTCTTGCTTTTTTTTTTTCTTGATGACGTTTGTAGGATCATGGCACGGTGCGATTCTCCGTGCATGGTGTATCAGGAGTGTCAAGAATTTCACGGGACAGAGACGGCAGCGCGGGCGATAAACACGTGCGAGTGTCATTCGCATTGTATACGGCGGATTCTTCTCATTTCAAACGTATGCAGCGTAAACAAAAAGACAGGGACGCAGAGAGGCTGGAGAGGACGGGCGCTGTACTCCAACTAAGTTTATTGAAAACAGCACGCGTCGAACCCGACAGGACAGGTGAAAATATGAGCGCATGCGCATACATGATGGAGGGGGTGGTCTATCGTCTGGCTCAGCTGCGGGCGTGTTCCATTACACAGCGACGTTGAGCAAGCTGCATCTGGGCGCGTTAGGCATTATGCGCTTTATCAGGCATGATTGACTTGACATGAGACATGCCTGTATACAATTTGCCGCGATAGCTGACGTCGTGTAAGTGAAGCTTGTACATAGAGGAAAAGCGCATGGCTCGGTCTGTTTGAACGTATATGATTGATTGATTTGTGGGGTTTAACGTTCCAAAACCAGCTCTGATTATGAAAGACGCCGTAGTGGAGGTCTCCGGAAATTTCGACCACCTGTGGTTCTTCAACGTGCACTGACATCGCACAGCACACGGGCCTCAACATTTCTCCTCCATCGAAATGCAGCCGCCGCGGCCGGGTATCATAACCACTAGACTACCGTGGCGGGGCTGAACATATGTGAACGTGAGAAGACTACAAGGATATAAAGCCTCACATTACTGCGTGTCTTTCGAAGCCGCGCCGTGCGGCACAGCGCTTACGTCCTCTTTCGTTCGTGTTTCCATAGCCACGTGATACAACACCCCCTTTCCAAGGTTATACAGTGCGAGGCATACGCAAGATATACACACCGCAACGCGTTGTTTATATACCTCACTTCTTTTTTCCCTCCAGATAGTGTACCAAAATAGGAACGACCCGCGGTTGTCATTGGCAGCAATTATATCGTCTTGTATCTCGCACCAACTAACCCGCCGTAGTTTACAAATCAAGCTCCATAAAATACACTCTTCTGTTCACTCTTTCTTTAACGCTTCGTTAAGTGAAAACGTTGCTTTGTCTGTGACGGTCATCTTCGCAGCGTGTGTAATGTGCCTGATGGATTTCTGAGGTTTTACGCCCCACGATATCGTTATGAGAGACGCCGTGATGAAGGGCATCGGATATTCTGGCCACCTGGGGCACTTTAACGTGCCCTGATATCCCTTACAAAAATGTCATATATGGCGATATCAGGAGTTGGCCATATGTGGCTATATATGGCACATGCCGCGTATGTGGCCGTATTTGCCCAAATCGTGATACAAACGTATAGGGCAATGAAAGACCAACACACGAGGACTGCCATGTAAGACTTTGATGTGTATTGGGCAAATACGGCTAATTACAGACACGAGCCATATATAGCCATATATGCGCATATGGTCATATATGCATATCTGGCTATATATGGCACGTGTCCGTACGTGGCCGTATTTGTCGAATACGTGTCGGAGTCTTACATCTCAGTTCCTCGTGTTGGTCTTTCATTGCCATATACGTTTCGATCGCGATTTGGGCAAATAAGGCCACGTACGGGCATGTGCCATATAGAGCCACATATGCCCAATTCATGATATCGCTATACGTGGCATTTTTGTAAGGGAGTGCACAGCGCACGGGTCCCAACATTTCGCCTCTATTGAAATACATGCATACCACCGCGGCCAGGATTTCATCCCGCGAACTTCGGATCAGCAGCCGCGTGCCATAGCCACTATGGACCACAGTGGCCAGACATGGTATTTGTTTATATGCAAAAGTGTAAAGGGGGACCGACCTTGCTATGTCTTAGCGGCTTGCGAAGCTAGGTGGGTCGAATACTTACCACAGGTTTCGACGGGGGCAAGATGAAAAAAAAAATGCACTTAGATTTAGGCGCATGCACATTAAAGAACCGCAGGTAATCAGAATTACTCCGGAGTCCCCCACTGCTGTGCTTGCCTCATAATCATATAACCTCGTTATAACGAAGTTGAAGGGGGATTCGTAATTAATTCGTTGTAACCATTAGTTCGTTATAGCCAATACTTATGCCGTCTATGGGAATTTCAAGGGGAATTACGATAGCTTCGTTATATCCATTAGTTCGTTATATCCGGCCTCGTTACAACGAGGTTCTACTGCGAGGCAGCTGTGTTTGGCCCGTAAAACTCCATCGATTATTATTATTATTATTATTATTATTATTATTATTATTATTATTATTATTATTATTATTATTATTATTATTATTATTATCTTGAAAGTGTATTCAAGATCAATAAATGTTCATTCATTGGTTTAAAAACATGTGTTACGGGTTCCAGCTGTGATAAGTAAACCTGTAACGTTTAAGCAGGAAAGTCTCTTTCGGGCGTTAGACCGTATATTCAATGCAGCATTATCATGCCAATGGTTCCGCGCCGACACCGCCGGAACACGTAGTTTGCTGGTGCATGAAAGCATCGAGCATATAGCGCGCTCCGGACGTTCAGCATAGCCAAAAGTAAAGTTTCTGCATATACCGCTGCGAAATTACAGGAACGATTATTATACCGAGGAACTCTGCCAAGCTTCAGTCAAATCTAGAGCTCACTGTACGAAAGGCTGTTCATTCGGCATTTTTTTTTTTTTTTTTGCCACGTCACGTCTGCGTGACAGGCTCGCAATCTCTGCGTTCAGGATCGTGATCATTGCTGCCGTACACATGATGTGGACACATGAAACACTATACGGAGGAAATCGCCAATGCTGCGTGACAAGCCAACGGAGACGAACCGTATATAGCGCGAAGCCAAGCGTTGCGTGGTGACAAAATTAAAAGCCCATAGCAGCTCCGGAAATGTCATTTAATATATTGCGCTTGTCGCGAAGAGGCGGGTGGTTTTTTGTCCCATCCTCGAGGCTTTAATGACGACTGAAGTGGTTGAAGCGAAGCGTCGTCTTTCCTTCTGACACTAGTCATTAACGGAAGGGAAAAACGGAATTGCGTGCCGTCATTAAATCAGTCATTTCTCCCCGCTCTGTGTGGCTATCATTCTCCAAGTTCTTTATTTTGATTTTGCCTCACGCTGTGTACACTCCTGTAAATTGCCGTATTTCTTTTTTTTTTTCCTCCTGTGACCGCTTAGCATATCATGCAAGAACTCTGGGGTGAGCTCTGGAGCTTTGGGTCCGTCTAACTCTTCATAGACCATTTAAAAAAATGAATTACGTCTTATGAAAAATTAGGAGTCGTTTCCCTATCATGCAACGTGGAGGCAAGCGAAGCATGGATTGTGCGTGCCTTTTTCTTTTTCTTTTTTTATTTCTTTCTGGCTTCATTTCTCTCTTTGGTATGCAAAATCCGAGGGATTCAGGTTTTCTTCGTTTTCCCAAGGCACGTGTCCGTAACATGCATGTGTGCTTCTCCATGTATAATAAAACCCCACTTTAGAGCGTGCTTATATGGTGAACCGAGAGTGGCGGAATATACGCATCTACTGGAAATATTAGGGAGTTTTAGCAGCGGCGGGTTACCGTATACGGTAAGTACGGTAATGCCGTACCGTCGTGGTCGGCACGTAGAAAATTTAGCTTCTGAGGGCTTTACCAGCAAGTTTTATCATCTGACGACATTTCTGTATACTCACCGAGCAACTAGTGCAGGTGTCGCCGACTAAAATAGCCGCGTGCCGACCTTGACGGTACGGTATTACCGTCATTATTGTACGGTAAGCCGGCGCTGCTAAAACTCCCTATTTCCGTCCACACACACGCACAAACACACAAAAAGAAAAAGAAGAAACGACAGTGGCGGATTTGTTAACGTGCTTGTGGCCTCGCAATCCGGTGGTCGGCGGTTCGAATCCGATGTGGGGAAGAGCAACCTCTCTTTCTGTCTCTCATTTTATTATCAGCGAAAGCGAAGAATACAGTGCGCGTGAATTAATTAATTAATTAATCAACTGTTGTCTTCGGGGCAGTCGCTGCAGAGTGCGAAACAACTCTTTCACGATAATGATGGATTTTTTCGTATATACGCCGACAGCTTACACGACACCACAAGTGGAGCCAATAAAAGCTTTGCTCGGAAAGGAGCAGTTGCCGATTTACAAGCACCGACCATGCGCGCGCGAAGGCGGGTTTGCACGCGGTTGCCACAAGTGATCCGGTGAGGGGAAGATGCGCGCGAACATTGCACGGGCATGTTTGGAGAATTCCCGTCCGCGGCGGTCGCATTTTCCATGGAGGCGAAAATGTCAGAGGCCCGTGTATACTGTGCGTTGTCAGTGCAAGTTAAAGAACACCGGGTGGTCAAAATTTCCGGAGCCCTTCACTACGGCTTTTCCCTCCTTTCTATCTCTTTCACTCCATTTGCCCCACCCCCATGGACGCTTAGCCGTGCTCCCGACATGGGCCGCAGAAATTAGCGTCCTTTCCTAAGCGAACCCCCCACAATCATCATCATCATCAAAATTGGCGAAAAAATAAAAAAGGAATCCTCTTATACAGCGCTTACACAATGAGAAGGCGCTTGAGAAGTTCGGACAGGCCTCTCAGCAACTCAGCAACAAACTGATGTGGTTACAGAGCTCACGCATCCGAAGAGAATGGAAAGGCGTATAGCATTTTCAGGCGCATTTAACAAGCTGCGAACGATTATGGCGTGCGATATGCTACGGGTTATACTTTCATCCGCGCTGCAGGATATGCACGAGATATGCAGGGTTTGCGTCGTTGATCCCGGCGACGATTACGGTCGTCATTATCGCGCCACTGTGGCAACCGATATTTCATCATCATCATAATGATCATTCTTATGTAGGCGATTGTACAGGTCACCCTGCGGTCTGAGATATGATTGTGCTCATTACGTGATGACCCCTCATCATTGCCCTCATTCCATTTTTCTGTGTCCACCGAAAAAAACTTATACGAGAAGCGATTTTACAGGTTTCACTATTCACAACCTCATCAAGGCTCTACCTATATTTTCCAGTGTTCTTTCCGCACCTGCTCCGTAACCGTACTGGCTATATCGTGCAGTTGATTACATAATAGGTACACGGCCAGGGAACAAAGGTCGCCAGGTCACGTGGGCTCCACGGCACGTGGTGGTTTCGGCGCTGTTAATGCATAACCTATACTAATACAATCAACGCATTACGGCCGGAAGCCAGGACATGCTTATCAGACGCTGTAGTGGAGGCTTCCGGATATTTCGACCACCTGGGGTTCTTTAATGCGCACTGACATCGCACAGCACACGGGCCTCTGTCATTCCGTCTCCATTGAAATTTGGCCGCTGCCGCCGGGCTTTGATCCCGCAACCTTCGGGTCAGCAAATGAGTGCCATATACTGGACCACACTAGACCACCGCGGCGGGTGCGGTGACTGACCTTATATAGGGACCGACTTCAAGCAGTGCCCCGTATTTTATATTTTTCGCCTTTCTCCTTTCTATTATCTTTTATGGTCCTTCCCTTGCAACGGCTTTGCAAAGGCTTTGCACACGGCACAACCTACACAGAAGCTCCCGTACGTTTGCACGAAAAATACAATAATGCGCTCGAGCGCTGCTGCCACGCGTAACGCGCCTTACAAGGACGTGGTCGTGTTACGGCCCGAATTGACGACTTCGTCTCCGACGGGACCCACTTCCATTCATGTTCCTCGTTATACGAGCAACGTCATCAACGTGGGGGCGCGCTCGGCGCTGTTAATTGTGCTTATAGCCGACGCCGCTTTACGATACGATGACGTACTTCGACGCGCCCTAGGAATAGGTATGAATAATTTGTTCTGCTCCATGTCACCGGGTCATCGCAATGTGCGTGAGCCGGTCCGACGCCCGGACTATATACATATGGCCAGAAGAGAGATCGCTTGTTTTGGGGTTTCTCCGTTGTCTGCATCGATGCTTTTGCCTTACTTTGTTCTTTATCATCGATGTGCGTGTTCCTTACGGATATTGGTATGAGATGAGCTATATCTCATTGCGACGGCCTTGTTAGTCGTAAAGCATCTATATACGTGCGCGTTTTCAGATACGTATGCATGCGTAATAGGCTGCGAAGTTCTGCCTGTGAGATTCTCTCGGAAAAGCTTACTTAAAAATTGAGAGAGAGAGAGCCTGCGATATGCTCGTATCGATTCGTATTTTTGTTAGGTTTGTGCATAGTCTTTCTGACGTTCGAAGTGCCAAATTTCCTGCTTGCATATCTAAATCATATGTACCCGAATGCCGGTAAAAGACGCTATTAGAACATTTTACAGCGTAAGCTGTTACGAGATGACATCAAGGGCCGTTTTTGGCGCTTTAGTGTCCGCCGCCGCCGGTGTCCGTAACCACTATAGCGCTAACTTTAGAAAAAAATAACCAGGACCGAGGAGGATTCGAACCCATGTCCTTCTGCGTGACAATCGAACATTCTACCGCTGAGCTACGCCTGTTTTTTTTCTTTTTTTTTTATTGCATGGAAATATTTCCGTAAATGCGTTTGACGCTTGTGTCTGTTTGCCTGACTTTTGAGGAGTCTATGAGTATAAAAGTGCAAAGTTGTGTTTTTTATGCTAGACTGTTAATATGTGTGCAACTGTATAGTACAGTTTAAACCTTCTTTTGCTGAGCTACGCCTGTGGTTGAAAAATCTGCGCTAAATGACCTAAACGGGTATAAACGTCTGCCGAGGAATCGCATTAAGAAATGTCATGTTACGTTGCAGAATAGTAATACGCCACTACGCGTCGAGGAAAGTGGATTGCATAACGAGTGCGAGGAATCATTTGAAAGAACACAGGGGACGCAAGCTTTGTAGCTCTGCACCCATTACAGAGGCATCATCAACATCATCATTATGAAACGATCTTCTTCAACTTTTCCGTCATCATTATTATTACGAAGCGCTGCCTCATGAAGCAGTTTTGTCGTATCGTGCCATGCGTCACGCGACAGCGACGTGCGCAGCCCCGACAGCTACCTGACTTGGCTCTTCGATATACCTGATGGCCCGATCACTTGGCCAGATCCCCAAGCGTTTACAATGGCCTCTAAGAAGGTCGCTCCTCCAGCTTACGCTGTCACTGTCCTGCGATTCCGCGCAGGCCTGGATTTTTTTAGCACAACATGCAAGTAAATAGCAGGGAAGGCGTACGAACGCCTGGCATGCCAGCTCCACCAAGCTGATTGTGTATTTTAAGCCGTGCACGAAACAAGCGTGAGCGCCAGAAAAAGAAATTAATATAGAAGGAAGAGAAGTTTGGACACGCACCGACAACTCTGCTATATCGTTAAACACATGGATGGTTGCTCAACAGTTCGAACCTTCGCGGAAGCAGCTGCCTCACGTCCTCCTCTATCTGTTATTAGCCCTTTATCAAAGCTGCGTAGCCAAAAGTCGTAAACACGAAGTCGTTTCTAACCCTTTTACGTTCCTGCATGCTTTCGACACGAGGAGTGTGCTTTCACTCCGTAATCTTTACGTACGTATACGCTGTGAGTATTGATGACAACCATTTTGATATAGCTCACCGGACCACCTTGTTTATTTTTTACGAACGCCTACCATCGTTAGCGTTCACTATCTCTCGGTGCTTCCAACGCGGATGATTTCCGTGGAAACGTTAAGTTTAACTTGCGTTTTATGCTCTGGCGTCAGAAAACACATATGCAGGAACGGCACTGTATATACAGATATACAGTGTGTACCTACGGCCGTGCGCGTTGCTACCATTTGATTATGTGCATGAAGCGCACTCGTATCTCCATACTACCTAGATATATAGATATATCTATGCTACAGCAGTGCAGAAACTTGCAAGTAAAGCAGCAACGTGGCGCCAAGAATGGTACGTGAACGCTGGCCCACTTTTCGGTGCCGCAGCGCATCGCGTAACAGTTACACTCTTGTCACGGGCTACGAATTTGATCCTTCTGGTTTCTGAGAACGAGGTCGCTGATTGAAATCCCTTTCGGAAAACCAGTCTCCGATGATGGTGTGTTGCAGAAACGCTCGTAAACTTTTCACAGTTGTTTCTTCTGTTGCACCACAGATTTGCCGTTATAAAGGCCGACGCTTGAGGTGCATGTGTGCCACAAGGCCATTGTCGTGTATGACTTGAAGAAGTGTGTTCTGGGAATCATGTTGTAGTGCGCGCAATGCTGTCGAAGCACACGTATAAGCCGGCATGCAGCAGGAGACCACGGCGTTCCGACTGCAAGCCATCAGGTGGTATCGCGCATACATCGGGTGCTGTGCGCATCAGGTGCCTCCATTACTGGAAAGTGTTGCAACGTGAGCACGCATCGCCTAGTCGAACGCCTAACAAAGGCACCTGTGTTCGAAAGAACTGTTGGGCGTGCATACAGCACCTATAGTACAGCCGCGAGTGCGCAGCTGAACATCAAACGCGATCTACGAGGCCTCAGATTCCTGTGATATGCACTTTGACCTCCCTCCAGCTCCGAGCAAAATAATGTTCAAATCTATACATAAGAAGCCCTCTCCTGTTCCAAGGAATCTGTACTAGACATATATTAGCCATTTTCGTAGCAAATGTCGTCCATTTCGATTCCGTAACTAACCATCGGAGTGTTCAAAGCACTTCGATGGGTCGTCCGGTTGTCCAAACCAACGTGCACGGTCTGCCGTATGCATAGAGAAGTGGTCGGCCACGGGTCGCCGTGTCCTTTATACAGAATCGCGTGCGAAGACTGACTTATGCTTCACACCTGCCGCGAGGCTCCACGGGAGATCACGGCACGAGGAGCATCTTACAGAGCTATAGTCTCTCTGTCCTTGATGCAAGTACAAAGAGGAAAACGATGAAAAGTTCCCGAGGGGGGGCGTATCTGCGTGGAGGAGGAAGAGGGAGAGGCTGATGGAAGTAGCAGGAACAACTCCATTCCCAGCGACCGGGAAGACAAAGTGCATCTGCGCCTGGGGAATATGAAGAAGACGCTGACGTGCCCGAGTCCGTCAGCCGCTTCCGCTCCGCGGGCGCGTTCATTACCGGTGCAGCAGGGCCGTACGGCAAACACGGCCTGCGATTAGGGCGGTTGTTTGCCCTCCAAAGTTGCTGCGGCTCCTCCGCTGCCGCTGCCTGAGACACAACAAGCTGCCAAGCCCCCCCTCCGCCCGTAAGCGCACGGCATCTGCTCAGCGTCAACGTTGGGACTACAACCTTGAAGAAAAATAAGAAGACGCATGTACTACGTGCGTTCTGCTAAGGCTGTGGGTTCTGCCAGGAGGTTGCGTGCGCATGGGCGTATGCGCAAGTGGACGCCTTATGAGGTCATTGCTGCGCAAGGAGGTCTAGATTCCGTGATGGACCATACGCGCTCGTCTATATTCGTGTATACCGACGATATTCAAAGACTAGATGGAAACGTAGCCGCAGTTAGTATATACAGAACCAGATTAATTGGGAGTATAGGGGAGAGGCCTTTGCCCAGAAATGGGCGTGGACAAGCCGATCTAGCTTTTCTCGTCTGCGCACCAGGCTTGAGAAGGTCTTACACGAAACCGTTTGCTTGTTCCTCGGTCGATCGAAGGGCGGAACCAACTCTTCGACGAGGGCACTTGCGAGTCGACTTGGAGGGCTATTGCTGACCACTGTGTCGGTCATTTCGTCGGCATTGCATTCGACTACTGCAAGGTGTCACTTTTCATTTCTTACATTTTCTGTCTTTCTTCTTTATTTGTCGCCGTTGCACTTGGACTGAGTGACGTGTATGCGAATCTCTATTTTGCTTTAGTGAGCGAACAAGTGTTGTACTAAGGTAACGTTTTGACGATACCACTGTGCATATAAGATCAGACTGCTTCACGTTCCACTGAAACGCTCTATTAATTAAGCTTATACCTTTTTCCTTGTGCATCGTGGCCGAAATATTTGTAAGAGGGAGGAAAGAATATTGAAGAAAGGCCGTGAGGTCGAGCAGGTTAATACTCCGGTTAGCTGTCCTGCATTGGGATGGCGTAAGGGCAGTAAAGATGATAAAGCTTAGCGCATCCGAAGCGCGAGGTGTCGTCTGTAGTCTTTCGTTACTTTCCACTTTGTCAGGTGTAAATGCGGGGTGTACTGGTTCTCTAGTCCTCATAAACGTTCCTAATTGGGTGTACCTCGGTCACTTCGTGAGATATCCGTTAAAATGTGAACTAACCGCCAGTATTTTAATTAAAAAAAGTAAGGTATAACAATGGAATAAAAGCGGACGGCCGGTTTCTTTATATGTCTCGTTGATTTCAGTCTTCAGTGCGAGTCAGCACGTATGTGCTGAGCGAATGGACTTGTTTTCCTTAGAGAGTTCGCGCCACGTTTATAAATATATATCTATCTGCGATATAGAAATTGTAAGCACACAAACTTATGGAAAGCGAGAGAATACAAATACATCATGCACATTCATTCAGCTAAGGACCCGGATTACATATGGCACCATGGATGCACTACACCTAATTCGTGCGGTGTGCCGCCAGATCAGCACTTCGGGCCGGTTGTGTCAGCTGTCGCGCGGAGAGTTGACCGATCGGTTTGAGCGTCGTGTACTATTTTAGGCTCCATGTTACCGATGATGGATGTGGTTGCCACTTTTGGACTTCGTGAAATGCGCAAAATTGCGAAAGTGCTTTTGGGCAGTTTCGGTCACAGCTGAGTCTATTATCCGCATTAGTTGGTACGAACAACGCGAGTTAAATGCACTGTTCTGACGTGCTCATACGGCAACACCAGCATTTCTTTTATTGCTGATGTGTTGCTAAGGGCAACGAATGAGAGCATCAGCAGCAGTCAGCCGTGCCCCACGCTTACAACATTTGTTATTGATGTTCAGCGGCGTTTATGTCGGCATTTTCTTGAACTCTGCAGAGATCTCTGCTGACATTCAAGTGCTCATGTTAGTTCCATCCAAGTGCGCGAAGTGCACTTGAATGTCATGACGTCGCCTTCATGAGGTCTACCGCTGCACGAACGCGACATCGGATACGAATTAGGATGCCGTCATGATGCCGATGTACAGCGCTGTGTATAGCTACCATAACGCAGACATTTCATTTCCGGTGGGACACGGTGTTACGTCCACGCGGACGTCGGTTCAGACAGCTGCGTATCGCTTCGAGTCACCACGGATGAAATTCGCAGATCTCAATTCTGAAGGACTACACCACCATCACGCAGATGCTCTCACATATACATACGTACACACGCAGGGGTGGGGTGTCAAAAACAGCCCCTGAAACATTTGAAGCTATCAATTCTTCAGTCCTTGTCCGGAGCACGGCTCAGCGTCAATGAGATAGGAGAGAGAGAACGAAAGAGTGAAAGCGAGAACAAGAAAGACGTAGTGGAAAGCTCCGGAAATCTTTACCACCTGCATCTTATAACGTTTAACCTGCACTGACAACGCACAACGCGAGCCTGTTTGGCATTTTCGCCTCCGTCGAAAATGCCACAGCCTCGGCCGGCTTCGGATCCGCGTCATTTGGGTGCGCCGTCAAGCACGTTTCATAACGACTAGACCACCGCTGCGGACACGACATGGCAAGAGAACTTATAAACAATCTCAAACACAAGCACGCATGTACTCTCGGAGGGTTTTCTTCTTCTTTGCCTTTTTTTTTTTTCGTGCCATATCAAACTGCGCCGAAATTCGCGCGTGCTTGTTTGACTACCGTCAGCACAGCGAAGCTGCCGGGAAGCTCTAGGAGGTGGATAGTGTGTGTGGCCTGTACGGCGTCAGCGTATCTTCGAAAGTAGCAGCGCATCACCTACAAGCGCGTCAGGGGAGAAACAAAGATCACAATCGAGCGGGAAAAAGGAACTGCTGCAGGGGGTGGCGGAAGAAGCAGAAGGCCTCGCGCTGTATAGGCTTCCTCCGGGCGCTGTTCCCGTCATTAGCCTCGCGGGCCCAGGCGCCTCGCCAAATGACCCTGCAGCATCACGCGATGGCGCTGCGACACGACACCTCAGTGCAGAAGAAGCCTTCTCTTCGAGAAGGCACCAAAACTGTCGCCGCGCGGGAAGGAAGAGATTGGCGAAGGCACGCCACGGCACGGCACCTCCGCGGTCCAGGACCTGCCGTATCTCCCGCACGATCCTTCTTTCCACGTGTGCGCGCTTCCTTTTCGTCTTTCGCTCATTTGTGTTTGTGGGTTCTTTGTTTGTTTTACGCGCTGAACGACGCGTCCGATGTCCGCGTGGATATGCGAGCGCGCAGTGTGCCTGCGGTGTGTGCGAAGAAGGTTGCACGGTGCCCGGGGCCATCCTCTGGGAGCCAAATTATAGAAAGGTGCCGTCCCGAGCGCCATGTGACACGCACTCCGTTCAAGGAGGAGGAAGGAAGCGACGCACAATCGCGAAGTGAACGAGGGAGTGTACAAGTACAATACAGAAAAGGACGAAGTTTGAAGGAGATGATGAACGTTGTGGGAAAGGTCGTTTTAGAATGCGCAGTAGGAAAAGAAAAAATAAATAAACGCATTCGTTCACAGGCACCGAAGACGTCACATGGGATATATCCATATGGATAAAATATAATGGAGAATGGAACAGAATGGAGGTGGATACTTTTTTTTTTAATTCGCGCAGGAGCGGAAGCTGGGGCTGTAGATGCCATACAGCATGACAAAGGGCCTCTGCACCTAATTACAGTTGGCGCGTAGGCCGATGAATTAACATTATTCAAATGTATATTGTGACGCATTAGACCAGTACATGTTCGAGAGTTGCACAATAACACGTCAAGCTTAATATAGGATTTTCTTACATAGCGCTAAAAAGAAAAAAACAAACAGTTTTTTTTTTTTTTTTACGCAATGCAGACTGATAAAGCATTACAATAAGTCAAACACGAGAACTTTATTACGCATGCGCAATATCATGGTGTGTCAGGATGGTGCGGCAATCCATACCACTGCTATAAAAATTTGACAACACTGAAAGATTAGGAGTCGGTGGACTTCACTGCTTATGAATTGTGAGTTCACCGACTCCAAATGTGACAACACTGAAGGATTTGGAGTCGGTGGACTTCACTGCTTATGAATTCGCTCACACCCGTCAGGAATCAAATCAAAATGTCACGCAGAAATGCCTTCTTCTTGAGTTTACGCAAGAAGACAGTTTTGTGTAATCATTAGGATTTTATATTCGAATCAGCACGCCACGAGCAATTTTTCGTCTTCAAACGAATTTGGCTTTACGTCCCGCATTGTCCAGGCGTGCATATGTGCCAGCCTGGCATATTTTCACGCCAACGCGAGAATGTGCAAAGTATCAGTGAGATCGTACGTTTTATGCCTGTTTGTTGCAAAATCGCAAGAACGAACACTGTCTCTCTCTCTCTGTTTTACATGACTGGCTCACGTTTTATTTCATTCGCCGTGCAGATGGCTGTAAGATACCTTTTTATCGAGTAATGCCTTTCTTTATTATTGTTTTACCTGTGCACAATGCGCTACTAAAGGTCCCTATATCTTGTAGGCCTTCATATATATACAGTCATCTTTAATGCAGAACTTGCCATACTATACGTATAGAGCCTGTAGCCTATCACATAAAATCTTCATGCTTGCATGGGTCCCGATAATCGCAAACGTTGCTTCTGGCTCGTGCTAATATATCCACGGAGTACACGGGATCAACGCTGTCTGATTTATTTCTACCAAATCGTGCCGTGCGCAGCATGCAGAGGGACATATGTATATACGTTCACTGCCTTGCTTCGAGTGGTGATTTTCTTAATTCTTACGTTTGCATTTCCTCCTTCCACGCAGATAACCCAACTGAAGATCGACAACAACCCTTTCGCCAAGGGATTTCGGGACACGGGTGCCGGTAAGCGGGAAAAGAAGTGAGTGTTGCGCGACCCTTATCAATAAAAAGATACACTTGCTCACGGTTTCTTTTTTTTTAATTTTTATTATTATTATTTCGAAAGTTTGTCCTTAGGCACAATGGGTTGGCACCAAAAATGAACAAATAAATTGGATTCACGAATGAAATCCAAGAGCGAGCGATGGAATGGTGCATGGATCCAGCGGCATAAGTCGGGAGCTAGGCCAGACATGATGTCTGTGCACTCTTCTGTATCAGACGCCTTACTTTAGTATTTATATACCTCCTGCAACAACGTCTTCGATAGCTTAAAAAGAACAATGGATGAAACGATACCGTTCGCGGATTTTTTTTTTTTTTTCGGTCGCGAAACTCGGCATCCGATATTTGAAGGATTGATTGTTTTATAGGGTTTTACGTCCAAAAGCCACTACATGATTATGAGAGACGCCATAGGGGAGGACGCCTCGCTAATTTGGACCACGTGGGGTTCTTCAACGTGCGCTGACATCGCACATTACACGGGCCTCGACACCATACTTGAAGTAGAAAGTGCAGGTCGGCTTATATACAGCAAGTTTCAAGAGAATCATCCTGTGATGTCGCTCTATGTAATAATATTCTGAGACTATGTGACGGAGTCCCTGCTCCGGCGGGTACAGTGCATCATAACTGTTAACTCTCCGTGCAGCTTTTTAATTTTCAGGCGAAAGTTTTATACGGTCTGTGTCGGAGTAGTCGACATTGTGGTAGTCACGTCAAAATACCCCGAAATGTGGAAACGCTGGTGTCCTCATTGAAGATACAAGGAATTTGTTAGCAGTGCTGGGGCTTTGAACCCCGGACCTTATCCTCCGAACGCAAGTGTCTGAACCACTGGGCTATGCGCAGCCATGCTTGCGAGAAGGGAACATATTTGAACCATATCAATGCCTTTGATTTTCTATACCGCCATGTGTAGGACTTTCGAAGAGCAACAAAGAAGCAGCGCAGGAAAAATAAAAGAGGGAAATTAACGGAAGAAAAGAGGTAAAGAAATCTGAAGCTGCTTTCGGGCAATAGTAATCGTCTCTATTTCATGGTCATCATCGTCGTCTTAGTCATCGAAATCTTGTATTCACCCCTGCATGGCAAAGCGCTTTCATAATATTTCTCCGATTAACCCGTCGCCCCGCCACGTGGTCTAGTGGTTATGGCGCTCGGCTGCTGACCCGAAGGTCGCGGGATCGAATCCCGGCCGTGGCGGCTGTGTTTCGATGGAGGCGAAGTGTTGAGGCCCGTGTGCTGTGCGATGCCAGTGCACGTTAAAGAACCTCAGGTGGTAGAAATTTCCGGAGAGCTCCACTACGGCGTCTGTCATAATCAGAGCTGGTTTTGGGACGTTAAACCCCACAAAATCAATCAATCAATCAATCAATCCGATTAACGCGGTTCTGTGCCAACTGCGCGCAGCACGGTATCCCGGCAAACTTCCTTGTGTCACCTGCCTTCTTCACCATTCCTTCCACCCCCTTCCACGCTTGCCTTCTCTAGAAATCTAGTCTGTTACCGTTAATGAGCGACGGTTATCTTGCCTTCTCAGTACACGCCCTGCTCACGGCAATTTTTTCTTCTTGATCTTTATTTCCACTGAAATATAATTCATACGCATTTGTCCCCTGACTCATTCCGCGCTCTTCTTGTCGCGTAACGTTACACCTATCCTTTTTCCAATTTCGCATGTTTCCGTTTCTATTTACTAGACGTCAAAACAATGAACAGTTAGCGCTCGTAGTCATTGCACAACCGCGCTAACAGCATGGTAATTTAATCTGGGAGACAAGGTGATTTTGAAACTTCCCGTTGTGCTCATACGCCGGCAACCATTTGGCCGTATAATGCCGTAAAGCCTTGCTGCATGTTTCCGTTGGACTGACTGCATCATTGCTACCGTCTCTCTCTCTCTCTCTCTCTCTGTTTCTTTGATTTATTTACCTTTGGCGCATATATATATGTCCTGACCCGGCTTCTCCCCTCCCCTTGAGCGCAAGCGAAGCATAAAGCGCAATGACGTCTCCCGGCAGCCATTAACTCTATAATAAAACGAAGTGCCATGAGGGCTTGGCGGGATAAAAAGCTTATACCCAAGCAGGGTCATGTAACGGCAATTATCCACTACGCTTCAAGCTCGGAGTTCGTCATTGTATAGCGAAAGTCACGTAATAACGAAGCGCGTGCTTTGAGACTCCATTTGCAGCCGTCCCCGTGGACGCTGTAATGTAGGGATCGAGAGGAGTGCGCCCGTCACCATTTAACTCGGTGACCCGTCACGCTGCAAGCTCATGCCTTTCTTCGGCGCCGAGCAGCTGCTTCGGTTCGCATGCGCGTTTCCTGTTGCATTTCGTAACACTTATTTATTTCGATGGAGCTATAGTAATTACGGTGCTTTTGTTTGACTACCGCCACCGTCCGTGTCCAGCTAATGTCATTATAACAGAGTTCTTGCTTCTGAATGTTTGAATTCCATTTCGACTGAGGCGAAATGTTGAGGTCCGTGTGCTGTGCGATGTCAGTGCTCGTTAAAGAACCCCAGGTGGTCGAAATTTCCGGAGACCTCCACTACGGCGTCTCTGATAATCAGAGCTGGTTTTGGGACGTTAAACCCCACAAATCAATCAATCAATCAATCAATCAATCAATCAATCTTTGAATTCTTGCTTAGAGTATGTCGAAACACCGCCGACCCGCGCGAAATAATGGCGTCGATACACGAGCCACACGGTATACTGCCACATGGTCGTGACGATGAATGATACAGTAACCAGGCGGTTAAACGTCAAACCAGTAACTGGGGCATGGTGTTTGTCTCCCCCCTTAGCGTATAGTTGGGAGTTATCATCGCGGGCATAGCGAAAGTAAAAAAGCTAGGAGAGAGCACCACGTGACGTCCTTTAAGCCTAGTCATAAACAATCTAAGGGAAGGAATCTTGGGAAACAGGCCCTGGCCTGGTTACATGTTAGGCACCCGGTAGATTATATAATGAGACGCTCTGTTAATGTCACCGCGCACCAACAACCCCGAGCGACCACGTGGTCCTAATCATACCCAAAAGGCTCCGCGCACGAGGCCTCAGAGAACGTTGGCTTGTCGAGGATAGCACAGCACACGTGTTCTCTTGTGCGTACGACGGTCTAGCGACGCATATGGTGTATACGTGGGCGGTGTCGCTTCGATCCACGCCCTTTGGCCTCCATTCACCGAGGCAAACGCACGATATCGCTTATGTATACCGATGTTGTCGCGCCCTAGACGCCGCGCGACGCGTTTAATGAAACGCGATAGGTCACGAGCCGACATCCGCTGCGACAGATCACGCTAAACGATTCGTCGCCTGTTTCGTCACGACGTTACACTGCGCGCATATATGCAAGACACCGCGCGCACGCTGTGCGCGTTGCCTCACCTCCTGCAACCATATAACGGTGACACACCGGAGAGATTGGAAGAGAGAGAGAGTACATTGGTTGAACTGTCGGGACCGTTTAAGTGCGCTCCCTGATCACGTATGTCGCGGCGGGGGTGTACGCGCTACGCATGTCATATACCGATACGCTCGGCACACCTTTTTACGCACGACGCCCGTACAGGGCGATCCAGCAGCGGCGCCGCGCTCGCTCCGCTGCAGGATCGTCGTGAATATGCGATCAGACGCGTATACGCAATGGCCACGCGATTCCATTTGGCGCAGGCCTGTCGCGCGTAGCGAGAAAGCGCTCGCTGCGCGACCGCGCCCATTATAGCTTTAAACAGGGACCCGACGCGTCGTTAATTAGCCGGCGCCCGTATATATTATACTGCCCTTCGTTACTTACGATGCTCACGTATATTCATTAACAAGCTGTTAACGTCTGCGCGTAGGCGTATGGACTTCAAACACACTGCACCGTGTATGTAGGATTATACACGAGGTGGTGCATGTGCACGATACAGGTCATGGTGTCTCTACGACGTGGCAGGAGGGGCGGCCATTATTGAAATCGCGGGTCTCGGCTCCCATCGCTCCGCTCATATATTGTGCTCGCGGTTCAGTTGTTCTCTTACGAAGTTCTTTCTTCGCGTTCTGGTTCTGCCTGATATAGTATGTTTCTTTCGTTAAGTTTTTCTAATAGTTAACGTACTTTAAAGCGCTTGCGCGAACGGTCTGGTGCGCTTTGTAGAAAGTATATGGTTGATTGTGCGCGGAGACATGTAATAAACCGTGCCCGTTAATCAACACCCCACCCTTGTTCACGTTTTGTCGCCCTTAACGACCCAGGCGTGCGTGGTTTGCCTCATTCGACGCGCACATCCGCTTCGCCTCGATGCATGATTATATGCGCGGACACGCACACGCATTATCACCATCGCTTCGCTTCGTTGCTATAGTATATGAAATTCCGTGCTTTTTTTTTTTTTTTGAAGCGCACAGCTTAAATTATCTAGCTTGTCTTTGCTTCCGTTATAACTCTGGTTCGCGCGAAGCGCGCACGAAAACCTTGGAACCATACGAAGAGTTAAGAGTATATCATGTATCCACAGCAACGATGTCATCATTGTTGGATCATATCGAAAGTTTCAGCCCGTGATGAAGTGAAATCATAGTGGGTCAATGTGTCTTAAACTCCTCTCGTCCGCATAGGTGACTTTCGACACGTGGTATATGCGGGCTAAATAGACTAGACCTGCGCTGTTGTTCCCGTACGTCTTCTTTCGCGCTGTAGATGTGCCCTTAGACTTGGTTTTTCTATGCTACAACCGCAGCCAGCAACATGCGTTGATAATCGTATGTTCAGCGTCGGTATTCGCTGGAATTGCCGCTTACAAGCAGTACTTCTATAGCCATAAGAACATTTCAATAAATCTGTATATACAGCTAAGCTGAACCCACTTCGTTAGACTCCGAGTTTTTACGGGGCAGAAACTTAAGCGCGGTCGTGGGCGGGCCATGTAATGCGAAGACAAGACAACCGTTGGTCGTTAAGGGTATAATAACAGAGTGGATTCCTAGAGAAGGCAAGCGTGGCAGGGGGCGGCAGAAAGTTAGGTGGACAGATGAAATCAGGAAGTTTGCGGGGATAAATTGGGCCAATTTAGCACAGGACAGGTATAACTGGAGATCTATGGGAGAGGTCTTTGCCCTGCAGTGGGCGTAGACAGGCTGATGTTGATGCTGCTGCTGCTGCTGCTGATGATGATGATGATGATGATGATGATGGTACATCTTAAGGAGTACATTGCGCAGACGGCGACTTCCACACGGGCCGACATAAACCTGTACTTTGTTAATGGTGGTGTGCTTTCCTGCCATACTAACTCGCCCTACGTCGAAGTATGTGCTGTGCGCTTTCGTTTCCGATCCGCTGCTACCCGATACTACGTCACCCCGTTTCACGGCTGTAAACACACCTTTTCCACGTGGAATTTTTGCTAATAACCGCCTTAGCACCTTACGTCCCGGAAAACGTTTACCTGGCTCAGTCGACGAGACTGTCTATAAATGCTAAGCAAAATCGCGTGGAACCGGGAAGTATATATAGCTCGTGTAAGGACATTTAAATCGTGGCTGGTGCCGGAAACATGTCACGCGGAGGAGCATGCTTTTGAATTACCCGCACACGTGCACACATACCAACGATTTCATATTCCCTCGCCTCAGCGAAAGAGAGAGAAAGAGTAAATGGAGAGCGGGGACGACTCCATGTGTTGTATGTACATAGAGGCAGTTACCGTATATACACTATCCTTATAAACTCGCCCACATATAACTGCTCGGTCTGCAGCAGCCGTGTAACGATGCACGGCTTCCTATATAAACCACATTTATACGACTATTAGACGCGCTCGTACGGGCACTGTGCTTCAGGGTGCAGTGCCAGGATTGATGGAGCGAGCGTGAGCTGCAGCACCGCTTTAACGTACAACGGCGGCCACTCTACTTGTTCATGCACGTTTGTTCTTTCCTACCTTTTTTCGCTCTCCTAACCCGTCCGTCATCACGTCGCTCAAACCATCAGCGCGAGCGCGTAGGCGTTCTTTCGTGCATGCACCAGGCCCACAGCCCTATAACACGTAAACGCCCCGCAAGCTTCCTCCGCGTTTCTTTTACTGATGCTTTCTGTCGTCCGGCGGTAATGCGTGGTTCTATTAATAAGCGGTCCGGTTTGTTGGCGGTGGGAGCCTAAGCTGCCCGGCGCGTCACGTTCGCGTGGCTTCGCTGGTGGCCTTGCTTTTCTCTGAACGGCGTCGTCTCGACTCGCGAGCTATAAAGCCGACGCGCGCGCCTGCATGCTGTCGTCGTTCATGACTCAAAAAGGGGGGTAACCATTAACGAGGGCGTCCCCATGGTAATGAGGTTTGTACGCGTGCTGCTGGTACACCCTGACGAATGGGTTCTTTCTTTTCTTTCTTTTCATGTTTCGAAGCGTCCGCTGTACACCCGTTGACTTCCTCAACTGCGCCTGTATAAGTTGAAATCGGACATCGAGTGCTTTGTGAGGATTATAGCTGACACCCGGCCCTGGCTGTATTCGATTTCGCTAAACTCCTATACATTTACAGTTCTGTTATAAACTGGCTGCCTTAGGTTGAATGAAGAAACAAATGCTTGGCATACTTGTCTTGATTTAACAAACGGAAGGATCGGGAGGCGATTCAGTGCTTATTTTACGCGCTTGATCTCCATTCCCCCTGCAGCACCGGGACTGGCCCCTCTGTGCTGGGAAAAATTGACTTGAGGGAGTAGTAATAATAACTGTTGGGGTCTTATAAGGGCCAACATCATGTGGGATCGTGAGGCTTTGTACGTGTGAAGGCTCTTAGCAACAGCACGTGTACTGTGCGCTGCCTCAATCGCATACGAACGGTGGCGCTGCTTGCTTGTTCCTCACGATGCTTGAGAGGGAATGCATCGTCGTTGAGATGACATTATTTTCGATTCATAGGCGCTGCCCTCTTGAGCATTTACACAAGTGCGTTCTCAAGTTTGAATGCCATGATGTCAAATTGTGCATTAGTTTAGTTTAGTGCCGTTATTTTGTTATTACGAGGACGAAACAGCCACCTATCAGCCCAACATGGCGGCATCCAAGTGCATCTATGCAATGGCTTATATAGTTGGTGCTTCCTGTATAGAACACGAATTAACTGTTACAACCCTGTTTGACCATGACGTCATGCTACCTCACAAGTTCTTGCAGGAATTTGCTTACAAATTCAGTTATATTTGAGCCAAGACATGTGCAACTGCCCTATGATGCTGATCATGAACGCCTAAGTTTCTCAAGCCAATAAGGCACGCGTTCTTTTCCACGGCCAGTTGCTACAGGAAGCCACCCTCTTGGGTTCGCCCTCCCTTTGTCGCAGGAGACAGGCGATGCTTTTGCAGCAGGCGCCGTCGTCCCTGCACGGTGGCTCCCAGGGTTCGTCGATGGGGGGCCGCCTGTCGGCTACCAACCACCATCACACGACGCTGGTGTCCGGCCAGGAAGACTCGAGCGACGACGACGACAAGCTGGACGTCGGGGAGGCATCGGACCTCAGGCCCGAGGGGGTGCTCGGCGCAAGTCCTGGTCGTGACACCGGTAAGAGAATCTCTATATATAGGCTCGTCTGAAGTCCCTATATCTTTTTTCCGTTTTTAAGTAGCGACAACTACCTCCTCTCCCGGCACCCTCTCGCTCAAAGCCCGCGTCGGCAGCCATGTTCTTCCTAAACACGTGGAGCGGAGCACACGCGCAGATAGCACCCGACCGTCAACATACGCAATGCTAACAAATATGATAGTGGACGTGTCATATGTAAGGAAACGCCTACTGAAACGCGCAACTTTCTTTGACGCTCTCTCGCTGCAGCATTCAAGTAACATCTCTAGGAATAACATCATCATCATCATCCTGTCTACGCCCACTGCAGGGCAAAGGCCTCTCACATGGATCTCCAATTATCCCTGTCCTGTGCTAACTGGGCCCAATTTATCCCCGCAAATTTCCTGATCTCATCTGCCCACCTAACTTTCTGCCGCCCCCTGCTACGCTTGCCTTCTCTAGGAATCCACTCCGTTACCCTTAATGACCAACGGTTGTCTTGTCTTCGCATTACATGGCCCGCCCAGGCCCATTTCTTCTTCTTAATTTCTAGGAAGAACATGGCTGCCAAAAGCAACGCCGACCAATCAGATGCGCCAGCGGCACATCAAAGCTTTTCGCTGCTTAAAAACGGAAAAAATATCTAGGGACTTTAGGCTCGTCTATTCGCTATTAGCACACGTTCGCGTCAGACAACATTGGGAAATGTATTTCGAGTGTCATGTATGTCAGTATAGAACAACAGACGTACTTCTCGGTGCGACTTCAAGATGTCCATGCGCAACCGCTTTCCGGCAAGGGTCTGTTGTATATATTTATTTGGCACGGCTTAACTTCCACGCCTTCAGCTATATGCATTCCAAAGCTGTACGCTAATGAGCAGTCTGTAACGAAATCTAAAAGAATGCAAGCACTGGAGTCTGGCAACACAGGTGCCCTGCACTGTCGTTATACAGACGCTCATATTGCATTCATAGACATATAGCAGGGCATAGTGGCCGAATCTGAATATTTTCTTTTTGAGAAGGTCCCTTGATGCGACGTTAAAATAAAGAACATCGCCTCAGACTAGCACCACGTTCTCATTCGCAATTTTAATTACGTTCCTGCATCTGTCACCGCAGACGACCGCCGCGACGACCGGCTCGACGGGCGTTCCCCTCTAAGCAGCACCGGCTCAATCGACCTTCACGACCGAGGGGGCAAGCTGTCTTCGAGCGCCGCTGTCTCCGGTCTCCCGCAGCCGTCGCCATTGCTTCCGTATTTCTACCCGCCCTCGATGTACCCACCGGGCCTGACGTTGCCGCAGCTGTTCTTCCCCGGGGCTGCCGCAGCGGCGGCTGCGGCAGCCGCTGCGGCCGCCGCAGGCCTACCGACGACGCCCGGTGCGGCGACCACTCCCGCTGCGCTCTCCTTCCTCATGGCGGCCAACCACCCGCTGCTCAACCCGGCGGGTTACTCCGAGGTAGCCGCCAGGCTGAAGCAGCACCGCTTCTCGCCCTACACGTTGCCTGGCAGTCCCGTGGCGACGGCGTCGCAGCAGTCTCCTTTCCGGTTCCGGCCGGGGGCCGGCTTCTTCGACGAAGACGGCTCGCCTCCTCCTCCGGAGCCGCGGTCGCCTCTCGAGACGACGGCGTTCCCAAGACATCAGCGGCACCCGACGCCACCTTCCTCGACGACCCCGCCTCCTCTGATACCGGACTGCGGAACGTCGTCCGCCGCGGCATCCTGTTCGAGCAAGCCCGGTACGCCGGTGAACTCCGACGACGGCGGCTGCAACTCGTCCTCGGAGGGTTCCTCTTGCAGGAGCACCTCCGGCGGATTCGCCTCCGGCGTCTCGCTGGCAGCCACCGCGTCGTCGGCGTCGACCTCGAGGAAACGCCCTTCGTCTCCGCTCTTGTCGCGGTCGACCTCGAACGACCTGAGGAGCATCGAGAACATTGTGAACGGACTCGAGCAGCGTCGCAGAGACTCGATGGCCGCTGCGGCCGCGGCTGCCGTGGCAGCCGCGCATCAGGACAGCAAGGCCGGTTGCTAGTAGAGGATGTGTTGTGCAATGAGTGTTGTGTAAAAAAAGAAAAAGACGCCCTGCCGTACGTTTCACGTTGTGTGCACGTGCTTCTTTCCATGTCACGATGACTTCGCGGAGCACTTCGGGGAGCACTTTGCTGTGAGTTTAGATATCTATATTAAGTATACTGCATGATGAATAGCTTGGAATTGAAGGCGCTGGTGTATGCCTCCACTCACAACGCGCTTTATACCGCATGGAAATCTGGACTTTTTATTGTTGCCGTTACACGAATCGTTGCAAACGTCTATTTACCTTTAGCGCCCTGCCGGGATGGTACGAAAGTTCTGAATGGTCGTAAGACAAAGTGTGACATGCTAGTGGCGGCGCGCAACAGAGCACTGTTACGTGGGATCTGCCACTGCATCCGTCAAATCGAATGTTTATACGGTGTAACTGCGGCCCCTGCGTTCCCCTCGCATTTTGCACCGGTTTTTCTCACGTCACTGCAATAGTGTTAACGTTACGCAACGAAGACTATCACCTCACTTTAATAATTTGGAAGGCAGCTTAATTTTGTATACGTAATCGACCGAACTCCATCACGCGTAAGCTATAGCGAATCTTATCGCACCTCACGCTCGAACTTTTTTTTCAGAGTGCTTCGCGAAGTCGGTTGGACGGGGTGCGCGTGTGTGCAAGTGCGCGCGGCTTATAGTATAGCAAGATGTTTCTTAGAATGTCCTATACGTTTGTGTATGTGCGGTATGTGTATACATGTTAATGTGCGTTTGTTCGTGCCGTGAACGACGGACGTCCGCAAGCATCGACGGACCGCAAAGCTTTGCTGGTCAAACTTTCCGCCCGTGTGCCGACGATGTGCGTTTGAACTGTTGTTGTGGATGTGTCTAGGGTGACGAGTTTGTGTGATGTGTACGTCTTCTGTGCTTGTGCCCCGGTTTTTCGTTTTTCTTTTGGGCGGCTAGTTTCCACTGCTGGGAGTGCTTGTCGTCTTCTAGCTGTGCTACGAAATGAACGTATGTATATAAAGGTAACTGTTTGATATGACGATGGTGAACTCGGGAGTGGCGGTATGTGACATGCCTTGTCAAGGGTCTGTCTACAAAACCCGCGTGTACTGATGTATACTGATGCTAAACGGATCTGTTGTGAGGGAGTATAATAGAAACATGCGTCCTTTCGCGTAGGGCATCAGTGTTGGCAAGTTCGCTGACCTCGTTTCACCGGGATAGCGCAGATCCTTTTGGCGTGTGCAGCTGTGGGCGTTCGACGTTAGCCTCTATGTGAAAGGTGTTTCGAAGGCCATGCTAGCTTGCTTGGACAACTGGTTCAGGTGAAAGGGGAAGTTATGATCGCTGCGTCTCCGTCATACTGTCGGCATTTCCCGCGTAGACCAAACTCTCGTAACTACACTTTTATTTCTCGGGGAAAATTCGGAAATCGACATGCCTGTTCCTAAGACCCTAGCACGTGTCACGCTGTCCGAAACCTGTGTACTTTTAAGGTGGATTGGTAATATAAAACACTAAAGTTCACATTCAGCTAAAGAAATGACTGGTGCGAGTATTTCGAAAGAGATTGTCCCTCAGCGCGTGGCTTGTTAGCATCGGCTGGCACTGCACCTAACTTTGAAAAGACGTACGTACTTGTGGTTATTATAGTCGCCGAGTTATATCAAGCGTGCACTGCGTAGTTTCATTCTCCCTGTCTGTATTCGAGTTGTCACGCAGTGTGCGTCTCGCTTCTACACACCTGCGTCAGGAGCACATTACCTAAACAAGTTCTTGCACGTAATGCTAAAAAGAAAAAAAAGGGTCTTGGCAGCGCTTAATGCTTGCCGCTGCAGAATCAAGCGACGCTGTCTTCCATCTGAAACGTAGATTTATACTTTTTTTATCTCCCGACAGCGTTGACATCGAGTAAAACAATTACCGTATTAAGCGTTTTCCCGCAATATACGTTTACTAGCAGCGATTAACAAGCAGTGTCATCGAAACCGCTTTCGATTTTATTTTTCTCTCATAGCCAGTGGCTTTGAGAGAACTCAAGAAGGAACCGCACAGACAGAAAGAGCCTTGCACAGGCCGCCAGTGTTTGGCATGTACATAAATATGACGAGTATGCACTATAGTATAAATGTACAAATATGTTTACGAACCAGAGCTGCAATATCGCTGCATATATGCTACAGCTGTACGTTATGCTAAGCACGCGTGCTGCTGTGGGCATGTTGCAGCATTTTTCAACAGTGCATTGTTTTCTGTTTGCCTTTTTTTTTTATTCCTTTGAGAGGATCTGAACATTACATGAAGGAAAGCTCTCTCTCTCTCACTTCTTCTATTTGTTATTGCTAATTTCTGAGCAAGCTTGACCTTAAACATTATCAAACATGTATGTAGCGGGTGCAAGGACGTAAGCATCGCGTGCCGAGTACGTATACTTAATGCATATTTATTCCTGAAGTTTCAGTACTCTTAACCGGCATCCGTTCGGTTGCGGTTTGCAGTGAAAATGCTGCAGGCCTTGTTACGTAGTGCGCATTAAAAAGAAGAGAACAAAGAAAAGGAAAGAAAAAACAAAAAGACGGGAAGGGGCGTCATCTTTAATGGTGTGTGAATCGGTTCACAGAGAAATGTGAATTTACTCATAGCTTCGCCACTAAATAGACACGATGACATCCTTCGAAAAGTTCTAACGCTACGTGTTTGTGAGACGTCACTGCGGCTAATCCTAATGATTCTAAACGTATAAATTTAGTGACGGCAGAACTGTTAGTAGCAGGCATGACTTTCAAACCGAAAGATGTCTCTTTGCGACCTCAGATGTGATAAATGCAGAAGGGACTGCCTGTCCATTTCCATTTACTTCGAATAAGTGTCTTCCGTGAAAAAAAAAAAAAAGTTCTATTTTACCCCTTTTTTTTTTTAGTTATTTCTGCTATTCGAAACTTTGGTATCCTGAATTTGGGCGACTCGCTTTGAAGGTTATGGATTCGGCTTCTCTGTTAAAGGAGAATGCAGGTGCATCATCGAAGCCACTCTGATAAGTGAAGTTATATCCACACCAAACACAAAAAAAAGGAGAGTGGCTTCAAACCAGAGTGTTGGCACTTTTTTTAAAAAAATAGTGTTCCAATACTATCTTCGATGAAGGTCCGGTGTTTTCAAAGGCATCACTCTGCAAAACCGAAAAAACCGCACTATAAGGCGAGAAAAAGAAAGAAAAAAAAAAAGGGGGGGGGGGGGGGTGTAGTGTTCGGCAACCTCCTTACAATGAATTCCCCATAACTCTTTCTAGAAGAGAGCGTCAACACTCTTTTTAAAAAGGCGTTGGCAATGTTTTTATTGGTCATAGAACCGGCACTGCATGCACTTGATTACCGGGAGCGATCGTATACTTGCTGATGGAGTGATTTCCAGGGCGCCCGCTTCCGATGCGGGGGGCGCTATAGGTTCGATTCCCAGTGCCACTGGGCACCCACCGGATTATTTAATGGGGGACCGATCAGTGGTGTGGGGGGTACCCGCCTCTCGAGAAGGTGGTATCTCCTTTTTGTTCCTTTTTTTTCACTTCTTTCTTGCGATGCAGCGCCGTGCTTCTTAAAGGGTTGAATAAACAAGCGTCTTTTACAACCGCAACCGCCGTTAACTACTCTCATCATATTTATGCAGTGAAACTGCGCTACAGTAACGAACAAGCTACGTGAAAGGGTGCTTCAGAAACTTCGTGTTACATGCGCACGTACATGAGATCGTATTCATTGACGTCAAAAATCGAGACTTCCTCGCCTGACACCTGGCACCATATCCTGTTTTGGCAATGCTGTGGAATAAGAGGACAGGCGTAACGCGGTTGCAAGGCACAAGATATATGTAGCGCGTGTGACAGCTGACTGTATACTGGAAGTGATTTTTGTTAGGTTTTGCTTGAAAGCGACCAGCGCTCACTCGTCCATAGCATTGTAGAACTGAACGCCCAAAGTGTGTGTCCTTCACCAAAGACGGTTCCTTGATTGTCGAAGGACTGGAGACATCAGAATTGTTTTATTACGCTTTCCCACACTGTCATGTCTGCATCGCTGCTTCCATTGAGAAAACTGAGCTCTCGCCGGTTGCCCCCGGCAACTGTATATATGTGCAATCGGCGGCACTGTGACGTCACAGAGTGGATTTGCGAAACGTCACGTATTGGCTGCCGTGAAGGAACGAGGTCGCGCCTCGGTTGGAGAGAAACTCTGATGATGGAACACTGCGAAGCCGCACCGCTCTCTCTGATACTATACGTAATCGAGTGAGTTTTCACAGGAGAACGGCAACGCATGCATATCTAGACAGGAATGTTCTACAAGTTGTTCATGTAACACTGCGCATATGTGCGTATCCTTGCCGTTATCGAGACAAAATAAATAGCAAAAATAGTTAGGCTATGGAACGATAATACATTTCAGAGGCTGCATCTTTCGGCAACCTGAATGACCTTTCCGTTCCGAAAGGCGCCGATGCTTGCGTTCACTTTTAAACCGGTTTGAGTTGTGCTGTAAGCCAGTCTGCGTACGCATACGTTGGGCGCCCGATATATGGTAAAGATCTCCAAAGATACGCCCACTGGTCACGTGACAAATTAAAGCACACCAGAGTAGCCTCATCCTCGCGCGTGCAAGTGTGACCTGTCGGTTAGCATGTCAGACAAAAATTGTTTCGTTCCTGTTGTGGTCTTACAGGAAAAATTGTATTTAAGTCATGTGGCGCCACAATGTTCTTCGTCACAGCCTGCTGGTTTTCCGCCTGAACACCCCGTAAATTTATTACGTGTGCGCACGTCAGCATACATAAAGTCCAACGGAAATCAGCGCTCCGTCAATACGTTTTGCTTCGTTTCATTGTTTTGTGCAATTATACGGCAGTCATTCGCCAACTGTTATTTTCCTTTTTTCGTAAATATAACTATCATCTTACCCGACAAACCGCGACATTTCATTTCATATCGACCTGCGGCGGAACCTGAAATTCTGATGTCTCTCCTCCTTTGCATTTTTTTTTCTTGCTCTGTGTGTGGGATTACGTATGCTTTCACTTGTGTTCGCGTCAGTGCGTGAGTGTGTGTATGTCCAGCAAGAGGAACAAAACAAAAACAAAATTGTTACGACTCCCTCCCACCCCTTAAGAGCTCCAGGAAATGAAATTCGCATGACTGTACATAACTTCACCTATATACATGCGCTATTGTTCAACGAGGAGCGTGAGAACGGGACAAAACTCTTCTGGGACGAATGGAGGTGATGTGTCTGAACAATAAAATGAGCTACGGATGTATAATGAAAAGCAACAAACGACTCCACGTGTCCGTTTCTTCCTTCCCTTTTCACTCACTCTTGCTCTTGGATGTTATAGCTGCGTGTATAGTGAACACGCCACGGTGCACAATGCGCATTTGCAAAGGCTGTTTACGTGCAGCCCTTATAATGTAAACAGCGCCCCTGACAAGTCTCAAGGACACTCAGCGGAAGTATACTGCGCACGGGCGTCACGTCACGCACAGCCAGGGTCTCGCTTTGTGTGGTATGCGTATATGGTATACATGCATAAGTTCTCCTTCAGCAAAGGTAGATACCCGCATACGAATGTATTTCCTGTTTGGTAATAAAACCGCACGAGCCTGTTCTACTCGCGCGGGGTTCTGGGGCTATATTATCCAAAGTCAAAGCGATATAGGTTGTAGAGTACACTGTGTTGTGGCGGCCTGGGCACCGAGTTTGCAACTAATTAGGGTGCGGTAACACTCGAGGATTTATACCAGGGGCAAGTTAAATATCCTATTATTCAGATTGGAGTACTATCGCCGGGAAAAATGTGCCCCGCCGCGGGGTGGTTATGGCACTCGGCTGCAGATCCGAAGGTCGCGGGACCGAATCCAGGCCGCGGCGGCTGCATTTCGTAGGAGGCGAAATGTTGAGGCCCGTGCGCTGTGCGATGTCAGTGCACGTTAAAGAACCCCAGATGGTCGAAATTTCCGGAGCACTCCACTACGGCGTCTCTCATAATCAGAGCTGGTTTTGGGACGTTACACCCCACAAATCAATCAATGAATCAATCAATCCAGGAAACATGTTGCACAGATGCAACGTCTACACACGCGGGAACATACGTGAAGCAAAAGCGCTGTACTACATGCGTAGTTCCAGTGTGAACACTTGTCTTTACTTTCATTGTATACAGCAACGTGCAAGCTCATCTGACGTTCATTTTATACAGTCATACACAGGCAAAGAATGCTTCGCTCAAGAGTTACCGTGATGCAGCACATAATCCTGTTTGCACCACTGTAAAGCTCCTGTTAGAACTCTGAACTGTACTAAAGTACAGCTCATGGGATGCTTATGTGTGTAATATATGAGCGTATCTGATGGTCGGGCTTGTCACACGTTACAAGGTTCCAGGAGCAGGCAGTTCGATTACCTGCAAGGCGAACGCCATCACAACGACACTATACCGCGCGCAGCAAACTGTTTACGTCCGCGCTATATTTCGAGTGCTATACGGCGGACGACGTTTATAGCGAAATGACCTCTACAACGTAGTATGGTATCTCGAAGGACATGTCGTTATATATAGAGGCGTCTGATTGCACATACAATGGTATCGATGACAGGCAAGAACATCCTAATTAGCGGTAAAACTAAAGAGGGAAACAAAAAGAGATAGACCACAACACAAATGAGGGGGGGGGGGGGGGGGGGGGGTGATGTTTGCGAGGCGTGTGTACCCGTGAAGTTAACATAAATTGCGCGAAGGAACAAGTCCGCTGGGTTGTTCCAAAGAAAATGCGATCCCTCCAACAGAAAACTTGGCCCGCAGGGACTCGGTTCACGCGAACAACATCGCGCGAAGGCCACACATGTGCGCGTGAAAGTTGACGCTCAAATGTGGCGGCCTTTCGTCGAGGGGGAAACACAATCTGCGACAAATCTTCCGTCGTCCTGTGCCGGTGTCTCGGAGTCTAAAACCCCACGTATAAGTGCACACACTCAACACTACCAAGCTTCGGTGGTGCGTTGGTGTACGCGGGCGGCACCGCAGCAGTGGCCCTGGTCTCTCTTTTGCAGAGGAAAATGAGGCGAGTCGACTTCCTTCCGGAACTACACGATTCTGGCAGGCCCGGATGTTTCGTCTCCCCCCTCCTGGTTGTCGGGGCATGAACCGCGCATAAGCGTACCCACATGGGAAGCGCGTACGGGCGCTGAGCTGCGGCGGCGGCGCCGCCGGCGCCGCGTCTACGCAATCTGCAGCCAGACGCGAGCTCATGCGTGGCGTAAGCGCGTAACGCGCGTGTCCAATCGCGACCGCCATTTCACGCCGCCGCGGGAGGAGCGCCGGCTGCGCGCCGCGCCTCTTGGCGAGAGGCGACGCGACGCTGGAGAGGGGGAAGCGCAGCAGCACGATTGTCAGCTGGCAACAGCGCGAAAGAACTCGTGCGAGAAAAAGCGATCGCTCGCGGTTTGACACCGAGTCTGCGCTGTGGGGACCTCTGCGTACATGTGTACGAGTGGAGAATAAGGTATATGACATCAGCTGCGACTGCCGTCGCTCTCCTATAGATGGTCAGCAGCGGTGGTGTAGTGGTTATGGTACTCGGCTGCCACCCCAAAAAGCGCGGGTTCAAACCCGACTGCGGCGGTCGAATTTTCGATGGAGGCGAAAATGCCAGAGGCCCGTGTACTGTGCGTTGTCAGTGCACGTTAAAGAACTCCAGGTGGTCTAAATTTCCGGAGCCCTCCACTACGGCCTTTCTCTCCTCTCTATCTCTTTCACTCCCTTTCGCCCACCCCCACGGACGCTTAGCCGTGCTCCCTGCATGGGCTGCAGAAATTAGCGTCCTTTCCTAACCGAACCGCAATCATCATCATCATCTCCTATGGATGCGTCCGCAGCGGTGGTCTACTGGTTCATAGCCCTTGACTGCGGAGTCCGGGCCCGTAAGAAGCGGGGTGCAAACCCGGCCTCAGTGGTCGCATTACCGATCAAGGCGAAAATGCTTGAGGCCCGTGTACTCTGTGCAAGATGTACAACCTGTGGCGGTAAAGCATACATGTATATGAATGACAGTGAGCGCTTACGACTTGATGCCCTCGTTAGGCACCCTGCATGTCATTATAATTAATTGGGACAGACTGAATGTCACGTCCTGTGTGAATACACTGCTGTAGACATCGCTGGCTCTATTGAGAACGAAGCGGGGAAGCTTACGCGGGTTGTTCAGAAACGCTCGCTGCTACACCGCAACGACGAAAGCCTCGTGTAACATCGTTTCCGTACTTCATACCGCGCTCCAGAACTTCGTCATGTAGCCTTACACAAGTGGCTTTTAATAAGAAAAGCATAGTGCCTCTCGAAAATCTAACATACAGTATATATAGCCATTCCGTACACCAACAACGAGCAAGTGGACGCAAAGCCCCAGAAATCAATCATACACTACTTCAGTTCATACACAACACAGGTCTTGCAGCACACATTTAATTAACACAACACACCATAAACTATGCCTTAAGGGCAAGCCCATTTCGCAATAAAAAAAATCAACAACAAACAAGCGACGTTATAATGCATGGAGGAAGGGAAAAAGCTAGGATAAGACGCCACGTGACAGTCATTAAAAAAAATTTAAAGGAGAGGATCATGGGAAATGGGCCCCGGTCACGTCATATACAAGCGGTAGATTAATGTGCGCTAACTATGTAGCTATGTAATGTGCGGTAACTATGTAGGTTCGGTAACTAGATGTGTACCTAATCCTACCTGAGAAGCACCGCTCACAAAGCGCCAGAGGACGTTGGCTTGCCGAGGCTAGATGGAATCACGTGACGCCGACTCGAATTTTTTTTTTTTTTACTCCATGCTGTAACGTGTCGTGTCAGTTTCGCATTATGAACCCTTACCAATTAGCGCATTCTGCTCTCGTGACGTTAGAGGTTGCGCAACGTCGACAGGACGTACGGTCAATCCGCGCACGTTGAGTCCTTGTAGCCAGTTTTGAAGGTTTATTGGCAAGCTGCCCCTCCTGCATCTGTACTGTGGCCCACCCTGCTTTCGCGACCAAAGAAAACTCTGTGATGTATACTTTGTTCAGTTAAGTCTATCTTTCGTTTCTTCCATCTTTTTCTTTTTCCCCGCCGTGCAGGCGAGACGGGCAATGAGATGTACGGAGTGTCGGGGGGCGGCGAGCAGACGAGGCATTCGGACGGAGTGACAAATGGTTCTCTGCTGCGCGAACAGGACGTCTACGTGGAACCTCAGCAGTAGCATACTAAAAACAACACTCCCGAGAAGAGACGCCGTTCATGTTACGCTGCGACAAAAACCCGAAACGCGAAGGAAAGAGAAAAGAAAAGACAAGAAAAAGAAGTCAAGGTAATACCGCATAGCAGACCACCTTTGAAGAGAAGCCCAGCGGATAGGACGAGGGGGAGGGACCTTTACTAATTGTAACCGGCTGCTGCTACGGCTGCATTCGCCGGCTTCGCGGTTCGTGGCTGATGCGAGCGATATATATACGTGTGCGGAAACAGCCGGCAAGGAAAGAAGCACGTGTTTTGTACGGCGAGAAAGAGAGGAAGAAGACGGTGTAAGCGAACCGGCGACGCGAAAGTTGTCGCGCGCAGATAGTGGCGACATCGCGCTAGGACGCCGTGCGGGACGTGATGGAGGGACCGCGACGGGACACATTTGCGCTTGCCGAGCTTCGAGTTCTCCTCACGCGCGTCTGATTTCGCACGTCTTTCTCTCTCTTCCGGTTGCTTCTATGCCTTTGGCTTAGATCACACGGGAAGGAGACAGTAGAATAACGAGAGGAAGAATGAAGGCAACGAGTTTAAGCAAGCATGTGCTTGAATGAACATATCCCATGCTCGATGGGGTGGGTAAGGGCAAACATGGGAAAAGAATAATAAATCTGGCAGATCCCACGCATTGTGGGAATGGGTGTCATGCGAAGCGGTCAACAAGAAACAGCAAGGAGTCGTGTGTTGAGAATAGGATTGACGTCTTTCTGCAATGTGCAAGACTTTTTATTTATTTATTTACAGATACTGCAGATATTGTTAGTACACGACAGTTACACTCAAAACGATATGTTTCTATGTCAGCCATTTATATCAAGAAAATTAATGCTGCTGATATTATAAGTGAATGAATCCAACGAGGCAGAGTTCACTACTTCTTCAGCTAATCTATTCCAATAAAAAATTGCTCGAGGAAAGAGGGAGAGCTTGTGGACATTAATGTGACTAATTGGTTGTTTGAAAGTTTTACAGTGATGCGTCCTGGCTGAAACTTCTAAAGGATTTTGAAGGTAACGCTCCCGTATTAATTTGAAGTCACCGCGATCAAGCTGGTAAATGAATTTTAATCTAGATACTATCCTGCGTTGCTCAAGCTTCTGTAGATTAGCCTTATTGTGTAAATCGGTTACGCTAGAATGTCGGGAGTAAACGGAATAAATGAATCGCAAAGCTAAGTTTTGTACTCGTTCTATCTTTTTAATCAAATATCGCTGCCAAGGGCTCCAAATAACGTCTGCGTACTCCAACTTTGGTCGTACTAGTGCTTTGTACGCATTTAGTTTTACCGCAGATGGGGTATTGCGCAATGTCCTCTTCAAGAACGACAATTTCTGCAGCGCCTCCCGACAAACGTTTTCAACGTGTGGTTTCCAGCTGAGGTTGCTCGTAAGTGTGACGCCCAAATATTTAACTTGATTAGTCCTCGCGATGGTAGCATTTCTTAAAGAGTAAGTAAAGTCAAGGGGCATCTTTTTATTAGTCAACGTAATGAAATTTGTTTTAGAAGGGTTTATTCTTAATCCCCACCTAGCACACCATGCGTCGACTGCGTGTAAAGTATTGTTAAGTTTAATCTGGTCATCTTGATTATTTATGGTTGTGTATATTACACAGTCATCCGCAAATAGTTTAATCTGGATCGGTGACTCTACGCAAAGATGAATATCATTAATATATACTAGAAAGAGAAGAGGCCCGAGGACTGAGCCCTGCGGAACACCGGAGCACACTTCCAATTCTCTCGAAATACACCCATCTACTGCGACACACTGTTTTCTACATGTTCAATCCATGCTACTACCTTTCGTTGAATACAAATTGCTTGTAGTTTTGTTATTAAATCCTGGTGTAGGACGACATCAAATGCCTTGGAGAAATCCAAAAAAATGGCGTCGATCTGGCCTTGCGTATTTAGCGTACTAATTAATTCATCAGTTATTTCAGCTAATTGAGTAAGGGTAGATAAACCAGATCTAAATCCATGCTGTTGGGCATACAGTAACTTGTTTTTTCTAAGTAAGTAATAACGACCTTAAAAATAATGTGCTCAAATAATTTACAACTAATACTAGTTAATACTATTACTAGTTAGTTACTAGTTAATAGTTACTAGTTAATACTATAGGTGCATGCTTACCGCGGTGCTAACCAGAAACGTCTTTGCCACCATGGCGACTAAATGGCAGCTCGTGATATGACGATAATGAAAGCTCGGGCTCGTATGCCGGGCCAGCTCTCAGGAAACGTGGGCCAGGGCAGGCATCGAGTTTGAAACAAAGGGACGGGGCAGGGCGCGTAATCGGCGTTAGGACTCGGGCTGGGCCTGGGCTTCATATAAGGCGAACCCGTGCAGTGCTCTAAGCTGCACTGGTGTGTATTGCATACTGCCAATGCACGTTAGAACAGTACCCCAGGAACATTCGTACAAACAATACTAGTGCAGCAGACGCTTGTCCCGGTGTGTGTGTGTGTGTGTGTGTGTGTGTGTGTGTGTGTGTGTGTGTGTGTGTGTGTGTGTGTGTGTGTGTGTGTGTGTGTGTGTGTGTGTGTGTGTGTGTGTGTGTGTGTGTGTGCTGCTTACACGAATGTCCATGCACCAGCTTCCGGTATGCTACCCTGTTGTACTGAAGAAAGAATAACAGGTGGACGGCGTTGAGCACTGCGTACACCACCAAACTAGATACATATATACTCCTGCAGAGTCGTGCCTTCTGCGCAGGGCGTCTGTAAATATTGTCGATGAGTCATGTGGACTCTAACTCTCTTATTTAGCCTTGATAAACAATCATACAATGCGGTTTAACAGTCCTATAATAATTATCGATGAGTATTACGTGTCAAGAACACAATGTGATTATGACGGAGGCCTGCGGAAGTTTCGACTACGTGGGGTTTTTAGAGGTACATTAAAGAGCAAAATGATTTTCCACGAATTAATAAATTATCCTTTCGCAATACCAACAGCACCGCTCCTACCACGAGAGAACGCCTAGCTAGCGAGAAAATGCACATAAAGAAAACACAGGTGGCGACGCCGCCTTCACGTTCCTGCACCAGCTCGCTGCGACGTCATAGACCTTGAAGGCACCTGCTGTGGCGTAAAAAATATTTTACGGCAAAAATGAATCAAGTTGTGCTGTGTGTGTGTGTGTGTGTGGAAGGGGGTGGGGGGGAAGGGATGAAATTTGAAATGAAATTGAAGTTGAATGAAATTGAAATTGAATGAAATTTGATGAATCTCTCTACTTAACGTAGAAAGTTTCATCAAATTTCATTGAGCCGATGTGGTCAGAACACGAAGGAACTACCTCGAAATCCGTGACGTCACGCTTACGTTCGGGTGCCTCGGTTTGGGCGCGAAATTCAAAAATGAATCTTTAACCTTCGTTTTCTCTTCTAATACTGAACCTATCTTGACGAAATCTACGACAATATAGTTCTCAAATAATAATCGATCAGTCTCAGCTAAATTAATTGTTTCCCTTTAGTGTCTCTTCAACGTGCGCCGACAACGCACAGTATAATGCGACCACCGCGGCCAGGACCGAACCCGAGTCCTTCGTGGCAGTCGCCGAGTGCGACTAACAGCAATACCACCGCTGCGAACTATAACAGTTTACCGTAGGTAAACTGTTATAGACACGCTCGACAGCAGGTCTGGAGACCGCGAGTGCGCGAACGCGTGCGCGCACGTCAGAGGGCGAGGGGAAGAAGGTCGTCGTCACGCCCGCCTGCCAAGTTTATTCCGAGCCGCGCACTCGGCGAGGCTGCTTGCTGTTACAGCAAGAACGGGTCGTCTCGCGTTGCGCCGCTAATTTCCGCGAATTAAGATGTGAGCGGCCGGCGGCGAGGTTTCTTCGCCGGCGAAAGGCGATGTGGAGCAAAATGTTGCGACACGAACGAGCTTTCAGCGTTGCATACATGTATACTTATGGTGTATGACAGATTTATCTTTCCTTCCATTATACGTGGTCTGCGTGCGAAGAGATTAAATAATGCTGCGGCCACTGCATTTATCTATGTGTTGTGTTTACTTAATTTCATTGCGTTAACGACAATACGGACTCGGAAAAAAAAACAAAAAAAAAAAAAAAACGTCAGTTGGGTGGATGGACATACGCATGACGCGAGCCCTTTGCGATACGAATGGGTGCTGGACTGATAATGCGTGTTTGAGAGTTGCGTGTTTGACAGTTGCGATCAGGACTTGAGGCGCGCAGTGAGATCATCGCGTAGCCACGAAAAAACAAACAAACCAAAATATAATGTTACAAACACTTTATTGAGGGTTTGCGAGCAAATTTGAACACCTCGCCATGTAGAATGTATCTCCAAAAGCATATATTTAAAATAAAAGATCAACAGAGAAAATAAGATTGGCATCAGACGATGGCATATATACAAATAGTACCGTTGGTGCTCAACTCGCATGAAGCACAGCACTTGCTTGTAATAAATTTCAAAAAAAGGCATGACAAAGATATGTCGACAACCTGCGGTCCTTCTGCTATATATGTACGGTGACGCGCCTGGATTCTCGTAGTTCAAATCGCCCTCAGAACAACCAATAACAAGAAGCTTCTTATAATCCTCAACGCATTTACCTAGCTCTCAGTAAAAGTAACAAGACAAACAAAAAAACCCAAGGTTCCCTGGGCGGTTTCACGTAACGAGCGTGAATTTCCTCGGCGGACTTAATTGTCCGGTTATAATTGGCGCATAAATTAACCCAATCGTTACGAATGGATTCCTCTATAAATCTTAATTCCGCGCAATCGCGAGAAGTATATTGGAAGCGGTATAGTTTGTCGCTGGAAGTGGTATCCCCAACGTGACTTCGACTGCATTCACCGCACGCGGCTAGCGTAAAACGTGCCAGTCTGTATATGCCGAACGTTTAACACTTTTTAATGCAACAGACATCTGCCCCGCTGGAAGTGCACCCCTTTCTTTCTGGCTGTTATAAGGGAGGAGGAAAGGGTTCCGCAAGCACGGAGCTGCAGCTTGCCTGCTCCACCTATAGCAGTATTTCATGTACGGCAGGATGATTAACGACGCACGGACAGGCGCCAAGGTTTAGCGTCGTTACAAGCGTCAGGCCGCAAATTAGGATGTAACCCGCCAAGCGAAAAGAACATGCGGGCAGCTGCATCGCAGGAAAAAAAAAAAGCGTGAACGGAAAAAATATTTTTCGTTCAGTGGACCATGGAGGTGAAGGATGAGCTCATATAGTCGGATTGTAACATGGTGTAACATAACGAAGGCCTGGACGATGAAGTCGCCACGGTCTGCCTTCCATTTGTACGCCATTCCATTTGTACGTCATTCTATTCTGCCTTCCATGTGTACATACAAACGGAAACAGAATGAAATGGCATTTGTATGTATACTATAGCATGTAGCCTTCTGTGTACATGCGTACTGTTAACACAGAACACCGTTTACGTAAAACCGTAGGCGTCCAAATAAACACCTGTGCTCTGTGCAATTGATCATTGTCGGCTTTAACTCCTTCATTTCTTCTATTTACCTTCTTTCTTTCTTAATGTTATTAAAAAAAAAAGGCTTTAATGTGCCGCGTGTCGACTGTTCAGTCGATTATGTGCGTCCTGCAGTTACGCGGACTTCTTAAACACAGTGTTTCATTCCACATGCGCCTTCGAGTGCTGTTTTTCGCAAGAATTCGCATGCGTATCTCACATATCCGGAACCAAGTTTGCTGCGTTTACAGGCCGGGCGATCATTTCGTATTCAGTTTTAGAAAGCATCTTTTTCCTTCTTTTTTTTCGACGTGCATTATATCCGGAGTGTGCCCTTGCCCCTCATGACCGTGTATGTATGTATGTATGTATGTATGTATGTATGTATGTATGTATGTATGTATGTATGTATGTATGTATGTATGTATGTATGTGTGTGTGTGTGTGTGTGTGTATGTATGTATGTATTGTTATTCGGCTATACAGCGACCTTCTTATTACCAACCAAGCCAAATCGATATACTGTAGTAATTCACTCCTTCCAATGTTTTGTTGATGCACGCAGTTCAACACCGCCATCGTTCATCATAACCATCATCATCAGCAGCATCAGCGGAAGTGGTAGCAGTAGTATTGTTGCGGTTGTTGTTGTCGTTCGTAATCGTTATTTCTTCTTCCTATCGTCTTTGCCATATGCCTTCCACATTCGGGTTATTGCCAACGTACGCCATTAATGCATTTGTCTTCGTCATGACATATACTTACGCGGCAATCATGGACAGCAATTTAATGGGCTCTTTAGCTAATCTCTTTTATCGCTTTTTTTTTTTTTTTGCAGCACTTAGGAAAGTCATACTAGACTTCGTGAGTGCTATAGAAACACCCCTTAGCAACTACGATATTGTTGTCAGGCATCTCTGAATGACGTTGCCACTCCAAATCCCACCGCGCTTTTTATTTATTTATTATTTATTTATTTATTTATTTATTTATTTATTTATTCTGCTTTCTGTCGCGCGCAGCATGCCACAATGTACCAGGAATAGAGTGGCTCGATTCAAGCCGGTGACGGCGGACCATTCGGGCCCCGTGTAATGAGAAACGACGAGGAGCGACCTCTCGGATGCTGGAGGGCTCAACGTTACTAGAATAAACTCAGTTTAAAAGCTCCGCCGGAGAGGCGGTCCGCGTGGCGGTCGCGAGAATTAGTGGCGCTGTAGTCACGTCTTGCGCTTGCCGTTGGCTCTCGCCACCGGCGCTTGTTGTAACGGCGCAGTCGACGTGCACATGCGTTGCAGCAACTGGTACAGTAGCGCACCCAGGATCTCTGCCAGGGGCGGGTTCGATTTTTCACAAAGGGCCAGGCACGCGATTACACAGTTGTTGCGTGTGAAAAAAAAGCTAATAATATGCCAAATAATGGTAACATCAATGACGATGATTATTTTTATTATTTATTTTCGGCGTTTTGCAGAGAAATTAGCGCCACATTCTTCTAGGACATAGAAGCAGTTATAAGGTGGGAGGGGGGGTTAGGCCGGCTTCAGGGGGGGGGGGGGTTACAACCCCGAAACCCCCCCTCCCCGTCGGTGCGCCACTGAACTGGTACGCTTTGTTCACTCGTAATTATTGGAACTGTTTTTTTTTTTTTTTTGCCAATGCGAAGTGCCTTGGATGAAGACACATGCGTCGTGTACGACGCCTAGCGAGGAGCCACAGGATCATTTACGCGCATTATGCCGACTTGCTTTGCGCCGGGGTGCAAGATCGGGGCGCATCGTTGCAGACACCGCAACGATGACCCCGGTTCACGCCACTTCGGACCACCAAAAGGCCCTACGGAATTCAGAAGGTGGGAGCAAGCTTAACATCGCAAAGTTGAAAGCCCACTCCGAAATGCAAACTCTGTGACCTTCTTTTAGAGCACGGCAATATTATAGAGCGCTACTTTCATGTTTTTGCTGGACAATAAGTTTCGATCCCTCGGAGAAAATGGGAGCTAGCGCTTGGTATGCTTGTTCGCAGCACTTCCACCCCATATATATATATATATATATATATAAGCCAAAATGTTCAGGGTCAAGGCGCAAATACCCGAAAAAACGCATGGCGTCCCGCGAAAGCCCAGTGCCCAGCTCATCGAGGAGGAGCCGTCAGAAGTAGAACAGTAAGACGAACGACAAGCGATTACCAACACTTCAGGACACAGAATTGCCCTCGCATCACATTCACATTCGATCACTTGTCAACTGTCGCGCTACGTTCAAAGCAATGGCTTTTTGAGTGTTTTTACGACGAGGTAACGAACAGTATATAGGTGCGGAATATTTTACACTCGCCGGCTTGTGAACGGGTGGTGCAAAAAACAGTTGTAGTTGATGAGCAGTTGAACTGCACAGTGAACAGCTACATAAAGCAAACAGCTTTCGTACAGTCTAAGCTGTGCTGCGGTAATGGAACATGTACTCTGCGAAGTTGACGACCTGAAGGTATGTGAACGATAGCGACAGAGTACGCGCAAAAATCTGCTTGGTTTTCACGTTACGCCAGATCTGTCCGAATTGTTTAAGACACCGTAGAAAGGAGCTACTGCAGACACCAGCGAAGGCAACCATTAAGAATTTTAAGATGCAGAATCTCAGAAGAACGTTTCTTAGGGCCACAGCAACTCGCGAGAAGCAGGAGAAACAAATCATGGAACTGAAAGGAGTGATAGAAACGACCTCGGAGGAGAGTGCCTGAACAAGCAGCTGGACTGCCTCCCACCGCTCGAATAGGTGGCGGTTGCAAATGCATTTCGCAAAATCAAAGCAAAAGCACCGTGTGGAATGCGTACAATGCAGAATGGTTGCTTAACTGCATGCTTGTACGAATCGCCAGTCCACGGGCCTAAAGGCTGCTGATAGACCTGAATATGCTACCACTGCCAACCACGAACCGGCTGGCACAAATACTGGAGGCCATTTAATATAAATATGGATTTGAAGCCGTCTGTCTGGAATACATACAATGTCAAATGAGCAAGCAGCTTGGGGACGCTTCTTGTCGATGCAATGAAGCTTAGGCATTCTTACGAGTTCAACAAGTCTACCTACAAAATAGACGGCTTTGTTGATTATGGTGGGATCGCGAAGGAGGGCACAGCTGCCAGTTAGCCGACCATGCGTTGGTGGTTATATTCGTGCCATGTTTGAAGGATGAGTACAGTCTATAGCAAGTTTTGTCACAAAGGTCGCCGCACCTGGCCGTGTGTTGGCCGAGCTTGTGCTCGAAGCCGTTCTGCAGCTGCACGAGTACGGTGCGGCCGTTATTGCCGCGGTAAGCGACGGTGCCGGGAATAACAAGTTCAGGTGGTAGCAGTTTGGCGTTAAAGGTGCCATTTCAGACACCAGGCATAATAATTCAACACCCGTGCAATCCAATGAGCAATGCATGCGGGTCGATGCATACAGACGACCTTATGCATATCCACTTAAGTAGTGCACAAATGGGATGTGGGAACGTCGACTGGACGGACGATAAATGTTTAACTTTCGCAATAGCACTACTAGAAAGCCGCCGTGCGGAATGCGCGGTGGACCGCCGCTGTGCTCCGTCGTAGCAGACGACGCGCCGAGAGTAGCGGAAGACGCGACTGCAGCGCCGCAAGTTCACGCGACCGCCGTTTGGACCACCCTCCTCCGCTGGCGGAGATACGGAGCTGCGAAACTGAGTTTGTTCTAGTAACGTTGGGAGGGCTCAAGTGGATCTGTGGGCTGCGAGGTATCAGAGAAAAGGGAGGTAGATACCTGCGGAGGGAGTTAATAGCGGAAAGCTCAAGAGTAAGGAAAGGGGGGGGGGGGGGGGGGGGAAGGGGGCTGCATGCAGGCAGGGAAACGTTGCCGGTGTACAGGCGCTGTATATACAAGCAAACAACGCCGCATGGGAGTCGTCGTACTGTAGCGAATGACTAATGAACGTGTCGAGTCTCGCCTGCCAACAAGCAGCAACAGCGTCGTGTGCGCTCGCAAGTCGCTGGAGAGATTGGAATCGTATATACCTGTTGGTCGGATTCGCGCGAGTTTGGCCCCGCAAGACGGGTTTTCCGCGCCAGCCACTCAGCGAGGACGCGTTTGTGCGTGTTTGCATGCATGTGTGCCTATATATATAAGTGTATTGAGGATGGGAAGCGTTCCAAGTGCTTTGATTCGTATAGACGGGCAACTTCCTCTCTCACCGGCCAACCACACCGGGTCGCTTTAATGAAATCAAATGCGTGACAGATGGCGGGATCAAACCTTCGCTTTCCATGAAGGGTAGACGCTCTATCCATTAAGCCATGGACGATGGCGCTGTATATGGCCATAGAACAGAACACGTACGGGTCATCAGAGGTGGCTTACGCGACCGCATTATGTTTCAAGAAAGCTTGCGTTTATGCTCGACTGTGTATGGGGGCACATTAGAGGCAGCGCTTTCTCCTAAGATCCACAATTCTGGCATCGTATCATTGCAGGAGGCACTATCGCACCTTGAATTGGGACTGCGGCCCACCTTTGTGTTGCTGACAGCGGGGATGAGCCCGCTGTGGTCTCCTGTAACGCACCGTCGCGAAGCTTCTTTTGGACAGTCAGTGCGTGACGTCTCAAGACGTTCACAGGGAGAAGAGAAGGCGCAGAAAGGCGGCAGAAATTAGGAGTCGTTTCCCTACCTCTAAGTGTCATGTGCTTGTCTTTCTTTCTTTCTTTCTTTCTTTCTTTCTTTCTTTCTTTCTTTCTTTCTTTCTCTCTTTCTTTCTTTCTTTCTTTCTTTCTTTCTTTTACATCGCAGGGAATCCAAGGCATTTTTGTGGCGTCAGTTATACATTCATATGTTCTTCATTTGATGAGCATGCATTCACTTAAGAGCGTTACGGACGCTACGGATTACAGACGCGCCTTGCGCTGAGTCTATGCTCCTCCACGCATATGAAACGTCGATTTAAAGCGCACATGCGATGAACCGACAGTGGCTGAATCGGTTAGCGTGCTGGTATTGCAACCCGGCAGCCAGTGATTCCAATACGAAGCCGGAAGTGCAATTTTTATTTTCATGAGCCTGAGTTTGTTTTTGTTTTTTCTATACATACTGGTGCATCAAAGACGATTGCAGACTAATACCGGTGTCATAAGGTGAACGGCTGATCGCGGTTATGCTTACCCTCTATGCCTTCGCTAAGCTATAAATGCTTGCACAGATTTCGAGTAACGATTATCTCTCCTTTATCCTATGCATACTCGCAGGAATATACATCCAGGTGTTACGACCACTCCGGAGGGCCTCACCTTCGAGGTGAAGTCGAGGCGAAAAAGCGACAGCCCTGTTGGGAAACGCATGCAGGGGAAGGGCGTACATACATGCGCGATGTCGCAAGCGCCGCGCGACCGCGCAGCCAGCTTCGTCGGTCGCATATCGCGGCTCGCCATCGCGAACAGCGTTTCGCGCTAGGGGCGACCGTGGCCGACGACAACACTTGCGCGCGGCCCCCTTTCTAAGGCCTGTTTCACATTCAAGCGATTTTGCTCCAAGAGCGGCGCGGCGGCCGCCGAGCGCCCCTCAAAACCTGTTTTTCGAGCGTCGCGCGCCGCTGCGACTGATTTCGCAAAACTTGGAAAATATCGCGAGCGGCGCGAGCGGCGGAAATCTCTATTGGCCGGTCAGGCGCGTGACGTGAGGAGCACGTGACAGGGGCGGAGTCGCGGCGCCGAACGGTTCGGAGGAGAGCTCTCGTTCGGGCTCTGTAGCTCTGTAGCAGACGACGTTTTCCAGCAGACATCCCCTGCTACTTGCTCGCGCCGTTTCCAAGGGATCCTGGAGGCATAGATGTGCCGCCCTGTTCCTTTTGTCGCTGCCGACAAAGTTTCCATTCGAAACGGACAGATTGTTTGCACGTGCTATATTGTGCTTTTATATTTTTATCGGGTGTTGTTACCCATATGGGTCCCGGCAGAGGGACCCCGCGGCGCTCGGTGCTTCGCATTCGTAGCACATGTTGCTTTTTTTTTTCTTGTTTACACCTTCGACCTCACTAGAATAGTCTGGTCTTCCGTCAAACTGCCCCGTACACACTAAACATTTTTACACCCTTAAGGGTGCAAAATGGGTGTAAATAACATTAACACCCTTTTTTGCATTGTACAACACCCTTTTTACGTCATATACACCCTAAGAGAAGGGTGTGCGCGCAAAGAGGGTGTTAATGTCTTTCATAAGGGTGTCCATGAAACAACTGAAGGGTGTACATTGAAGCATTAAGCTGCATCCATGCATCCATACCAAGATCGCGTGCGTTGCGAAATGCGTCTGTTGTACTGCTTTTTCTAAGGTTACGATGTCAGTGACATTACAGAAACAAGGAAATGGTGGAGCCATTGGTAGAATGTTATGTCTCGTGATAATTTATTTTCAGACAGGCAAATCATCAAGTATCATCGCTTAAGAGGATACTACAAGACTCGAGAAAATGTAGAAGAAAATCGACACCTTTTTTTTGCACTGACTACCGTTTGCACTGACTACCGTTTCGTACTTTCCACAATTAACGCCAACTGCATGAACATTTATACGAGCAATTGCAACCACATATACAAAAGTAGAATCAATTGACAGCAAAACTTGAATTAATTACAAAACCTATCTCGGTCTAAAGCTGTAAGTGTTACAGAAAACTTATCGTCTGCATGATAACTTTTAACGTGCTAGGGTATCGACTTTTAACACTTGATTAATTATTAAGCCAATAAGATAGACAAAAATAATTACTTTGAACAGGCCAAGAGATGTTCCAATAGAGTACAGTTGCACATGTTCAATGTATAGAAAAAAGCAATCCTGAAATACATAAATGTACATATATTATAAGTTATCAGAATACATTCATTACTCTCTCTAATAAATGATGAACAAATGTTGTGCTGTGCAATTAGACTACAAATTTATTTATTTATTTATTTATTTACACGTACTGCTATCTCGATAGAGGAGACATAGCAGGAGTGGGTACATCAGTTCTAAATCAAACAAAAATCATACAATCATACAAAGAAGTATAAGAGGGCACATGAGTTAGTTAAAAAAATGCACAATACTTTATAAAAGCGTCACGAGATATAGTTCGGCAATTCTTTCACAAACTGTTCATTTGGCTTTTCCCGCAGGGAGCCATCTAGGCTGTTCCAAATGTCGACAACACTTGGGAAAAAAGAATGCCTAAAGCAATTCACAAATGGCTGAAGAGGAACAATATTAAGGGGCTGGGATCGGCGCGTGTCACGCCTAGTAGTAGGACTCAAAGAAATCGGCGCTTGAATGTGATATTCATGTGAAATTGATAATCAGAAAAGACTTTACATGCTCCATTCTGGCAATCAATTATTAATGCAGTTTTCCAGGTCATACGAGTATAATAGCCTTGGTCGAGTGTGGGACTTCTGCAATAAAAAATAATAAAGTACAGGCTGCATGCTAGATAAGGCACATATGTTACAGTAATCCTTGGCGGGTGTTTATCACAGTACGTCCCATTTGTTGCCGCATGTACAAAGGTTCATTCTCAAACTCCGAAAATGATGTCAGCACTTTGTACTCTTGTGTTGCACTCCCAACGTACACATGAAAATGTTCATCAAAAGACAACGCTAAGCGAGCGAAACGTCGCCTTCGCACGACCATGCAGCGATTGTGCGAGACTCAAAGCGCGCAAAACCTCGCCGCCTGTTCGTGTCACGTGACTGACGCGCCGGTGAGACGCGCCGGTGTGCAGTGTGGGCAGCGCTCGCTCGGCTGCCGTCTCGGGTATCCCGGGCCCGGTGTACGGTTACGGCGAGTTTGCCGGTAGTGTGCGCGCCCGTTAACTCTTTCCACGTTCACATGCTCTCACTCCTCCGTCACAGTGTGTGAGTGCGCCGTCGAAGACGATATTCTCAGTGACCTGTGCCGCGTGTTGGTACGTTTTAATTGTTCTGTTGAGCTTGTACGTCGCTTTTCCTGAGCACGTTGAAACGTCGCTTTTGTGTGCTGCATCACATTCGAGATGCCGCCTGTACGCTGTCTTGTGACCGTACCGCACCTCCAAGCAAAACGATCGTACTCCATGGAAGAAGGTTCGTTGGGCGCCTTGAAACAAGCAGTTGCCACCTGTCCTGTTCTTGGGTCCCGAGTGCTACTGTCATGCAGCAAATGTCAGGTGAGTGACCGCTTATTTGTTAAACTGTGTATTTGTTGAGCGCTCCGGTAACTTACTTTTCAAGCTCGATGAAAGCCGAGGTCCGTTTTTTGTAGCGAGCTGGGCACCCGCATAGTTACGTATTCGAAAGCGGGGACTGTGCATTGGTATCATTGTGAGTTCGGTACGGCATGCAAGGACGACGTCGTTTTGTAGTAAACTTGAAGGTGCGGAGCTCTGTACTGCTTTACAGCTCGTGCATTCAATTCGTGTGCACGCGGACGTGCTTAGACGCGCCCGCATTTACGGCATGTCGAAACGCAAACCACGCGGGTCAGGTTCCGGCATCGCAGGTTGGCCTTTTCGGATTTTTGGTGTTGATCTCAAGCCTTAATGTTCACGTTCTAACCGCGTTATCCTCTCCTTAAAATAATCTCACGCACTCACCCGCCAATTAGAAAAAAAAACGTACTGATGTTCGGGATGCCACAGGCTGCGATGAGAGAGTGGCAGAACGGGCTCGCCGTGCACCGTCGAACTTGATTCGCCGAGCATACGGCTAACTTCACCCGCTTCGGAAAGCTCGTTGATTGTCAATGTTTCACAGTGGACATCGCTTTTCATACAATGCACATTTAACGCACGTGTATATTAGTTAGACGGGTACTTTTTTTTTTTTCAACAACGTTACCTGTTGCGTAGAGGGGCTTGCGTGTGTTATCGGCCTTGAGTGTATTAGAAGTTGTAAAGTTATCGAGTGTTTTGTGTTGTTGCATTCACATAGCTTGATATTGTATAAATGTTTCATTGGCTCTGCTATGAAAGCTCGAAAATAAATCATTACTCCCAAATGTAATGATCTTGCATCATTGCTGATTTTTACAGACATCCTTGCACTTGCAGCACTGAGTATTGTTTCGATGAACGTGAAGGAAAGAATGGCATATAATTCAACTTTATTTGTGCAAGAGAATGTGAGTTTATAGAACATTCAGTACTTAATGTCATTGCATATTAGCAAACAAAAATTGAAGCAAACTGCATAGTGGCTTGTTTCAATTTCATGAATAGGTGTGTGACAAAAGCACAACAAAATAGTGCACATGGAATGCAGTGGGGCTTGTATCAATTACATGTTCACTTCCTCCTACTGTTTCTTTTTTCTTAGTGTGATGAAGCACCAGCCTGCTCAAGTATTTACCTCAACATGAACAAATTTTTATTTTTATGTGTCTCAGGGTTTATTTATGTCAGCTGATGCAGAATAAAGAAACAATTTGTAGCAATTGTTTTAATGAGCCTGTCTTGCATTTTCAAGCCACTTAACGTGCCAAAGGCTGGGCACTAGCTAAAGGGCAGCGAATGTCAAGTTTTGTGTGTGTGTGTGTGTGTGTGTGTGTGTGTGTGTGTGTGTGTGTGTGTGTGTGTGTGTGTGTGTGTGTGTGTGTGTGTGTGTGTGTGTGTGTGAAATGGATACATAAAAATGAGCACAAATTCTCAATAGTGGCCACGGGCCTCATTCAGTGAGATGACTTCTGTAGCACTCATGAAATTGCAGAACCTACATGCAGTATTTAACATTTCGTTAGTTGGCATCGTGACTTCCTAGAGACTCATGAGAATACAATTGCTCCCCTGATTTTCTGGGATAACCTGCATAGTTTAAACCTCCCACTTAAATGAGACTCATGCTGCACACGTTATAACTGTCCCATTTGTTCCGCCAGAACTCAGTGGCTAATAGTAGATAGCGTGTCTGTTACATTTAAGACAAGTTGTGCCTTGTGATGTTCACGAGAGCAACTTTTGTCCTGTACAGGATTTGAGCAAAACCACACAGTGAATTCTTATGCACAAAATACCGTTTTCACTTTGTCAATACAGGATGACATGCCAGCAACACCATGCGTGTCGTTCAGTGGGGACGTCCCGGAGGATGCGGACTTCTTGTGGCTAATGGTGAACCAGTCCCAGTGCTTCAGGGTCATGAATGCAGAGGAGGGACTGACAGCAATACTGTGTGCATATTGGCTATTCAATCTGCAGTATGCTCTCAAAGCATTCAACACTCTCGTAGTGTTGGAACGTTCTTTTGTAGGCCTTGAGAAGACTAAACCAAGGGCTGTTGTGACGAAGTTTTTGAACACTGTTGTGAAATTCTCACGGCCTTAGATTTCCACCAACTAAGTGAACCTTTGTTGTTGTTGTAATGTTGCTGTACTTTTGCTGTTAAATATTTGATACATTGTATTAGTAACCAATGCAATGTCAAGATGACATCCAGTGTGCCTTTGCATATCATTTAAATCGCAGAAAACATGTAAATCTTTATAATAAATGCCTACGTTTGCGTTCACTTGAGAGAAAAACTGTCTTGTGGTGCATGTTCTAGTCATTTATCCTTCACAAATGTATATTCCTTTACAGAAGGTGTGAAAGGCCGATTTCTTTATAAGAGCAGCAGTGTTATGTATAAGCAGAATGTTTGAAATTAACTCGATAAGGCTGAACCATGGTTTTGCCATGCCAGGTTTAGCTGCAAATCGAGTTGTTGAAACATGTATATGGTCTGCATCCAGCATGACGTGCCTTTGAGTACCATATATGTTCCATTGAACATGCACGCACATACGTAGTACCTTCTGTTGTATCACCTCACAGAGCCTCCAGTGTATACACACGAGAGTGTATATATACACTTATGTATATATGCTGCGTACAGTATTTAAGACTCCAATGTTCAGTCTATATATAATGAAGCTTAATGAAGTGCACTGACCTTACAAAGCCTGTCTGCAAAGTGGACTAAACAGATTGCCTTTTCTGTTATTACCTTTTGCAGTCCATAGTATCATTTCTCGTGCGTATACCCATTCTATAGGCTCTGTCAGAGTCAATGTAGCGGAGGGTGCACACCCATCCAACACCCTTGTAGAAGGGTGTTAAACTGTACGAACACCCTAACACCCTAATTTTATTTTGCTGGACACCCTTCTTCTAGGGTGTTAGGATAACACCCTTCACGAAGGGTGTAGGCATAAACACCCTTAGGGTGTTCGTCTGGCGACAAGTCGATTTACACCCTTAAGGGTGTTAAAATGTTTAGTGTGTACTCCGGTAAGAACAAGCGCCGCCGGCACACGAGTGCCTTGCCGCGTTGGAGAAAAAAGACCCTTGAAGTTCCTGGGCGAGTTTCAAACCACAGGAACCAATTATTTTTTTTGCTTCTATACGGCCAATTCTATGGGCTCGCAACAGAACGTTCAAGCTAAAAGAAAAAGAAGAAAAGAAAGTTAAGAAATAAACACAACTAAAAAAGGTGAAGCCCACAACTGAACTGCACCAAAACAAGAAAATTTGGAGCAAGGCGCAGGACCCCTCGTGTGCGGGCACTCTCCGCAAACCGCACTGCGCGTCGCAGCGGCGGGCGTCGCGCAAACGCGATGCATCTGAAACGAAGCCGCGTCCGCGCGCCGCTCTGCCGCCGGATCGCGCGAACGCCGCCGCGCAGCCGCTCGCATGTGAAACAGGCTTAAAAGTGTCCCAGGCCCGCCATCGAGCTGCTCGCGGCTTTGGTGTCACTTCGTTGTCGTGGACGACGCTGTCGCGCAGTTGTCTCGGTCGCTTTCTCTCGACACTTCTTTCCGACCTCTCCCCTTCCCTCAATACACACGCTCACGCTTTGCCACCAGTCTGCCCCCGGCGCAACGACCTTTCCACCTGCATTGAGATATCCATTTTATCTTCTTTTTTCTTTTTTAAGGTCCTTGAACGAGTTCCCGAAACCCACTGTTGATGGCACTTTTGCGTCATATCGCCGTTTCCCTACAGCGTGTACTGTGCTATATACGATTTGTGGTGTCTCTCTATGTTTGTCTTACTGCAACCTTCCGCCGTCGAGGCTCGAATGTTTGTTATCTATGGATAATAATATAGTTCACGGTAGATGCAGTAGTTAGTTGGATAGCGCCAATTACATAGAGCACCGGAAAGTTGAGCTACATACTCGGTATATTTATCGCGAAACAAGAAGATGAACGCAAGCGCACGTACGCAAGAGGACTCGAGGCCCAATTCACAACGCTTGTCTTTCGGAAGCGCTTTGTGTCATTGGCCTGCCCGGAAGCTCTAATATGAAGTCCAGCATCAGGATTGACTGAGTTATTCCCTTGCGAACATTCTTATCGTAAGCTGTTTTAGGTAGCACGGGCCCAGACGGCACAAACGTCTATGCTCTCTTGCGTGCATGCTTACACAATCCTCCACTTCAAGTGCACAATTGTTTCACTACATTTACTTTCTGTTGTTAATGTCATAGTTAAAGAAAAAGAGAGCGCGGGGGGTCTACTTATGGCAAACGTGGCGTGACCTTATAAAGGGAAGGAGAAGTGAAGGATGGAAAGGGGGGGGGGGGGGGGGCGTGTCAAGACCTCCACACGGCCCCTAGCTCTGGATCCGCGTGGGTTTAAAATGTAGTACACGAGTGGTAAAACATTTAGCTCGCGTTGAAATGCGGCCGCCTTATTTGGGAACTGAACCCTCGACCTCGAGTTTACAGGCATGACACCCCGTATATACCTGCCTTGTACCTCGTTTTTCTCTTATGATCAATATACTGAAGCGTATACCTCACACGGCGAGGGCAGCGAGGGCAGCAAGGGCAGAACGAGATTTCTTCCATTGACGTTCTTGTACATACACGTGACTTCTCGCGCAACGCGGCGAGCTGACCACCACCGCGCAGCCACTAAGCGACGTCGATGAAACAGAGGAACCGAAGCCGAAGAGCGCTTGGGCAACCTGCTTCGCACTATCTTATACCGCTATCTGTATAACCCCGCACCACTACAGGTCTCACCCCCCCCCCCCCCCCTTTTAGCTTACAGAGGCTCCTTTTCCCACAAGAAACACACACACCGACCTGCTGCGGCACACCAAGCTTATGCATGGTGCACGTAAGGTAAAGTCCCTTTCTAATAGCCACACACTGCTCTGACCTGGCCTTGGAGGCAGCGGCGAATCTTTGGAAAGGGAAGATAGCAGCAGCTGATAAAGCGGGGGGAGACGCCGCGCCGCACTTAGCACAACGCGGCGTGTCGTTGTAAAGTTGGGGGCCACCCCACTGTAAAGTAGCTACGACGACCTGTCTCACCGATTCCGTACGCGTTTTGATATCGCGGTAGGACGACAACGGACCGATCGGGCCGCCCGATGAGCGCGGTTATTTCCTCGCTCCATCATCGATGATAATTGGTTGAAAGGAAAAAAAAGAGCGGTCGCTACAAAAGAAAAAAAGAACTGATTGATTTATAGGTCGGGGGATTTCGTCGCTCACTGGGAAAGTCTACACGCACTTGAAATTTACGCTCAGAAACCGAAAATAAGTTACGAAAACCAGCATGAAGCAACAAGAAAAAATAAATATCGGTAGATTGATGAAGAGTAGAAAGATACGGGACGTACGAAAAGATGGATAGAGGCAAAATGCTAGTCCCGTGTATTTACATTTATAGGTGCTCGTTAAGTAAACCCTGGTGGTGTAACTTTTCCGGAGAACTCCTCTTTCATTCCCCTTACACCTTACACCGTAAAACGGAAGTGGATGTCTGAAAAAAAAAATGAACGCACATTTACAATAAAAAGGTACCGCCCGCTCAGACACGAACCCACATTCACTCGGGATGCGACGACAGTAGGTAGAAGACCCCCCCCCCCCCCCGCCCCCCGATACACCACCGAGACATTAAAGGTATAACCGTATGAGGAATAGACGGGCCTTATAGCTTTACTACAGCGCTTTACAAGTTGCATCTAACTGACGTCCGATTAAAGCAAAGGCGTTTAGCAAGCAAAATTACTCTCCTCCCTTTCAGTGCACTTTTGGTTCGCTTCGGTTTGCTGCGGTGGCACCGCCATCTAGAAACGATAGAACGAAGCAGACTGTCGTGCTAATGCTCTCCGGCAGTCAGCGCTTCGGTAGTCTTCGCACCTCGATCACCGCGGAATTTAGGAGCGTGGCGGCGTCGTGACGGCGCGTTTCTTGGGCAAAGTATGTAGAAATTTACCTTTTTTTTTTGTTTTTGTGGGGTTTTACGTCCCAAAACCAGTTCTGACTATGAGAGACGCCGTAGTGGAGGGCTCCGGAAATTTCGACCACCTGGGGTTCTTTAACGTGCACTGACATCGCACAGCACACGGGCCTCAACATTTCGCCTCCATCGAAATGCAGCCGCCGCGGCCGGGATTCGATCCCGCGACCCTCGGATCAGCAGCCGAGTACCTTAGCCACTAGACCACCGTGGCGGGGCTAGAAATTTACCTTCTCATATACTATATTTTCGCTGTTTATGGCGCGAAAGCAGCACTGCTTACCAAGCGCCTACATGTAGAGGTTTTAGAAACCGCAGGAATGAAAGCACATATCCCCCCCCCAAAAAAAAACCCCAAGGAGAGGAGAGCGAGAAAGAGAAACAAGGAAAAAACGTTAGTCCGGTGGTGACCAATGTCAACGCAATCGCCAAGGATGGGAAAATAACGAGAGAAGCGAAGTGTAAGCAACACTGCGACCTCAGCGAGACGTAGCGTGTGGAGTTAATGAGAGATCGGATACGGTTTCGAAAAAAACGGCGCTTCGTGCACTCGTGATCTCTTCGAGAAGTCGCCTGTAGCGTCTAATGTCCAAGCAAGAAGGAGAAAGAACAACATAGTAGGAAGATGGGAGGGGAAGACCCTGGCGATCGAAGAGATAAGACCCTCGCTGCTGCGAGCTCATTGCCTTCGTGTTCCGACCACGGCTTCGTATAGCAGCCGCAGATCGTGTCAAAGGACGAGGACTGATGAACAAACTACGGAGACTTGCCTTACAGAGAGGGAGGGGGGCAAAGTCCTTAAGAAACCCACGAGGGCGCTTTGCGAGGCCGGTTTAAAGCGCCCGAAAAGGCGGCTCCTTTATTTTCTGCAATCCACGCCGCGGGCGGGTACGCAAACGGCTCGTTGCACCACCACGCTGTAGAACAAACGTTGCTATAGGAGCTGGGCGACCAATCAAGAGCACCCCCTCCATTCGCGCCGCAACACACACACGCACACATACCGAATTGCTTTCCCAGCAAACGAAGAGAGAGAGTGTGACATACCCGGCGCGCGAGCGAGCGAGGAATCAGAGAACGGCGGCGAGATTTCGGCAAAGATGTGAAGCGGCCGCCCGATCTCTTCTTTCTTCTCTGTCGCACAAGCGCGGCATCGCGGGGGCATACGCGCGATCCGGCGCCCGCGGGACGATCCATATCGTCGTGGTCCGCATTATTCCGGCGATGTGTGTGTGTGTGTGTGTTCGCGTGTGTCTGTATGTCTGCATTTATATTCGTGTCTCTGTGTATGTCTTACTGCGCATACAGCCACGGCAGTGGCGCTGTTCTCTTTCGTATGTGTGTAAGCTGATCAGCCTCTCCGACTGCACGTCTCTGTTGGATCCTCTCTCTCTCTCTCTCTCTCTCTCTCTCTCTCTCTCTCTCTGTGTGTGTGTGTGTGTGTGTGTGTGTGTGTGTGTGTGTGTGTGTGTGTGTGTGTGTGTGTGTGTGTGTGTGTGTGTGTGTGTGGACCTCTGATGACGATGGCATGTTTGCTGCTCGCCGAGGTCAAACCCTTGGTCGCCTTAAGTCCAACAGCGGCGTCGAGTTAACAGGAGGCATGCTTTAAGACAGGAAAAGAAAAAGGAAGGTGCATTCACGCAGGTGTCGCCCCCTCGGGTCCGGTTACAGATGGAGTCGGAATGGACGCTGATCGCGACGCGCGATGCCCGCGGCGCCCCTTTTAAATTCGCTGCGTCGGCGCTGACGCACATTTTGCGCTCGGATTATGCATGCGTGACCATTAAGGAAAGAATCTGGTAGGTCTGTATGGTTATGTATACTATGCCGGAGCCGCCGTACGCTTACGTGACGAGAGCTTCTGCAGTCGATGTGTACTAATCGGGGAGGGAAGTACAGCCAGCAGCTCGCACAGTGTTGCTGAAACCGGTTGTATGGTTAGCCGAGCCCAGTGGGATGGCTGGCTTCTTTGGTGTAAGGATGAGGAGTAAGTGAGACTACACTGCTATTATTAAACAGCTGTACTACTCGGCATCTGCAACAGCGATAGATAGATAGATAGATAGATAGATAGATAGATAGATAGATAGATAGATAGATAGATAGATAGATAGATAGATAGGGACTCCGGAACGTTTCTGGGAGTGGGGGCAAGTATTGTTGTCATTGTGTTTATTGTTTATTTGCCCTTAATTTATTATTATTAATATTATTTACGTATTTATTTATTTGCCCTCCCCTTCCCCCTTTCCCAGTGCAGGGTAGCCTACCGGGCTCAGCCCAGGCTCAACTCCCGGCCTTTCTTCTTCATTTCTCCTCCTCCTCCTCCTCCTTGCCCTTAATATTCGCTAATTATTATTTACTTATATTACATATTATGATATTAATGAATCATTTTAATTACATGAATTATTAGTGTGTTAATCTTAACCTAAGTAAATTTTACATATTAGCATGCTCGCCTATTTTACACTGGTATACACTTTAAAATGTTTGGAAATTTCAGAACTAAAACCTGCGCAGATCACACAACCACCAGCTTGAATGTTCCTGTGAAGAATTTGATTTCAGCGTAAACGGTCGGAAAGTGTGAGGGTGCTGGAAAAATGTTAGGGGGGCGACCGCCCCCCCCCCCTGCGCCCCCCCCCTTCGATTCCGGGGTCCCTGTAGATAGACGTTTTACGCGTTGTGTAACAGGTATCCGCTGGAGAATGAACTCTTAACCAGATGGTATCAAAACGATAAGGCAGCCAAACCCAGTAAGTTACAGCACTAAGATGGCTGCGGTAGAGTGGGCTAGAATGGGCTTCATGAAGGGAGGGAGGGGGTACCTCCTTTCTGGACTTCGGCGCGTGAGTGAAAGAGCCGACGTCACTGCTTCGACAGTGTTATTTTGGAGGGTCACGCATATTTAGCACAGCCCAGACGGGATAATAGCTGCGCCCAGGGAGCCTTCTGTGAAAAAGGTATATGTAGTAATCCGCAGTGGACGCTTGATCTGGTAGCTGTGGAGAAAGAAAGAAAGAAAGAAAGAAAGAAAGAAAGAAAGAAAGAAAGAAAGAAAGAAAGAAAGAGGGACGAACACAACGACCTTAGGTGTTTGCTGTCCATTTCTTCATCAGCAATGTCAGAGTTCGTTGGTCTAATTCAGTTTCGATCGTCTTTCATGCGCATTACGCGCACATAGCTTTCCCGCCAGCGTACACGCGTATACGGCTACTGAATTCGCAATGGCGTTCAAAACACATCAACGCACCCCAGCCACGCTGTGGCCACAATCTAACCCCTATACTGCAGGAGATAAGGAAACCGTATCCAATTTCACAGTTTTAGTCAAGAGGACATCAACGAGTACGCGCCTCGTAATCCAGATGCAATTCTCGCCAGACGTCGCCAGTGAATGAACCCGCCGACCGAAGCTGTCGCCACCTGCGACTCATTGTCAAGCGTCCCGCATGCAACGCTTTCCCACCATTGCCACACACACACACACACACACACACACACACACACACACACACACACACACACACACACACACACACACACACACACACACACACACACACACACACGACGTGTCGCAGTTCTTTCTTTTGCAATATATACAGAAACCGCAGATGTGGGCACCACCGAATGGGCCCCGTGAAGGGACGGCGATGTCCGGCTAAAATTCTACGTAATGCAAAAGAAGAGTTGGGGAGGTGAGCGAACGCTGGCGATTCAACAGAATAGGGATAAAAAGTGTCGCTGGAGATTCTGTCACCCGCGCAACGCGTGTATGGGGGTCGTCGAAATCTTCATTAGGGCGTCGAGACACGTTGCAGGAAGCGCCGCGGCCTCACGGCACGTTCGGAGCATCCGGACGAGGTGGCGGCGGCGGCAGCGACTTGCATGCTTGGAGGGTTCGTGTATACGCACACACACACACGCACACGCACACACGCACGTACAGGCCACGTTCGTTCCACGCTGTGTACGCTATACAGATTGTGCGCAGGTGCGCGACGACGACTAAACGACGCTGATAAGAGAGTTCGCGCGCGCGGGCCCACCAGGCATGCGCTGTAGTTCGACGAGGAGCACAGCGTGAAAAAAAAGAGGCGTTTTTTTGCAGCGGTGGCGGCGGCGGCGGCGGCCTGTGCAGCCGTCGCACGCTCTTGTTTTCCCTGTCAACGCCTGTTATCTGGAAATAGAGAGAGGGGGGTAGACAACAGCGGCTGGATGCTGTCTGCTAGGCCTGAACGCCATGGATACTAAATGCGTCGAGGCTGACACCTTTAGCGCGAAAGAGGCCGCTTCGGGCTTTGTCTGGTGTGTCCTGCATGCATATACGTACGCACGATCAGAATCAAGAGGATATAGCCGGAGGGAACAAAGCGCGAATTGCCATTGCTCTCCGGGAACCTGTCCGACAAATTTTACATCGAAATGGAGCTTTCCTTACGTTAAGATGTCATCGATGACACGTTTGGCGAATAGATTGGTCCCGCAGACGTGAGACAGAGACGTCCGGTTTATTCAAACATGGAGGCGAATTGATCAGATCGAGTCCCACACACGCACGTGTCCTCGACCGTCCTCAGCTTCCTCGTCTTCGAGATGACCCTGCAGGCTCCGTTCCGGGATAGTATGCAACGAAGACATATAGTGGCTTGACATGACCATCACTGCAATGGCGACAGTCCGACCACTTGGTCACGTGAGTTTTAACAGCGGAGCTCCTTAAGCTTGGGTTCCAGCCGTACCCGGCGACCACTCAATATTCGGCGGAGAGAGGGTGAAATGAGGAGAGGAGGTGCAGAGAGGGGAGGGGGGGGGAGAGTTATAAAAAATTGATTGATTTGTGGGGTTTTACGTCCCGAAACGAACACACGACCGCAAAACCAGCACATCCTAAACAGGCGAGGGAGGTTAACTGAGCTCACGGAAATGGGCCAACGTAATTCGAAGCAGCAGGCATGCGTTTATTTCTTGTCTCACTGTACGCGTTGGACAGCGGCATGCTTATCACTGAAGGGCTGTTGCTTACCATACCTGTAGTCATCCGAAAGACACTGACTCGATCCCGTCCGCAGCGGTCGCACTTTCGATGGACGCGAAAATGTTATACAGGCCCGTGTGCTGCACGTTGTCAACGCTTCTAAAACAAGTCCAGGCGCTACAAAAAGAATTTGGAAATATATTATGACTACAATATGTATATGTCATCTTCCGCAGGCATATATTGAACTGAATTTTTATTTTTCTCTCGAGTGAAGCTTCAGAACGATGCAGGAGGTCAGTACAGTCCTAAGAAAGGCCCTCACATGCCGGAGACATGTATAGTATAGGTCTATACGTCGTTTCTTTTTAGTGGCTGTTCCTTGGCGCTGAAAAAATACCCGCGACTTTGTCACATGCTTTGCATGATCCGCACAAAAAACTTACAATTGTGATAAATTAACACAATGAAATTGTTACAGCTCGTTCTTAACCTTGCTGTTAAATGATAAAGGAAGAAATTTCTGGGTAATAAACAAAACTTGAGACAAGAAAGAAAAAAGAAGAATATAGTCTACACAGTAGTAGAATGCAACTTTTGCGTGTACATTTACAAGAGTACAATCTGTAACGCATTATATGTGCACGTGGTACACGTAGTACGTGTGCACGTAGTATATGTACGCGCAAAAATAGTGCGCGTGCACGCGGTCCCCACCACCACGACCAGCAGCTTTTCGTGCACATTGCTCACAACTAATGACTCATTAGAGGTTCGTCTCAACGTGGCTTCTAGTAATGACAAACGATGATCTCTCACTGCAAGTGCTTTCAAACACAGAATACCCATTCACCGTTTTCGTATACGATGACCTCCCTTTCATAGTGGAGGTCATCGACCCTGATGTTTTGTCTATTTAAGTCAACTCTTATCACAACTTCTGTTGTTGTATATCTCTCTAAGGCCAGTCACGCATGCAGGTGGTGCTTGAAACATAGAATGTTCCTCTAGGTTGAAACGAATACTCCCCCTCCCACTTCTCCCGCCTATATATGGCCCATATGAACCAGTCCTGCCACCTCATAAGCGACCTAAGCGTCCTCTTCGACCTCCAGTCATCAATACACACTCCTATCAAAAACACCCATATAGCTCCTTTGTTTGTGTAACTTTGTTGTTTTCTCACCGTCTTAAAAAAAAGTTTATTTCTCTCCCCGCGTTTCATTTAAGGACGGCAGGTCAGGCCGTGCCTCGCCGTATTATACGCGCTATCAAGAAAGATGGCGGCGACGAAACGTGCGACTTTCGACACCTCCTTGTACGGCAGCGTACGCTCCCACGAAGCGACTGGCGTGACCGCTTTTATAAATGCGTGAAATTTCTCTGTTTGCCGACGACGTGGCCGGCCGTATAATACGGGGGGCATTCTGATGTGACCCCGAGATAACGAAGTGGGAGCCGCCGACGCGACTCTCTTCTCTGTATATGATCGGTAGGGCGATCCTTTCAGTGCAACGCTGGTGTCATCCGCTCCGCGCCCATTTAGAAGCGTGCAGTATACATCCTGAAAGAGCTGCTACTCATGGTACAGTCTATCATACATAGAAAGGTCGTGGAAGCCTCTCACACAAAACAGCGTAAATACTGCACAATGCCCGTGGTGTGGGCAACCCTGCACTTATCGACAAATGCGCGTTGGAAAATGCTCTCTGAACACAACAGACCGCGTGCAGCCTTCTAGGGTTGTTTAATTAAAAAAATTATACTTATTATACTAAATTATACTAATTATACTTCTAGCTGCAAAATTAGACCCATATAAGTAATGGTGACGATGTGAATGACATCTGGTTTGCATGTTGCCACAGACTTGTGCTGTATTTTTCTTTCTTTTTTAACGCAAATGCACTTTTACCTGGAAAGTTAGACCTGTATGAGTAATGGTGGCGATATGAATAGCACCTGGTTTCCACATTGGCAGCCTTGCTATACAGGGCAATTTGCGCAGCTTTGTGCGTAATTAACGCGATCTTGTTAAAACTAACTATTAGATTACTGAGCTAGCTTAGGCGCACTAAAGCACATAAAAATTTTCGGGACCATTACTGAAATGATGAAGCCAAGCGGATAAATATTAAATGAAGAAGCTTGTGTAAGAGCTACGCGTACAGATGAACATTGTGTTACAAAAACTAGCTGAAAGCGAAAATAAAGCTGGAAAAGTGGCGATGTCGCTTTGGGAAGGTTTTCCAACGTTGTATATTTGCTCGCGTAGCTCTCTGAATTTACATCTTGGATATAACATAAGGACTGACTGACCTAGCGTTCGCCGTTTTTGCGTGCCTCCTTATTTCGTGTATTGGTGTTCTCAAGACTGTGCCTGGAGGTCTTCTTGAAGGATTTACAATAAGCATAAGTCGACCGTGTGAGGCCACAAGGCCAAAGAAATTTAGGACGTTTAACTATAGAAACCACCTAAAGATTTTCTACACTTTCTCAATACAAACCTTTACTCTCTGACAATGCCTGATAAAGCAAACCTTGAAGAGTTTTCTATATTTAATATATATATGACACGCAGCCGCAGCTAAAATGTATACCATTTCGCAGTGCTGAATACAACTTCATCGACTCCAAGTTCAGAGCATACATTATAGATCATCCGGACATATCGGGTTTTCCGTACCCCCCCCCCCCCCTCCCCCTCCTTCCGCCCAGTCATTTAACTTCTTCGAACAACGGGTCGAGAAAAACAAGAAGAAACAAAATGATGGGCGAATACTTGCTCCGTTTCTCACGTACAAGGTGTTTCAAAGTGTCGTTAAGTGCTGATAAGAAGCCCGGATGGTTGCCAGGTGCGTCACCTCCAGACGGTCAACCGACCGCGATCGCTGTAAGTGTAGTGTATATAGGGTGCCGTCATTTGTGGCCCTGCCATGCGCGTGTTGAAGGTATGAATAAGACCGGGATTTCTATGTATACTGTCTCTTTCTTTCCTCCTCCTCGTTTTTTTTTTTTTTTTGGGGGGGGGGGGGGAGCAGAGAAATGCTTTTTCATTTAACGTTAGCTTAACGTTATGCGTCAGTTCGCCTGCACATTTCGTAACGCATGCTCTTGTTCCAGGCGGCGAGGAACTCATGCGCATCTTGCCGCTTCTTATGAGACCTCAGAAATTAATTATAGTATATAATGCGATCCGTCATGACCTAAAAACCGTCGCATATAAGCCCACATCACGATACCCCTGCGCCAGATTTAATTGAATCGGGAGAGACGTCGAAGACAATTGTTCGAAGAAGATGAGAAAAACAATTCCTTATATAAAATTCTTTTTTGTAAAGGCGAATTCGTTATATTGAGCGTTTGAGTTTGCACGGATAAACGGCGAATCGCACAAATATGGTCGACGGCGGTCAAGTAAGCCATTAAAGGAATGAAAACTTACTTGATAATACCCCATGGATCTTAGCAGTACACGCCGTATAAGTACAGGGCTAACGGGTATAACTATAGTAAGAATAAACTGGAAACACGTGAAACAGCCAGTACTTTAACTAACGTACCCAATCTCGTCATTCCCAATACATTAGCGACCAGCCGGTTCGTGTACTCAAGCTTAAGCCCAAACTAAAGAGCGCCACAAGGCCAACTTTGGCATTAACGCCCTCCACTATACATAGTCCCATTAGCCGAAAGCTGCAAATCTGATTAAAAATACCATACACGATCCGGCAGGTTTTCTATTCTGTTCCTATTTTCTGTCTCTATCCTGACTACGTGATATATGGAACTTTATGCCTACCGTGGCCGCGAGTCTAAAAAGTTGTGAAACGTATTCTGAAGATTTTGCCCGACCATCAAATCAATGCTATGCATTGACGTCGCATCGTCCAGAATGATTTAGGGCGATAAAAACGCGGTTTCGATTTCACCGCGCGTTCCCTTCGACTCTGCAGTTGACGTCATCCTATAGTCTACACCAGGCCTCTTAGATTGGCGCGCTTTCGGAGGTGGCGGTAAAACAAATCGTGCTGCTGCCTTGCTTCCGAACGACAGGACTACAAGGTTTCTAAGTATTTTCTTACTTCCTACCTTTGAAATAAATCTATTATTTTAGAATAAACATGAGTTCACTACACCTTTATACTTTAAAATATAAGTTCATATGTGCGCCCCCCCTCTCTCTCTCTTTCCTCTTTCCTTTCACCTTTCAATCTCCCCCGTCCCCTTCCTCTCGTGCAGGGTAGCATACCGGCTGTCCTACCCTTTCCCTCTGTACTATTTCCTTCCTTCCTTCATAAGTTCATTTCACCGAAACGTCACTGAGTATCCTGACGGCCTGTACATTGTCGCACAGTCGTTTAGGGAACGCAAGAACGCTAGGATTTCAAACGGGCGTCATTAAATGCACGCCGAATATTTCGCGGAGATATTTCGGAATCGGCATGTCGAATGCGTATTGAAGCAGTGAACATTACGATTGGGCAGCTCCATATTTTTTTCACGATCCATTTAAGAAAAGAGAGAAACAAAAAGAGGCACACGTTTTGTATCAGCTTGCCCAAATGTCATCGCTCTCGGGACCTCTATATCATCAGGTTTACTAATAACGGGTATTCGTAAATCCAATTTTTTTCCGACCACTTTACGAACGTTTCAAAATGTTAACTGCACTGTAAAGCACGGAACTGACCCACAGATACGATACATTTCGCCCTCGCTTGTATAATACAGGCAATACATAAGGGTTTACGTAATATTTAGCGCAGCAGGCTACTTCACTCGGGGAGCGTGGCCTTCTGCTGGCTACATACAATGATAATTAGCGCTTTGCTGAACAGTTCTGTGGAGGTTCGTGATTATTTCCTCCAGATGCTGTCTTGGAGCTTTCTGTCATGAACACAAGTACGTGGAAATCGACTCACAATTGTGTGAACGTGCTGTTCAATATTCGAGCATTATTCGAAAATTATACGAAAGATGTCCAATATTCGATTCCACCGTGCCACTATTAAATTCGTATTCGATTCATCCTCAAAAGTCACTGTTTTCGCACACTAGACTCTTGAAGAATAAGAAGATGATGATTGTGGTTCGGTTAGGAAAGGACGCTAATTTCTGCAGTCCATGTATGGAGCACGGCTAATCGTCCGTGGGGGGAAGGGAATGAAAGAGATAGAAAGGAGAGAAATGCCGTAGTGGAGGGCTCCGGAAACTTAGACCACCTGGGGTTCTTTAACGTGCACTGACAACGCACAGTATACTGTGCGTTGGCACTATGCCTCTGGCATCGTCGACTCCGTCGAAAATGCGACCGCCGCGGCCGGGATCGAAGCCGCGTTTTTTGGGTGGCAGCCGAGTACCATAACCACTATACCACCGCGGCGGACAGACCCTTGATCTATAATAATTCAGCCTATACACGAGCCCATCCTAAACGGGAGAGGAGCACGCACACGTGGGAGGCGAGTAGGAAGGGAGAGGGACGAAGCCACGCTTCTTATCGCCGCATCCAATCGCGTCGCGGCGCATTTTATGCCTCCTCGCTCGGGGTCCCCGCCGCCAAGAAGGGTGACGCGTTCCCGTCACGTTGAGGAACAGCGCGAATTCTCTCTCCTGGATATATATGCTCCGAGAAGAGCGCAAACATTCGGCCAGTACACGCTCACCCACCGCACGCCTTTGCCCTGCCACGGCGGGCGTCAGGGGCCGGACTCGAGGCGCTAATTCTGAGCCTCATGCCATGGAGCGGTCTCTCTCTCTCTCTCATTCGGAATAAACAAGGATGAGGAGGAGTCACGGGAGGAAGAACCCTTGGCTCTTCAACGAGACACCCTTGTTGCGCATTCTGCACCGAGTTGGGAAAGGGAAGGCATTTTGCGCCGCTGGCGCTTTGGCCCAACGCGGCGCCGAGCGCTAAGCTAGCGCTAGCCTCGCGGTTCTAAATGCGGCGCCTGGTCGCGGCACTTAGAAGCGTCGCCTAATCTGCGACGAATCAAGACGCGACGCCAGATTTTTCGCGCTCTCATTCCGAGCTGCTGTCGCAGCAACGGCAGCCAACAGCTGCAGCGGTGAGCGAGCAGTGTTGAGCAAAGAGCGAGCGAGCGAGCTGTGGAGAGGGTGTCTGCTGTTGGAAGAGGCGACCGCTGTGTTTTCTTTCGTTTGTGTAACGGCCAGCGTGTAATGAGTCTCGGTGGCATTCTTTCTCGTCGCGATCACGGCTTCTATGGCTAGTACCGTGCAGCACTACTGAAACAGCAGGGTAAATTACAACAGAATTCGTTGGTATCTATAGTTGGTTCGTATAGTGGGAAATTGCAGAACGCGGATTCGGTTAGGGACAGTGAAGAACGGTGAAGTCCTGTGCTGTGCGTGTTCTTCGCTGTACCGAATACCTTCAATTTACCGTCAGTCACAAACCTACTCTGACCTATATGATTATATGTGAAGGGAGGCCGTGGGCTGACGTCAGCGAAGCCACCATCGTGTTAACTGTGGACACCGTGGCTGGGAAGCGACACTTCGACGTGTTTGTTTCCAAGTCTCGCTGTGGACGCTGTAGTTGCGATTACGACACTTCCATGTAACAAGGTTCACCATGCCAGGCAAGCACGCTTCCAGAGGTACAACCCGGACACTTTACTCGGAACTAAACGCCTTCCAAACTTTGAGTTCACATAAACTGGTTGAGCTAGGGGAAGTGTATATACAGTGCGAGGCAGGCGTGCTTGAAAACCACGTGGCCTCTGGGATATGTGTTGAACAATGAACGGATTTCGCGCAATATTAATATGCACACCGCTCCGCTGCATCGCTTCTAATGGCACCGACTGTGCTTGGACGTGTCACCTTTGACAACATGCGCGATGTAGTGCGCGTGTATGTAATATCGACGGCCCCGCCACTGTGGTCTAGTAGTTATGGTACTCGGCTGCTCATCCGAGGGTCGCGGGATCGAATCCCGGCCGCGGATGCGGCTGCATTTCGATGGAGGCGAAATGTTGAGGCCCGTGTACTGTGCGATGTCAGTGCACGTTGAAGTACCCTAAGTGGTCGCAATTTCTGGAGCCCTCCTCTACGGCGTCTCTAATAATCAATGGTGGTTTTGGGTCGTAAAATCCCAGAAATCAATCATCATCAAATCAATCATCATCATGTAATCTCGACGCTCGCTTGAGTGTATCTTTACTATACCTGCCTCCGCTGTATAGTACGAAATCGGCCGCGTATAGGTCGCGTTTCGGTGGAGGCGAAATGTAGGGGCCCGTGTATACTATGCGATTTCAGTTTACAGTTAAAGAAACCCCGGTGATTAAAATTTCAGAGCCCTCCGCTATCGCGTGCCTCACAATGGCATTGCTATTCCGGCACGCGAAACAACTACGTATACTATATGTGGAATACACATTTGAAAAAAAGAAGTTATTACGGTGGCTACAATGAAAAGCCAGTCAGTAATTACCCCATTAGTACATATAATGAAGATATCGCCAGCTTTGTTTCTGATCTTAGAAGAAAAGACGAAACGGAACACACTGGGCTCCGTCACACTGCACAATTTTAATGGCTCGGCCCGTTCTTAGAATTTCACGCTTCCCCGCGCCTTGTGCTTCAAAAGCCCTCGTGCCTGACTGTTTGTTTTCCAGAGCACGCGTTTCTGCGGGGGCTCCGCTGTTATTTCTTCTTTGTATTTTTCGCGCAGAGACATTCTTGGCTTCATCTCAGAGGCGCGACTGGATCCATCACGGCCGGAGTCGTAGACCTAATAGCGAGCCCTCTCGGTCTTTTGGGTGCCTCGTCCGTTCTGGCACCAGTCAGCGCGAGCGTCTTACAACGTCGACGGCTGCCTTTGGTTGCGCGGCACCTTGAGGGACACATTGTGCTGTTTCGGGGTGAAAGGGACCGCGGGGCACGCCGCGGGTCCGAGTAAGCCTCGCGAGACAAAAAGACACACGGTGTGCCTACCAAGTCTTGGCTGCTCGCCGAGTCCTTTCCTGCTGCTCTCCTTCGCATCATTTCGTCAATTTGTTCTTCTCTTGTTCGTTTCAAGCGACGCTTGTAATAGAGGACTGTATAGTTTGTCCGTAGACTTCCTTGCGTTTGTGGATACCGGTTTACCGGAAAACTATACGTGATTACGGAATTTTAGTTTTGCCGTAAACATCATCACGTTTACGGATACCGGTTTGCCGTAGAAGTGGACGTGACCAGCAGCGCTGGTAGCGACACCTGACGATGCGAAGCTCAACCAGCGACACAGAAAACTATTACCCTGGCTGGCGCGTTTTTCTGGGCAGCTAGTGTAAGGCATTGGTCGTGAGATAATAATTAGCTCACAGTACCCTCGCTGTTTTACAAGACTGTTCTGCTTTATAGGATCGAATCCCGCCCTATGAGCATCAGTAAACGCTGGCGAGCTAACCTGCAAAAGAAGAAAAAGTGAGAGAAGAAAAGCAATGACGACGATTGCTATACGATGCATAAATAGGCGAACACGTTTGTAAAATCAAGCCCCATTTCACCACAAGAAAACCTAAGTGAAAAACTAAAACCAGCTGTCTTGTACGCCTGTGAAATCTGAGTGTATAAGCGGAGCTGGAGCAGGGGTGTCGAGTTCGCTATCACTATTATGCAGCGCTATCATCGTCTCTGCCACTGTCACGCAGCAGTGGGTGGAGTGCAGAATCGTGGTAGGTATAGGTCGAGAGCTAGCGCGGGTCTGCCTTTTCCTACTGCGCACCCCGAGGCACCATTTGTGTATTTCTTCTTTTAAGGACGATAGTCTTTCTTGGGCTACCTAAACGCGCGTGAAACTTATTCTGCCTGTCTGTCTGTCACTCGACTCAACCGCCCGGCCAAAACCAACCGTGTTGAGCACTGGCAGACGGGGTAGTACACGTTAACAGTATACAGAGCAACCTCATGCCTATTTGAGGCAGAATGTACATACAAAACCGTGATCTGCAGCTTTCTTTTTTATTCAGAATACATATTGGACTGTCTTTTACGTTAAAATCAACGCGTTAAAAATGGTGTCGAAAAGACGCTGCGCGTTAAAAACCCGACAGAAGCAGCGGCTTTGTTGCTGGCTTTAAAGGAGTACTGACACCAATTTTCGAAGCTGAGTTTACTCCACCATACAACTCTCCTATATGCGTAGACAGCTCTGAGCAAATGTTAAGCTCAGGAAATGCTATCATATTTTAATTCGACGTCAGTCAATTTTCACATGGCGTGCCTACTGACCTCGACACTAGTGTGACGTCAGGCTACAGTACAAATTTTGGTGACTTCACGCAGCAGTATGGCAAGTTGTGATGACGTCAGGTACAAAAACATGCAAAATGGCCGCTCGCGCGTCACTCTCGGTCGTCTGCTCTCGCCGTTCAATCGCCGTAGCTGAGAGTGCCCGTGAAGCGAGCGAGCGAAGTCGAATTACCCTCTATTGTCGTGTGTGCCCACGTATAATCGAAAGGCAAGCTCGCTATGGTGCCTGCATTTTGCCCCTGAAATGCCGCGGAGGTCTCGGAGGCCACCTTAGCTTACCACGGCCTCCGGAGCCACGCCGACACCCACCGTGCGTGCCGTGCGTTGCATCTTGCACTGTGCCGAAGTATTTGCTGTCGTTGTGGAGTGGTTATACAAAATTTTGTACATCGTAGACCTCGCACTTGCTGCAGGCGTTGTGCGCGAGAGATCACTGGGCGAAAACGTCACGATTTTTTGCGGGAGCACGTCACGAGAAGCTCATTACTATGCACATACTGTGTCGTGACGTCAGGCTACAGTAGGAACCGAAACCAGCTTTTAAAGGCATGCTGTAAATTAATTTTCACGGCGCGTTCACACTTACCAGTACGTTTTCTGGGCTCTGGAGGGCTTGGCCTTTCATTTCATGCAAGAAAACGCCAACTGAAAATTTTCGTGGCAGTACTCCTTTAATCCAAGAGTAATAAAAGGCCCCAACAGATGGCGCGAGAGCAGGGCTAACGCGGGAAACTTGAATTCAGCAAAACTTCCAGTTCATCCATCAAGGAAGGGGGAAGAGCGTGAGGGGTGGGAGGAGAATAGAGGGTGTTGCGTATCAGGGGCGGCAGAAGACCGTCATGTTTCGACGCCATTCGCAGCGAAGCAAGCAGATATGCGGGCATTTTTCAATCTTTTCTATATTTCTTCCTTTCTATAATGCCCTTCGCATAATCACTGTGATGCCGCAGTGGACTGAGGGCAAAAGTGGGTCCAGGCTGAGGACAGGGGCGTAGCGGGCCAAGGGCAAGAGCGGTTCATCATTTTCCTTCTGCGTGACGGAGGACATCGGGTACAGCGGACATGACGTTCCCCCGAACAGCTCCTCTTCAAACTAGGAAGTAAGAAACGAGGCGAGAAGGGTGCGGGAAACCCGTGATGGGACGTTCATTCGTCGATGCATCAAAGCCTCGTGCTATGAAGCAACAGTGAAGAGACAGCCGGGGTTAAAAGGTCAAATCCTGCAGTAGCAGTAGCAGCAGCGGCGGCAATTGACGTTTCAATGGGGAAACAATAAATAAAAGGACGTAATGGAGACGTTACAACGGGTCATTTGCCTGCGGCAATATCCGCGTGTGGCAGAGCGTGGGTTTGCCGAAGACTCGTTGGATGTGCACTTTTCGCGTCAACACCGCTATACTTACTCAGTGTCAGGGAGTGGTAATTTTCTGGGCGCAAATCTGCAGCTACACGCGGAACGGGAGGCCGGTGCGCGCCGTTCTGTAAGATAGCCGTGCGTGATGGTTTGTAATGTCTATAAGTGAAATTACGTATATATAAATTATATGGGCAGACAACCGCGGGCATTCAAGAAGTGCGCTTCGTACCGCGGCCGTTTTGGCCGGAAGGGCCATTCATGCCAGAGCCTGTGCGCTTTTCATTTATAGCGGCCGTGCCAGAAACGCAGAGGCGTAGGTATGCACGGAGCCTACCGGAAGGGATTCTTCGTTTTCTTCACGTTGATTAGATTGCCATTAGCTACACGAGAAAAAAAAAAAAGGAAGGAAGGAAGGAAGGAAGGAAGGAAGGAAGGAAGGAAGGAAGGAAAGCAAGAAAGAAAAGCAGTGCGATGTGCATTTCAGGGCCTTCGTTGGATTAAAAAAAAGAAATCTAAAGGTAGCGCTAATCCTTGGCTTAACTGCAGTGGCATCTCGCATCCCGGAGTTGGCGTGCCTTTGTGTATTTTTTGTGTTTAAAATACAGTACGACACCGACACACAGAATGCTAGCGTATCACGTGTGGCTCAAGCCCACAGTGGATATGCGGCTATGAGAAACGCGTTATTTCTTAATTTCCTTATTAAATTGAATGTTAAGCATTTCTTGGCGAATCCGAGCAACTTTTCTATCTATCTATCTATCTATCTATCTATCTATCTATCTATCTATCTATCTATCTATCTATCTATCTATCTATCTATCTATCTATCTGTCTGTCTGTCTGTCTGTCTGTCTGTCTGTCCGCCAACGTCACCGTGCTCTCCTGGCCATCTCGTCCTCTTAGCAAACACCAAAATTGGAATGATATATGGTATCGCTTGACCAATATGAATAATTGATCTATAGACATCATTGACGTTGCGTACTTCCCCTGTACTTCACGATTAACGCTTTTACGTGTCGCCCATACCTGTATAATGTTCGGCCCGTGGAAGGCCAGGTATGTGCCATAGGTGATTGCATGTTAGCATTCCAGCTTACCTTAGTCGACGACGAAACAATTTTATCAGAGCGCAGTTTTCATGGGCTAAACAAGAGGAAGACACACCCTTTATTGTAGCTTGTGATAGCATATATCGGTGGACAGAAACAGACAGGCGTGCTGTAACGACCGAAGGCAACACATACCACGCGTTTTGGTCCCAAGGTTTGGGTTTTTATTTATTTATTTTTTATTTATTTATTTATTTATTTGTTTATTTATTTATTTATTTATTTATTTTACACGAGTTAAATAAAAAAGGCATGAGGCAGTGAAAAAATGGGTACTGGTGACTACAATAAACAGCACTTTCGTAGTATTTCACATTTACGCGCAGCGCAAGGTACAGTCTTTTGTGATTCGAAGGAGGAAGGCGCAGCGCCTGTTGACAAAGAATCAGAGGGGTACTTCTGTAGATACAGAAGTACTCCTCTGATTCTTTGTCAACAGGCGCTGCGCCTTCCTCCTTCGAATCACAGCCATATGCACGACACGACTTTGGAGTTGTGGGTATCCCAATGTCCGAATAAGATGCAGACCTTCTGCCAACCTCTTGCTACAGCACTGCTAACCGACCTCGAGAAAATCATGAAAGATGATGGAAAAACTATTGCTAATACCGACAAGCTACTGTCCACAGCGCCAACGCACTCGGCACATGATGCAGCGCACTGGCAATGCACCGTGCTGATTAGCAACGATAGCAGCGTCACCTATATATATACACGATGGATGGATGTAGGACCAGGATCAACTCCTGTGAATTTGGGCGACGGTTAGTGCCACCACTCTTTCAACTCCACGAGTACTCTCACCCAAGCGGCACCTGGTACGTAGCGCACCTTCCTTTACTAAGACTTAACCATCCTAAATAATTTCTATGAAACACTTCCCGCGTTCTGCATAACCGACGCATACGTGATCCGCTGACATGAACGTTCTCAAGTTGGGACAAGTAGCGTATACGATCTTATACATTCTATTTTCCATTCAATTAACACGCTGCGGTGGCCTCGTTGCAACGGTTCAACTCAACGCCGCTTGTCTGAAACCGCAGCATTGCGAGGGTACAGTAAACCATTGCCCCCTTCCGGAGGTGCGGGAATGCATCTATGCGATCCCTTCCGCCAGCTGTCGCGTAACAACCATTTCCACTACACCGTACAGCCGTTTCGATCACCGATTCGTCTCCGTTCGAGGACGCACCGCTGAGCGCGACAGTTGTTTCGCGGTGCCGATTAGGATGTCAACCCCGTTGGCTCCGTGCGAACCTGTTTATGTACACACGTGTCGTTTTTATGCGGCCTGGCGCAACCGTGCGACCCTCGGCTATATTGTATATAGCTGTTTACGTGCGGTCGTTGATTGATGGCCCCGAATCACTACACGGTGACTCTCGCGAGAGATACGAACTGCGCACTTTCACAAAGCGGCGGATGTCAAAGAAACCGTTCATCGAGAATCACTTACTGCAGCTGCTGTTGTACGACTTAATAGAAAAAGAAGACAAACAAAACAATCTGTGCGACGCGGTCACAGAAACGTGAAGTGGTGGATATAGTGTTTCCAGTGAGAAATAAGTTGTATACCAGGCCACCATGCAAGGTGCTCGCCGACAAAAAGAAAAAAAAAAAACACACAAATGAAAGAAAAACAACAAAAATAAAGTTTGAGAGAAAGGTGTTCCCCGTTAAAGATTTATGCGAGCCAGCTGCTTTCTTGAAAACTCCGTGTAGTATATGCTGACCGCTATATTTGCGAGAAAGGGAGTTTGTGCATCCGCCCGTCGTTGCGCCTCGGAGGGATACATTTGTTATAAGGGTTCGAGACAACAACCACTATTACCTAAAAAGCTTGAATTGCGCAAAGATGCATCATGATAATACAAGGGATGGTTCAGCAGGACGGTCGTTTCGTTATAAGTGCTTGCAGATCCGGGCTTCGATCAATGATATATCATTAAATTTATGTGTATGCTTGCGGCATTGCGCATATGACACGCATGTATACGCACCCCCGGTGAAGACGTGCACTCTTTGAACAAGCTCGCGGTCCGCTTTCCGTGAGAAAACTGAAAAATGAGCTATCCAATGAAATGAAAAAGCAAGAGAGATAGAGAGAGACAAAAAAGGGGGAAAAGAAAAGAAAGAGACTCAAGCGAGTGTTTTCTCGATATAACTTACTTGTGAAAACACAGGTGCGATGCAGGCGATAAGGAAAGGGTCAGTCTCCTTGGCACGTCGCTTTCACCTCTCAGCGGTCATACATCTACGCGGGCTCCGAAATAAATAAAGATAAAAAAGCAAGAAACACTAAGCGAGTTGAGCACTCTCTCGAAAGAAAATTGACTGCGCGCCCTCGAACGCTGCAGCCTTTCGCGCCGCACTGGCATTCAGCGCTTCATTATGCATGTATACACACACCGAGAAATGTCCGGGCTTTTATTGATTTTTTTTTCGTTCTTGGTCCGTGTTAAATATCTGACAGGAGATACACCGATACGCATGTCAAGTCGTTTAAGTACAAGAGCTGTTTCATAATCACAGATATGCTTAATTAAGATGCCGACAGTGCATGCATGCTTTGCATGACGATGGAGATGTACTCTTTCCCTCATCGGATTCAATCTTACCGATATAGCAAAGCCAGGCCTTCTTTTCTTTGCTTGATTTCTCATCTTTAAGGGCGCGGAAACCTTAACTGGATCATGCACTGCGGAATGTTACCACCCGAGGTGTTGCCTCACGGGCGGTCATGTACAGTTGACAGAACCTCGAACTCACGTCTCGTTCACTTGGCATACATTCCTAAAATTGGCAGTGGGTGGTATATACGAAAGCAAGATTAACATGGCTGATAGGTCATGACGGAAATAACGTGACATGCTTGTCATTTACGTCGTGATCGAGGATGGCAATATCACTTGTGGTGCACACTCGTATTCCTCGGCCCCCTGGATATGCTAAATTACGGCAGCTCGTGCCCAGTTACTTTCGCGTTACGTTTAACTGCCGAATATATCGGTTTCGAACAGCTAAGTCCTGGGTTCGGCTACCGAAGGTATGTTGGCTTTCGCCTTTATTCATGTTGGACTATAGCGATAGGATCCCAAATTCTTTAGGCATATTATGAAGAACCCCATGAATGTCAAAACTAATTTGCCACTGTTTCCGGCGCTTTATTATCATTGCACCATCTACGGCGTACCTCAAAAATCGTTTATAGTTACAGAGAAGCTATATGGCTAGGTTCTGGCGGGTCGCGTCAGCGCATAAAACGACGCGTTGAACGATAGTGGATCCCAGAGGCAGAGTGCATGATGGCTCGGAGCAGTGGCTCATAGTCAGAACGAATACTATGTGAATTACTCATGCAAAGGGAATGAAGTGAGAATGACAGTGCACATTAAGGGTACATTAAGCGCGCATCAAGGGCACATTAAGTGGACTAGAGTTCACTTGATGTTAACAAAATCCCAATTAATTGAGCGAAATATTAAAGTGATTCACAGGTGTCCTAAGTGGACCAAAGGTATACACAATACATTTCACTATGTGGACCCGTATGGATAGGCTCTGAGAAAAAGTGCGCTCGTCTATATCGAGTCGCGTCGACGCGGAGAGAATGCTTTATTAATTATTCTGGAGACGTTAGCTTGATTTTAAGCCTGGCTTGCTGGCTATACAGTTGTTTACCCATTATTATGGTATACAGTGACTAAATGTTAACGGAACGCGTACACACACACACACACACACACACACACACACACACACACACACACACACAGAGAGAGAGAGAGAGAGAAAGAGTTGGCTCGACCCATGGCGGTGGGTCGATCTAACCATGTCAGCTTCGCTGATCACGCTTCTTCGCACAGTGGGAAAGGCACTGAATTTTTTCAGTGATAATGATGATGATAATTGTGGTTCGCTTCAGGAGATGGAGTTATTTCTGCAGCCCATGTCGTGAGCACGGCTAATCGTTCGGTGGGATAAGGGAAGGGGACTGAAAGAGATAGAAAGGAAAGAGAGGCCGTAGCGGAGGGCACCGGATATTTTGACCACCGGGAGTTCTTTAACGTGCATTGACAACGCACAGTACACGGGCCTCTGGCATTTTCACCTCTATCGAAAATGCTACCGCCCCTTTTCGGACGCGCGTATGCCGCTGCTATACGGACGTGGAAGAAAGTTATTACGACACGATCACGCGTGGGCGTGGCAGGAGTGAAATTATTTATTGCTTTCAATTTCGTTAATTAATACTGTCTGCTATTAAATGCAAAACGTTTCTTAGCGAACTTCGGCGACTTTGAGCGTATCTATCTATCTATCTATCTATCTATCTATCTATCTATCTATCTATCTATCTATCTATCTATCTATCTATCTATCTATCTATCTATCTATCTATCTATCTATCTATCCGTCTACGACTTTGTGCTCGCCTGGACTTTTCGTTAATGGGATGTATACGAAAATTGATACGCCACAACATGACTGCATGACGAACGTAAATGACAGGTCTGAACATAAAAATCGTGACACGCATGTCATGAGCGGCATGATTTACATGCCACGGTCTTGGTGCTCTCCTGGTCGTTTCGTTGGCTTCATAGATAGCAAAATCGGTATAGCGAGACAAGAGTGCAGATCCAGTTTGCGTTCCTGATGCGTGCTTCGCATTGCCTTGATTCCCACTGTAGGTGGGATCTGTCAATCTTTTCGTTATTCTTCTTTGGCGGCGCGTATTCATCGTCATCTGTGCAACTTGGCTATTGCGCGGTACCAATGGCTGCACCTGCAGCGCCAGCGCGAACACATGGGACGCCAACCAATTTCGTCAACACGCCTATCGTCCGACGACATATAACGGTTCGAATAAACGCCACGCGCGCGAAATTCAAATATTTTAATAGGAATCAGTACGAAAACGAAAAAAAGGAAGAAAGAAATTCGCGGCGCGGCTCGCGGAAACATGCGAACCTTCTTATCAGGCGCCATGTATAGTCTGCCTGCTTCCGCAGCCGTGCCAAATTTGTTTTCCAACAGCGAAGCTGTTCTATGTCGAGGTAAAATGTTGCCGTGACCTGAAAACTATCGTCATATCTCCTATACGCCGTAGGGGAAATAAAGCAAAAGCTCTGTGTCCTCTCTGCATGGTTAAACTGAAACAATTCATGTTTCACCCGCCGCCACAGCAGCATTGTTTACGTTTATGCCTGCCGTTCCAGCCGTTCCAACGTTGACTTTGCAGCCTTCGGGCAGATTCACGTTGCTTACGAATCCCAAAAGGGAGAAAGAAAAAAACACACACACACAAAGGAACGTGTAGTTGCCAGAGAAATGCGTTTCGCCTCTATGATTTTCGTATTCCTCGCCAAAGATCTCTGCCGGACCAAAGTGTCATCGTGGTCTCTTCTGCTTCGCGAATCGGTCCGCGCGGACCGAGGCAGCCGCGCGGAATCGGGTGAGGCATAGGGTCACGTGAAACACGGTCCGCGGACTCAGATCGCGATCTGGTCCGTCGTGTGAATCGACCTTCGTAATCATCATCATCATCATCATCATCATCATCATCATCATCATCCTGTATACGCCCACTGCAGGACAAAGGACTCTGCCATAGATCTCCAACTATCCCGGTCCTGTGCCAACTGTGACCAATTTATCCCCTCAAACTTCTTGGTCTCATCTGCTCATATAACCTTCTCTGCCTTAACGTTTCGCAAAACCAGATCAGAAAGCTTTAGCTGCAACATGCTTCTTTCGAGCCCTTTATCCTAACATCGCAAGCACGCTAGCTGGGTTCGAGCGGGAGTCGAATGCAGGCTGTCTGCAGCGCGTGGCAGGCGGGTGTTCTACCAAAGATCTACGCCAGCGGCTGACGCGGCTTCAGAAAAAAGCCCCTACGCTCGGTGAATAGCACAGCATATACATGTTTACCATGGTACATCAAGGAGGTGGGAAATGGAAGTGAGGCCGAGGAGGAGGGAAAGGAGGAGGACAGAGAGCTAAGCGTAGTATAATAGCCTTGTATAGTATAGATATAGCAAGTGGGTGGGAAAGAAATTGAGGGTGGGGAGGATGGATGTGGGGGTGAGGAAGAGGCAAATGAGAAGGGGAGAGGGTAAACCATAGCATACCTATGTATAGTTTGGTATGGCAAGGAGGTGCGAAACAGAAGTGAGGGTGCGCAGGAGGAAAAGGAGGTTAAGGCCACCGGGGCCGCAGTACAGAGTATAACAAAGGAGTAAGAAAGGGAGGTGAGAGTAAAGAGGAGTGGTGTGGGTGAGAAATAGGGAAACCATGGAGAGAGAGGGCAGAGAGCTATCATGCCCATGAGTACGGTATAGAAATGAGGTGGGAAACGAAAGTGAAGGTGAGGATGGGGAAAGGAGGAGGGGAAAGCCATCAGCTCCGCTGTTACCTGGCCTTGCAAGTGCAGGTGCCCACAATTTTTTTTTAACAGCCCGTACGCGAGAAGTGCGCCTGCGTTCGGCCTCACGACATGTGGGGCACGCACGCACAAACGCATATACGCAGAGAACGTGGCTATACGTATATACGTACATATATGCGAGTGCGGGTCACGTACTTACGTACGCACGCGTACATACGGGCACCTTGTCAGGGAAGGTGTCGAAATTTGAGCACTCGCATTCGATGCCCGGCTACGACGGCCGCCTTTTAATGGAGGTCAAATGCAACAGCACTCCTGTACTTATTTCAGGCAGGAGCGCGTTTCAGAACCCCAAGTGGTCCTCCTAATTTATCCGAAGTACCCTGCAAAAGGCACCTTCAGGATCATCGTGGCTTGGCACGCAAAATTCGTGAAATAATTGCATACATACATACATACATACATACATACATACATACATACATACATACATACATACATACATACATACATACATACATACATACATACATACATACATACATACATACATACATACATACAACGTGCAACGCAAGCTACGCCTGGGTGTATGCGGGTAATATATACGCGTGTACACGACACTTGCCGCACAGTGCGCGGATGTACAGACACATGCGCCCACACGCAGACGTGGCGAGGACACAACGGCGGAAGCGTTGCGGAGCCCGCAAGTGGCACGCATAGCGTTCAACAGCCACGCTCATCCATCACGACACGTCGGCAGCGGCGGCATCGGATTGAAAAACCTGCGGCCGCCCATGCACTGTCGCTGTATATAAGCGAACCTTGCGCGAAAAAAAAAAAACAGAGGCTGCATGCGCTCGGGTCGTTACAGTGCTGCAGCGCACACTGCACGGGGACCTCTGCCGCGTGCACCTGTGCGACAGTCTATATATGAAGTTGAAAAATAATGGTGTTTGGAGACCGATGTGCGCGTGGGAGGCGTGGGAATTCATTGCACTCATGCCACGTTGCACAATGCTATAGAGAACCGACGGTGTGTTATAATACTGTGGTATAGTAAAATAATTATGGCGGGCTGCGCAGAAATTGTGTGTGCGTGCGTGCGTGCGTGTGTGTGTGTGTGTGTGTGTGTGTGTGTGTGTGTGTGTGTGTGTGTGTGTGTGTGTGTGTGTGTGTGTGTGTGTGTGTGTGTGCGCGCGCAATAATATCTGAAGTTTTACGTGCCAAACCCACCTCATGAATATGGGGCGCGGCGTAATGGAGGGCTCCGGAAATTTCATTTACCATGGGTTCCCTTACGTGTACTAGATCGCGTACACTACTCGAGCCTTTGGGATTTAGCGTACACCGAAAACCAACTGAAGTGGCCAGGCTGGAGCTCGCGCCTTTTCCGGTTGGCATGTATGTATGTATGTATGTATGTATGTACGTATGTATGTATGTATGTATGTATGTATGTATGTATGTATGTATGTATGTATGTATGTATGTATGTATGTATGTATGTATGTATGTATGTATGTATCCGCCTACGCCACGGCGCTCCCCTGGTCGTCTAGTTTACCTCGGAAATACCAAAATGGTGGAGTATCAATGTATGAGGAATATGAAGAATGATTGGACCTGGACATCACTAAGATGGTATACTCGTCATGCACGCCACGGTTAACGATGACATGATCACGTGTGGCTGATACCCGCAATGTTCTCCCCGGCTTGTGCTGGTATGCGCGACAGGTGTTTGAATCTTAACATTGTAGCCCATGTTAGTCAAGGGGCATCCGAAATAGGCATTGAAAACTTCACGAGAATACACTTTGCCTTGATTAAATAAGAGGAAGACAGATCGTTTATAGTAGCCTGCGATTGAGATGTAGGCAGATGAAGCGGACTGATAGAAACAAGCGTCAACCTATCAACCTTGAGGGGGATAGGAATCGAACCTGCCGCACCGAGGTGACTATACATAGAAGCCCGTTACCACTCGTTCACGGCTGCTCTTCGCACGCGGCACGTATCGTAAATAACCCAATAAGCAGTCGTGGTGATGGCGCGTGTGGTCAGTTTTCACAAAGACGTTGATCCTACTCGTAACAATGCCCCGCCACGGTGGTCTATAGTGGCTATGGTACTATGCTGCTGATCCGAAGGTCGCGGGATCGAATCCCGGCCGCGGTGGCTGCATTTTGATGGAGGCGAAATGTTGAGGCCCGTGTGCTGTGCGATGTCAGTGCACGTTAAGGAACCCAAGGTGGCCGAAATTTCCGGAGACCTCCACTATACGGCGTCTTTCATAATCAGAGCTGGTTTTGGGACGTTAAACACCACAAATCAAATCAATCAATCCTACTCGTAACAATAGCTGAATGACAAGCAGTTCGGCATAGGCAAAGTCCACGCTGATTGCTTCGCATGACATCGATTCTCACAAAGCGTGCGATCAGCTGGACTTTTCGCTCTTCATTTATTTTTTTGTGACATGCAGCACTTCTGAGGATTGAGAGACGAGAAAACGAGCACCGCGATCACCTGGAATATGGATATTTAATGCGTTAAACGCAGCTCGCTACTCAGCTCGTTGTTGGCTGACCATGAGAGAGAGAAAAAAATAAGGAAAGGCAGGGAGGTTAACCAGGAATAGGCTTCCGGTTTGCTACCCTGCACTAGGGGATGGGAAAAAGGAAATAAGGAGGGATATAAGAGGAGAAATAAAAGAAAAAAAAAGGGGGGGAGGGGGGGGGCGACAGTTGCATTACAGTCTTTCTAACAAGCCGTTCAAAGTCTGCCAAAGCTTCGTTGACGTTTCTTCGTGGCACTGGCTAACATGAATAGCTGCATTGTATATTCCCACTCGAAGACTGCAAACGACGTTATCTTTGTGGTGCTCAATGTGGCTTGTCATGTCTAATGCAGCCGTTATGCTGCCAACTACCCTTTCCTGTTTTACTTCATTTAGTATTTGTAAGGACTTGTAATCGTATGGCAACTTCTATAGATTATGCGATCGTTTATATATTTACATTAGTCTTGGTTATTATTGTTCTTGCTGTGTAATTGCTAGGAGGTACATTTGCCGTTGTATTTCAAGCTGCATTCAATTTAGCTTTATTAACCTATTTTTTATGCCCACCCAGCTGACATGATCCCTTCGGGACTGGTAGCGAATTCAAATAGATAGATAGATAGATAGATAGATAGATAGATAGATAGATAGATAGATAGATAGATAGATAGATAGATAGATAGATAGATAGATAGATAGATAGATAGATAGATAGATAGATAGATAATCCTGTGCAGGGAAAGGTAGAGCCTCTTGCCCTGCGTGATTCCAGAGTTCGTCACATACCTTCGGAGCTGGTTGAAACGCACTTCGATATTTAAAAGAAGGTAAACAAAGATGAAGAAATCTGGACGATTCACAGGTTTTCTTTTTCTTTTCTTTTTTGCAGGAACAGATTTTATACCATGGGCCGACACAGGGCTCGGCAAAATCGTTGGCGCAATTTGCGGCTCCTCCACGAAAGCCAACCAGATCGTATCGACTCCCCGAACAGAGAGAGGCACGGCCGTGAACAGCGGCCGCTGAACAAGAACAATTGTGCTGCCATCTGTGTGCGAGGGAGTGAAGCAAGCAGCCGACGGCGCTAAAAGGGCACGAATTGGAATAAAACTGAAGCCACCTTCACGCCTGTGAAATCTTAACGAGCTGCGGAGCTGAGGCGAAGACGTCAAGTTGGCTATCACTCCACGTAGGAACATCATTATCGCTACCACTATCATTTAAAAGTGGACTGAAAGCAAGGATTTGTGAGGACAAGCGCGGATGGTGCATATCCTTCCTGCGCCACCCTAGTCTTTTCCTTTTTTTTCTTTCTTCCTTCCTTTATTTATTTCTTTCTTTCTCTCTCTCTCACACACGCTATAACATCCATATGTGGCATTGATCCGCCGCTGATAATGTTTGGCTTATGGGGCTTTGATTACCGACTGAGTAAATTCACAAGCGCGGAGAGGAGAACGCGCTTACTAAGCACTAATGCTGCAGTATGACACTTGCCTTCATTTTATCCCACCAGCATACTTCAGCTCACATCGGGGTCCCGGAACAAAGAGGTATTTTCACCGAAAGTTGCCCGTGAATTCATTTTATTTCAGCTTTCTCTTCTGTGAATACGTCGTCGAAGTATACAGCCACAACAGACTACAATTCCAAAGCTTTCTCGGGTGCTGGTCGTCATTTTAACTCCATAGCGAATGCAGTGTGCTGCCAAAAGATAACGAGCACGCACACGGTAGCCACTTGGCAAACTGCCTGCAAAAGCATCGTAACGATCGCCATCTCAAGTGAGGGGAATCATCGACGTAATTACGAGGCAGACTGCACTTGCTCGTAGCTTGAGATAAAAAGGAAATTCACGAAGCGCGGCAGATTTGAGCGAGCATATGGGGAATTAAGTGTGTACATAAGCAGAGCATAATTACTGAAGCATCGCGTTTCGACGGCGCACATGCAGTAACTCAAATCGACAAGTCTCCGCGACCACTTCTGCCATATTTGGTGCCCTTCCAGGTTCACGCGTACGGGCAACTGTTGCTTTGTATTATAGGAGTACGAGTGCCGAAAGAGACAGCTGTTCGCTTTGGCAGCACTTACAGTTCGCCTCTGACTAAAAAAAGGAAAGGAAAGAAAGAAAAGAAAAACGCGTTACGCAATGCTTTATGAATACGGAATTTTTTTTTTTTGTAGGGGGAAGATAATGGAGGGAAGGGGGTGGGGTTAGGATTAGTTAGCTAATACTTGAAACAGAAAACTTGATTACCAAAGCTGGTTGTCTGCATATACTTTTCGTGTTGATTTGCTCCAATAAACAAGCCATATGATAGTCTTTTGCACTGATTACCATTTCAGTCCCCTTCACTTCTCCGTGAATCCTGGCAGCCCAAGATGTCTGTTCGCACAAAGATCAAATCCCACCGCACACATCGCGACTGTCAGGAGTGATAATTTTCGTGGACGTTGTTGTCAGCGTTTTCCCTCTAAGCATATAACCATATGCTAGATCGGAACGGCGATTTCAGTGGCTTCAGTTAGATTGGTAACAGTGAACCGGGCATGCGATCCCCTAAGGAAGAGGCTGAAGTGGGCTCGAAACGTCGGGCAATCTCGGAAACCATGGCTGGATGTCATCTCAGCATCAAATACCAGCAAAGATATTCGACTGCTTTTACGTAAGCTTGCCCTTCTATAGTTCCAGGTGAGACACTCAAATATACCTCAATGCGCCCGATTATCCCGCCCAAATGGATAGAAAGGGGGTCCACAGACAGAATGAACACAGCAGCTATATAAAACACTTGCTTTTGCTTACGACAATGTGCGTGCAAGCCTGAGCAATCGCGGCGAGCGACCGCTGACCACGGCGTCAGGATCAAGTATGCGCATACCAAGTTAATTTAACCGGTCCGTCACCCGATATAAAAATTGAACAGGTCAGCCACCGATCGACCTTCATCGTGCATGAAGCATCAAAAGCGCTGGTATAGTTTCTTTTTATCTATTTCTTTTGAACGCGTGCAACGTGATTTCCTGGCAGACCGTAATTGCACTACACGCCAACTATTCCACCTCCTTGACCCTCTGAGCCCGCTTCCCCGGACTCAGAGCGAAACAAACCGGATTATTTCTCACACATTCTCATTTCTGTTTTAATTCTGTCGTCCCATGTTTCTCGTGGCATACACCACCTTAACTCAGCGGTACCGTATCTTCTCACCTGCCATCTTCCACCCACAGAAGCCTCGACCCGCACATTTGGTCTTACACAAATAAAGAAGAACCGAAGAACCGAATCGGAGCTCGTTTCTTCGGCAGTTCCTCAATACACGACGAAGACGTCGACGACAACGCCCTTCGTCGCGTACAAGGTGCTCCCTAGCGCTAACGACAGCACCGCGAGGCGGCAGCTGCCTCGGTTCCCGGGCTGCCACGTACACCACATCAGCGCGCGCGCGACGTGACATGCGAGCGAGCGCCCGCGTTTCGACACCGCCGGCCGCTACGTTGCGCTGCCAGACGCGATGCGATGCGCCTGTCGATTTGGCCGAGGGCGGCGTCACGTCGTGGCGTTTCTCTCTTTTTTTCCTTTCTTTTCTTTCTTAATTTTGTTTCTCCCGCGCGATGGACTTCGATGCACCATCGCTTCCGCTTGCTTCCTTGGCTATGGTGAGGTAGTGAACGGAGGGGGGAGGTTAGGGGGCAGGAGGGGAGCGGTATAGTGGTATAGGCATTCCCTTAGTTTTACGACCGCGACGTTAGAGATGGCCGCATCGCCACCTCGGCAAGCCGTAAAAGAAGCGGAGCTCCGGAAAAGCGCTGACGACCCGACACGCTCTCTGAATTCGTCATGAGAAAGACCGCGTGGCCAAATACCGCCGCTCCTGTGCCGAAGACGTAGATATACACAGAGACGTGCACCCCGGAGGCCAATCTTCGGCTCTCTATGGCTTCTCTCCTCCGCGAGCCTGATCCCGCTGTATACCGTCCATGTGCGCGTACAACCAGTTCCGTTGTCTCTTAAACTGCAGCCACGCCTATGTGCACGATAACAGAAGCATTGCGTGCGCACTCAGTTCCGTATGCTTTAGATGATAACTGGATGAAAATCGTGTGCACAGCAGTCTTTCGACCAGCGTGGGAGTCGTTAACATAGTACGTGAATTTTCAATGCGAATAGTGAGAAGAGCAAGTGAAATATATTTAGGCAGGTTACGGGTGCATCGCCGTAAACCAAGGGCGTGTGCTTGCCGTTGGTTTACGGTGATAAACCTCCGGCCACTTTGAACTTGTCTATGGCGATTCGCATGTAAATCTCTTTACAGTAAGATACATCTAACCGATCTCCATTCTTTTCGCCATTTTACTGAGTAAGCCTTTAATCATTACACAAATACACATTAAATAACAAATCGTTATTTTGCTCTAACCCCCTTCCTGCTCGTCTCGGTGCTCGTTGCTGTTCACTGATGCCTGCTGGATGCAGATTTGGTGGTCTCCTGCTTTATCTATAGCGCAAACAGCACTGAGCAGACAGAAAGGCCAGGAGACCGAGGATGGCAGGTCATTTAAGTATACAAGAGCAAGACGTCAGCTTTAACATAAACGCAACATGCTAGTAAAGCTGCGATGTGGAGTTATTGGTAATATTTCATGACTAATCGCGCTGTCAAAGATTGACACGAGTACGAACCAACAGACACACACAGTTGTTATAGTATATATACGCTCTTCACCCTGCGTGTGCCTGCTTCGTTGTACATTGGCAATCTTTGACAGCGCTATTAGTCATGAAATAAACACCACATCGTTTTGACGCTGTGAATCTTTCATCATTACTCCATCACCCACACTTCCGTCAACGTAACTTCTTCGTCATCACAGCGTCATCGTTTACGCAATGGAGCGTTCGAGCTTGTTTGAAAACTTGTGGAGTGTCAGGCCCAGAAGCGTAAACGTGGCGCCTTCTAGCGACGTAACCATAAACTAAGCAAACACAAAATCATTGTTACAATTACCACGTGTGCACTGTTTTATTAATGTAAGTTACTGGCAGCCGTTATTGCGAATGACTCGAATTCTTAAGTGTTTCCTCGGCAACTTCGCTAGTGAGACACGAAAACGTGTTCAAAAAGGCATTGTGACTGGCCGAAGAGCCTCAGGTGTCGCTGCCACAGCCGGGAACCCTGTGTCTTGCAAGAGCACCCGCGTGTACACCGGAATACTGTTGTCATGCGTACAGCTCGCGCCTACAATTCTACAGCACAGCGTCATCATCGGGATGCAGTGGACACCATAACTCTGTCATCTTCAGTGTCCATGACCTCGTAGCACCCTGTCCACCAGTGCATAGTGGTCATAAACTCTTCGTCATGACATCGTGATCACTTCATCGTTTTTCCGTTACCATTTCACCGTCGTAAACCCACTGTCGCGGTATCATCGCCGTCATCGGGAAGTCTAATTGATACCATCGCCGCGATAAAACGTATAACCAAAAATCGTATCAACAATATGAAAATACATTAGCACTGAGATGTTGGCCCGGGAAGAAAAACGTATTACCAGAAAAAAGAAAGCGGCTCGCATCAACGAGGTTTCATTGTGTATCGGCGATATACCGCCGTGCTGACTTCGTGGCAAATGGTAAGACATAAAGGGTGGAGTGTCACAGGTTCATATTTAAGTGGGGCATCTTCCGGAGGAAATGTGTGCAACTTGTCGGTGAGCTGTGTGTTTCCAAAGGGCCGCTCAAGAATTCATGCAGCGCCTTCTTAGAAAAGTTTGGGTGAGTTTCACCAAGTGAAAACTCACGCAAACATATTAACTCACGGGATCCGCATATTTTGATACCGCGCCGTCTCTTGCCACACTCGGACATATTCGGGATCGGTTGCGATCACTTGCAAACGGTATATAGGTGGACGCGTTTGTTCGCCGGAGTGTAATAAGTCAGGGTTAATGTCATTTTCGTCGCCATCATGCAGTCCCGATCCTCGTGACGATATGCCATAACTCTCGTTAACGCCATCGTTGTCTATATACGGCTGCAATCGTGTTTTTTTTTTAATTTTATTTATTTATTTACAGGGTTTACGCTGGCTTCAAAATGAAGCCATAGGCAGGAGTGGGCGACATATGAAAATAGCACACTGAACATTTTAACAATACATTACGCCCAGAAAATGTTATTGTCTTAAAGGGACCGTCCACCATGGACAGAAGCCGCGGCTCTGCAGCCGGCTTTAAGCCAACAGTAGTATGGTCCCTACAGTACTTGTATAGGTACCATAACAGTAATAAAAGGTACCAACGGATGGCACGAAAGGTGTGCGAACGCGGGAAACTTGAATTCAGCAAAACCTCCATAGCATCCATCATGCCAGGAGTGAAGAAGGAAGCAGCGGGAGAAGGAAGGGTGTTGCGTATCAGGGGCGGCAGAAGACTATCGCCTTTCGACGTCATTTGGAGTGAAGCAAGCAGATAAGGGGCCATATTTTTAGCAGCGAAGCTGCTTATGCTAACCGTAAGAACTCTGTCGTGCAAAACCACGTGACAATGGCTTACGTGATTTTGGCGGAAACATGTCACGGGACATTGCGTTACGTGATTTGGGCAAGAACATGTCAGGCGACATTGCTTTGTGTGATTTGGACACGAGCATGTCACGTGAGGTTTCGTTAAGTGATATTAGGAGAACATGTCACGTGACATTTTGTTGCATGATTTTGGCGAGAACATGTAACGTGACATTGCGTTACGTTTTTTTATTGCTCTGTATATCATTATTTTTTTTCGGTATAACGCAGAACTAAAGTTAAAGCATCTTTTTTTAAACTGCGGAGCTGTTAGCTTCCAGCTGGCCAGTATTCTTCATGCTGCTCTTCTGCTCACCTCGAGATATCATCTTGAAAGACCAGCAGCTTCAAGTTAAAAAAAAAAAAAAGAATGCGACGGTGATCCCCAAGACTGAGTTCAAACGGCTGCTGTTGACGTCACGTGGCCTGGACCTTGACTTCACGTCACTGAGCCGCTAGTAATAATAAATGCGTCCTGACCCGAGTTTTGTCGAAATTGCCAGCACTGATTGAACGTTAACCTTTGTAATGTACATCAACCGAACAACTGCCGTAATAGATATTGAAAATTTCATGAGGACACAGTTTGCTCGCGTTCATCAAGAAAAAGGCGTCACGGTTGTTGCACCGTCTGGTTGGCAGTTTGAATGCAGGCATCATATACAAACAAACAAACAAACAAACAAACAAACAAACAAACGGGAGTGCTTTGTGTCCTTCAGAGAAAACTTTCAGCTTTCATGGCGGAACATTACGTGGCACAGACCATACATTCAAATTATATGAACGCAAGCTCAGGGGAGGATGGAGGCTCATACCAGTGAAGAGAGCGTAATTGCAAAACGATGAAGAACGGACTGTCGCTGGAGCCAACGTTTCGACAAGTGGACTCGTCCTGGTCAGGTCAACTGACTAAGACAAGGGCTTCCCTTGTCTTGTGTCAAAACGCTGGCTCCAGTCTTTGTTCTTCATCGTTGTGCAACGATCTCTTTGTCAGACCACAGTGAAAGTGTTACGTCAGCAGCTGTGGTATTAATAATAATTTCTAGGGTCCTTCATGCCAAAAACATGATAACTGAGGCGTGACACGGAGGGCCCTGGAAATATCGACTGCTTGGCGTTCTTTTAATTTGCAATGAAAACGCACAGGAAGGAGGCCTGAATTTTCACGGGCACGGAGAGTTTGAGCGCCGCGGATGGGATCGAACCAGGGTCCTCAGCGTGAGCAGCCGAACACTATCCATCACAGCGGCGGACGCCGTAGTGGTGTTTGTTTTCTGATATCAATTGGGGAAGTGGTGTTTGTCATTTGCGGTGGTGGTGCTTATATCTATAATAGCTTCAGTATGCATCTGCGTCCAATTGGGAGCACAATCTTAAAAATTTCTATTTAGATGCGGAAAACGGGCCCGTAGTGAACAGCTTTCATCAAGTCTATGTTTTCCTTTATGTGCGCCTTCTATGCGTTTATATCTGTTTCTTTTTCTTTCACATGCAGTACATTGAGACGCCTCACCTCTCCGATGAGCTGTTTAATAAGGTAGGCATTAAAACTTATGCGTGTTGTATCCCTGTCATGGACAAGTGAGGCATGCGTCATGAAGTGCTCACGAGAGTGGTCCGTGGTTTGAGAAACTAGAGCCTCCGGCTGTTTGAGGTTTTGTTTTTGCTTTAATTTTTTTTCAGCGCTGCCATCTTCATTGCCATAATAGATTATTTCCCTCTTTTCCAATTTCAAACTTATTAAAGCATCGCACGATGTTTGCATATAGACAAAAATAATTAATGAGCTTTGACCTGGTCAAGTGTTTGTCCACCAAGTGCACACCATGGTGTACACCGTGAATATCTGCAGGTTGCATACAACAAATGTGTATGTTGCCGTTGAAACAGAGAAGTATAGTATATCGTCCAAGCACTAAGCAATGTGGTCTTGCACGTCACAACAAAGCAAGGTGTCCTGACGCGAGCATAAGCACAGCGCGTAAAAAAAAAATACAAGAAGAAAACCACACGCCTGCAATATAAAAAGAGATAAAAATTTGATAATAAGCGATAACGACGCGAAATTCAGCGAGAACGCGAATTGGATAATGTATTTCTGGACACACGCCACGTATCAATATGAGGTAATAATATATTGTGTTTATGGGTGCATCGCCGTAAACCAAGGGCGTGTGCTTGCCGTTGGTTTACGGTGATAAACCTCCGGCCACTTTGAACTTGTCTATGGCGATTCGCATGTAAATCTCTTTACAGTAAGATACATCTAACCGATCTCCATTCTTTTCGCCATTTTACTGAGTAAGCCTTTAATCATTACACAAATACACATTAAATAACAAATCGTTATTTTGCTCTAACCCCCTTCCTGCTCGTCTCGGTGCTCGCTGCTGTTCACTGATGCCTGCTGGATGCAGATTTGGTGGTCTCCTGCTTTATCTATAGCGCAGACAGCACTGAGCAGACAGAAAGGCCAGGAGACCGAGGATGGCAGGTCATTTAAGTATACAAGAGCAAGACGTCAGCTTTAACATAAACGCAACATGCTAGTAAAGCTGCGATGTGGAGTTATTGGTAATATTTCATGACTAATCGCGCTGTCAAAGATTGACACGAGTACGAACCAACAGACACACACAGTTGTTATAGTATATATACGCTCTTCACCCTGCGTGTGCCTGCTTCGTTGTACATTGGCAATCTTTGACAGCGCTATTAGTCATGAAATAAACAACATATCGTTTTGACGCTGTGAATCTTTCATCATTACTCCATCGCCCCCACTTCCGTCAACGTAACTTCTTCGTCATCACAGCGTCATCGTTTACGCAATGGAGCGTTCGAGCTTGTTTGAAAACTTGCGGAGTGCCAGGCCCAGAAGCGTAAACGTGGCGCCTTCTAGCGACGTAACCATAAACTAAGCAAACACAAAATCATTGTTACAATTACCACGTGTGCACTGTTTTATTAATGTAAGTTACTGGCAGCCGTTATTGCGAATGACTCGAATTCTTAAGTGTTTCCTCGGCAACTTCGCTAGTGAGACACGAAAACGTGTTCAAAAAGGCATTGTGACTGGCCGAAGAGCCTCAGGTGTCGCTGCCACAGCCGGCAACCCTGTGTCTTGCAAGAGCAACCGCGTGTACACCGGAATACTGTTGTCATGCGTACAGCTCACGCCTACAATTCTACAGCACAGCGTCATCATCGGGATGCAGTGGACACCATAACTCTGTCATCTTCAGTGTCCATGACCTCGTAGCACCCTGTCCACCAGTGCATAGTGGTCATAAACTCTTCGTCATGACATCGTGATCACTTCATCGTTTTTCCGTTACCATTTCACCGTCGTAAACCCACTGTCGCGGTATCATCGCCGTCATCGGGAAGTCTAATTGATACCATCGCCGCGATAAAACGTATAACCAAAAATCGTATCAACAATATGAAAATACATTAGCACTGAGATGTTGGCCCGGGAAGAAAAACGTATTACCAGAAAAAAGAAAGCGGCTCGCATCAACGAGGTTTCATTGTGTATCGGCGATATATATATCGCCGATACACAATACAAATGCGTCCTGACCCGAGTTTTGTCTAAATTGTGCCAGCACTGATTGAACGATAAACTCTACAGTGTATATCTGAGGCAAAACCTCACCGTCCCCTCGGGGGAGATTTAGGCCCGATCGTTTTAAACCCTGCCGGACCAAATAAAAGTTGTTCACCACCACCACCACCATATCGACCGAACAACTGCCGAAACAGATAGCGACAATTTCATGAGGACACAGTTTGCTCGCGTTCAACAAGAAAAGGACGGAGGCGAAATGTTGAGGCCCGTGTGCTGTGCGATGTCAGTGCACGTTAAAGAACCCCAGGGGGTCAAAATTTCCGGAGACCTCCACTACGGCGTCTCTCATAATCAGAACTGGTTTTGGGACGTTAAACCCCACAAATCAATCATCAACAAGAAAAGGACGTAACTGTTGTTGCACCATCTGGTTGGCACTTTTAATTCAGCCTATCATATACAAACAAACAAACAAACAAACAAACAAACAAACAAACAAACAAACAAACAAACAAACAAACAAACAAACAAACAAACAAACAAACAAACAAACAAACAAACAAACAAACAAACAAACAAACAAACAAACGGGAGTGCTTTGTGTCCTTCAGAGAAAACTTTCAGCTTTCATGACGGAACATTCCGTGGCACAGACCATACATTCAAACTATATGAACGCAAGCTCAGGAAAAGATGGAGGCTCAGACCGGTGAAGAAAGCGTTGCAAAACGATGAAGAACAGGGACTGTCACTGGAGCGAACGTTTCGACAAGTGGACTCGTCCTCGTCAGGGCAACTGACGAAGACAAGGGCTTCCCTTGTCTTGTGTCGAAACGTTGGCTCCAGGTCCTTGTTCTTCATCGTTGTGCAACGATCTCTTTGTCAGACCACAGTGAAAGTGTTACGTCAGCAGCTGTGGTATTAATAATAATTTCTAGGGTCCTTCATGCCAAAAACATGATAACTGAGGCGTGACACGGAGGGCCCTGGAAATGTCGACCGCTTGGGGTTCTTTTAACTTGCAATGAAAACGCACAGAAAGGAGGCCTGAATTTTCACGGGCACGGAGAGTTTGAGCGCCGCGGATGGGATCGAACCAGGGTCCTCAGCGTGAGCAGCCGAACACTATATACCCATCACAGCGGCGGACGCAGTAGTGGTGTTGGTTTTCAGATATCATTTGTGGAAGGGGTGTTTATCTAATGTCATTTGCGGTGGTGGTCCTTATCTATAATAGCTTCACTATGCATCCACGTCCAAGTGGGAGAGTAATCTTAAAAATTTCTATTTAGATTCGAAAAACAGGCCCGTAGTGAACGGCTTTGATCAAGTCTTTATGTTGTCCTTTACGTGCGCCTTCTATGCGGTTATAACTGTTTCTTTTTCTTTCACATGCAGTACATTGAGACGCCTCACCTCTCCGATGAGCTGTTTAATAAGGTAGGCATTAAAACTTATGCGTGTTGTATCCCTGTCATGGACAAGTGAGGCATGCGTCATGAAGTGCTCACGAGAGCGGTCCGTGGTTTGAGAAACTAGAGCCTCCGGCTGTTTGAGGTTTTGTTTTTGCTTTAATTTTTTTTTTCAGCGCTGCCATCTTCATTGCCATAATAGATTATTTCCCTCTTTTCCAATTTCAAACTTATTAAAGCATCGCACCATGTTTGCATATAGACAAAAATAATTAATGAGGTTTGACCTGGTCAAGTGTTTGTCCACCAAGTGCACACCATGGTGTACACCGTGAATATCTGCAGGTTGCATACAACAAACGTGTATGTTGCCGTTGAAACAGAGAAGTATAGTATATCGTCCAAGCACTAAGCAATGTTGTCTTGCACGTCATAACAAAGCAAGGTATCCTGACGCGAGCATAAGCACAGCGCGTAAAAAAAAAATACAAGAAGAAAACCACACGCCTGCAATATAAAAAGAGATAAAATTTGATAATAAGCGATAACGATGCGAAATTCAGCGATAACGCGAATTGGATAAGGTATTTCTGGACACACGCCACGTATCAATATGAGGTAATAATATATTGTGTTTATGGGTCAAAACCAGCTGCGATTATGAGGCATGCCCCGTGGTGAAGGAATACACAGTAATTTTGACCACCTGGGATTGTCAAACACTAAACTGAAAAACAATTTTTCTCGTGTTAGTTGGCTATAGCTTTTCACAACAACACGAACAGCGGTATCGCTAGGAGAAGACCCTCGGTAAGCTATAGGAAGCGTGCAAAAAGAAGAAACGGGTTGCGACGCCGCTTTGAAGTTCCAGCACTAAAACGCGTGACGTCACAGATATTTGACGGCGTCTGCTAAGGCCTATACATAACTGTTTATCGGTAAGAAAGGTATACATTGTGTTCCAAGAAGCCAGAGACTTAACACGCGGAGTTTCAGAACATTTGACGGAGCGAACTTGGGGAGAATACGAAAAAGAGAAATCGGCCTACTGACGTCATTGTTCCGAAGCCTCGGGCGCGAATTTCAAAACTAAAACTTTGACATTCATTTTCTCTTTTAATTTTGAACATGAACTGTGAAGATTAGCGTCAATCGAGTTCTCGAAATGTAATTAACATTATAAGCAACTTCACCTTTTCATTTTACGTACGTCCCTTCATCGCGCACTTATATAGTCCTAAGTCTATGCAAACGGGCGTTTTCTGCATTCCACCTGTATAGATATGAGATATCCATTTCCCATTCCTAAGGCTGGTCAGAAGAACTCTGATACCGGCATATCAACATAGCCTTCCGCCTTGGCACATTTATTTATTTATATTTTACATACTGCAGCGCTGTGAGGGGGCTATAGCAGGAGTGGGATTATACAAAACTAAAAAAAAAATACCGTAGTAAATCTACCTCGCTCGCCAAATACAACTTCAAATCCTGCAAGAATCGCTTTCCTGCAGCCGCAAGTGGAATGCACGCGCGCGTGTTACAAAAGAAACAGTACGGTACGCATCTCAAGCGCTGCAGGACGTGATCCGCAAGCGACAGCATGTGATGCTGCGAATAGGGAGGGCGGGGGGCATACGCGTCCTTCCTGTGTTCGAAGCGAAGAGGGAAAGGGAAGGCGGGGGCCGGGGGTTGCTGCTGTAGTATTATACGAACTTAAGTATATACGACCTGCATGACAGGGTTTCGTCCGCGCAAAGGTGCGGGACGAGACATGCATGCGCGCTTTTATTGACCTTTCTTTTTTCTGTTTTCTTTTTCCCGGACTTGCGCGGACTAATTTACAGGCGACGGCGCGACACCTCGCTCAATCGAGGGCGCCAATCGGTTCGTCTCGGAAACTGCCCATATCTGTAGCCGCTGGCTCGTAAATCTGTGCGCCGTCTACGAGAAAGAAGCTTGCGTGCCTGCATGTTGCGCAAGCAATCAAGTGCGACCCCTTCGGCGAAAATTGAGAGTGAGAGAGGCGACACTAAATTAACCCCTACTGGCTTCCATTATACGATTCATTGCCAGTTAATGTGTCAGGGTGTCGCAATTTCAGTCGCCGCTGTTGGAAAACGCTCTCTCTAAAGGAAACGAGGATGCGTATTATTTTATTGTATTGCTTTTTTTGTTCGTTTGTTTTTTTTATTGCACTCAGAGATATCCTAATTGAGCAGGAGGAACTACAATGCGTGCGAGTCTGTTAACTACCACACGTAAAACGACAAGTAAAAGCTATACTATACTTTACCACGACGACATAATCAGTGCAGTGCGTGAAGCCACCATAAAACAAAGTTGATTTATTGATCGATTTCTGTGGTTTAACGTCCCAAGGCCACGCTATGATTGTGAGAGACACGCCGTATTCGAGGGCTCCGGAAATTTCGACCACCTGTAGAAGTGGTTCTTTAACGGGCACATGACATAGCACATTACACGGGGCTCTTTCACCTTTATCGAAGTGTATAGCCGCGGCGGCAGGAATTCGATCCTGCGACCTTCAGATGAGCAGGCGAGTGTCATATCTACTATATATTACAGTGGCGGAGCATAAAACAAGGTTCACCGAGCGAGACGTGGTCGCGTCAAAGGTGAGAGAGGATTTGCTTATGAAGTTCTCTCAACACTTCATGTGGATTCACGAGGAGGCTTAGAACCATAGAAAGATGAGCGAGTTGTTTAGGGTTCATTATGCAAAGGAAAGGCTTGCGGACACAAGAGTATTGATGATGATGACGATGATGATGATTGTGGTTCCGTTAAGGAAAGGACGCTAATTTCTCCAGCCCGTGTTCGGAGCATGGCTAAGCGTCTGTCAGCGCATCACAATCAGCGCATCATTGTTTGAAGAGCTAAATCAAGCATGCGTCCTCGTTTTGTAAGTTATAAAGACAATCAGCTACGATAATTCTTAACGCAATACGACATCGCGAGCAATCGACGCGGAAGCGGAGGTCTGAATCGAATTGTCGTTTACAGTACCGAAAATCAGATGTTTTGGCAAAACTCACAACAACGATTCAGTCACGAGACTCGCCCCTCTTCTCACAATCGCTCGGCGTTTGAAGTCGGCGCAGAAAAAAAGATAATGTACACACGAAAGTAGGAACGACGCCTCGTCATTTGAGAACCGCGACCTGGTTTTCAAGGCAGGCCTTCCGGCGACTGTTATCGGGCGCCAATATAGGCGCTTACTCGCATATAGATAGAGAGATGCGGGACAAATCGGCAATCGGTAATACACGCGTATGCTTTCGTGGCACTACCTGAGCGTTCAGAGACACAGGTAGCTGCATGTACGCGCTTGACGATGTGGACCCCCGATCGCCGCCACCACCGTCAACAATGGACGACGATTGAGCGCTCAAGCGCGCGCGCTCGACTGCTGTATGTATACGTACAGGTACATACATAGGGAGGCGAAAAACAAGAAAAAAGAAAAACAAGGCGCCGTCTCGAAGCGCGCTTGTCGCTGGGACGAGAACATGGAACCGCACGTGTCGACCCGTTTCTTTCTCCTCCATGGGCGGCCGACGCAAATGGAGCGAGCTGGTGTAGACGCGAGGACACAGCGGCGCGCTGGACAACGCACCCGTCTCTGCACGCACGTACACGAAGGCGCGCTCAAACGCGTTGCAAGCCTTTGGACTCGGTTAACTTGCGCGTGCAACAGAAACATCGACAGCATCGGCAGCGTAACGGCGACCGTGTTTGTTAGGTCCTCCGCTAGAGTTCCTGGTCAGGAGAAACAGTGTGTACGTGCGTTCGAACGCAACGTTCACTGCTGGCGCGCACACACAAGCAACGGAGAACAAAAGTTACAAACCGGGCAAAGCCAGGAAAGAAAAGCAATACGAATTGCAAAGCGGCGTGTTGAGAAGCAAGCGTGGCGCTTCGCTGTGCGTCCTCGAAGAACACAAACACACACGCGGGACCTTTCTGCTGTACGGCTGGCGCAGTTCTCGCACGCACAAGCAGGTAGGTAGGCAAGGCGGACAAGGCGGCTGAGTAAGCCCGCGCGAGCAATTGAGTGATCAAGAACCGATAACAATTGTACAATTACGCCTCCCCGTTTAGCATCATTACCCGCCCACCGCGCCAAAAAGCGCGCGCAGTGTGCGAGCGCTCACGCAGGCCGCCGCGCTCCGCGCTGACCATTCTTCGGGACCGGGGCCGGTCAGCGCGGAGGGTCCCCCCACCTCTCTCTCTCTCTCTCTCTGGGGCCGCCGTAAATGTAGCGGCGTGGTCAGGCAACGAGGCTCCCAGGGTGGCCCCCCTCTCACCGCCATCACATGGGACAACGAGCCAAACTGGAGCGCGCTGGCCGCCTGTTACCTGCCGAAAGAATGACCGCCGCCGTTGAAGCCGCCTCGCGACTACCCGTGTCCCTTTGTTGTCCATCAGAGCGGCCGAAGGACAAACGAGGCGGGGAGTGGATCGTTGTGGAAGCCAGCAAGTCTACTACATAGCCAGAGCGCAAACTGTGCCGTTGTTGTTGGTTTGAGTGTGCGTCTGTGCATACACGTTTGAGTGCGCAGCGGAAAAAGACAGGCTGGGAGGGCTAGAAAAGACTCGAGCGGAGAGATGTCGTCGCGCCGCGCCGTGCGCTTCTTGCTTCTTATCAGATGCAGTCACGAAGCCGAAACGCCGGGGCATGTGTGGGACGTTCCAGTGGTGGTGCGACGGTGGTGGCCGCGGTAGAAGCCGATGATCGCCGTGCCGCCGCTATGCCTTTCTCTTTCCCACTTACCCGTAGCCCTTTCTCAAACACTCCTTATTCCACTTCGCTGCCGCGCCGCGCCGCGGCGCGTTCTGCCGGGTCGAACGGGCGCATCTCCGTCCACGCGATCGACCCCGTGGCATGCACTCGCTCTGTGTGTGTGCCAGTATTACCCACACATACACTAAACAAGAGACATCGCTCGGACCACCACCATCGGTGATGACAGGAGGATATAGGAATGCTGCGCCATCGCGGCACTGCTGTAGACGTGTATGGCAGCGACACGATGACCTCACCCAGCTCCTCCCTCCTGCGTTGCCGAAGCAAGCTCACCTGCTTTCTTTGTCCTTGAACGCCTCCCGTCCCTAGAATCAGCGGTAATTTGAATGTCACCGGCTGCGTGTTGTGTGGCACCTGCTGCCGCTCCCTAGAGTGTGTATTAGCTTATTGAGCGCTCGCTCGATAATGGATCCATATAGGTCACTCATGTAAAGCCCGTGCCGTCCGTAGACGTGCCTCTGGAAGCCCAAGGCGTGGACATCTTTACAGTCTCTGTGGGGTCATGAGCTGCTGTGGACGGCTCTTGTAAGTGTCCCGTCCCTTGGTGCTACATCTATCTTTGGAGATTATACACTTTGCAACATTGTCGACGTATGGCGAGGCCGAGATAGAGCGTCGTTGAAAGTGGGAAGAGGCCCGGTGGTTGACCACTATTTACCCGGTTTGCTGTGGGGTGAAGCCGAGAACCTGACTATAAAGAAATCGAAATAAAATGTGTCCTTCCCGTGCCAACTTTGGTGTGTACTGAAAGAACGAGATGCGAGTTTACAATGTCTTGTGCTATATTTTTCGCACGATATGTTTTACGTAATAACCTACTGCCACGGCTTCTTCAAATTGAGGGGCGACACCAGGGAGGCAGTTCTCGATGCTAAAAAAGTCGTTTACTTGACACCAGAAAGCGATGATAAGACTTCAACACAGTCAGAAAATCGATATAGCCAAACTTAATATTTTCTTTTAGTGTCCCTTCAATGTCGCACTGTCAGTAACATGCCGTGACGTTAACGAACTCATCTTTCGCTTCCTCTTCGTGCAGGCAGCGCGTCGGATCGCCCTTGGAGTCTCGGCTGTGCAGTCTCATTGGCAACATGTGAAATTCATTTGTTCCAAGAGGTGCGCTTGCGCGCGTTGTGGCGGACAGGCAGGGACTGCCTATGAAGATTTGACAAATGGTCTCTCACGGCCGACCGGGCCGACAGTTACGTCTGTGTTTCGTGCGGCGGCGTGCGCGCACTTATGCACCCGCCGAGGGTCTGCAGAGAGGTCCGGCCGTTCCGTGCTTACGATCGTATATGCAAGCATGCACTGCGAAACACAAACAGCAAACTATAGCCAGTCGCATTCAGCGAGCGTATACACGGGCAGCGTGATCTCGCCGACAGACGGCGCACGGTGATGATGAATGGAGACCGCGTCACGCCCGAGTTGATGACGACGACGGAAGTACAGAGAAAATTGCCGCGTCGCATGAGTGTAACCTTCAACGCTGGCGGTATTCGAAAGTTCAGCACAAAGCTGACACAAAGGATTGCGTAAGCACTTGACAGCGTCACTTGCGCCGCTCCGCGGAAGAAAACGCGTATGCAGTACGCGTCCATCTTTGTTTGCTGCAGCCATATTTGTGTGCCACTTGGCAGCAAATCGTGGGGTATGACAGCTGCATACTTCAAGTCCCGAGAGCTGCCTTCCTATATGAGGGCAGCTTTAGATGGGATTTATAGTTCCTTGAACGTGACTCAAATTCATTTCAGCCAATGACTATAGACAAACGACGTATATCATCAGCGAAGACGGCTGCTCGGTTAATAAGGGACACTTGCGAAGAGCTGTCTCAATTTGGTCATCGACGTGCATACACAAGAACGTTCGTATGTATACAGGTTCGTGAGAATGTATTCGTGGCCACTAATCCCTTTTCCGTACAAGTTACTGGAGAATCGCAAAAGCAGATAGCACTTATACGATCGAAAGGCTTCGTGATTAAACACTTGAGAAACGACGGAATCCCGCTAACATGATTGCGCACAATAAACCATTTCTGAATAATACGAATTATTTGTTTTCCCGGCCAGGGCCCCGTAGGAGCAATGTACTTACATGCGATTAATCCGATCGTGTTTTCACCAGGAACTAAATACAATGCGACTGCAGAAGTGAGCATTCACCGGCACTTCTAGCACGCATGCATAGTGCTAGTTTAAATAATATTCTATAACTGTTGGGTGAGCCAAGTACCTTTCATTTTTCTTTCTACTTTCAGAACAATATCTTTTCTTTTTATAGACGATGAAGATAAGAACTTTCAGAGCAGACAGACGAACTATTCCAGCATTCTTGAATTAAGTGCGCTGCCTTGGCGGTCCATGTACCGTCAAGTGATGGTCAAGTGATGATGTGCTATGCAGAGCATTATCACTCGATGTCGCACCAACTTTTGTTTTGTTTCGCTTTGAGTCTATATGCCCGAGCATGGGCGTGAAGAGGTATAGTCCTTCAATACCTTGGTGGAGGCAAGTAGCGTGAGGCGAATACGGGGGAGTGGTTGGGGGGAGGCGTTTCCCCTTGCCGTAATAATGGGCGCGAAGTATGCCCCTGCACCAGGGACTTATCCAGAATTTCGATAGGGGGCCCGGGGTTGGTCAGGGGAGTGCGAAGGCAAGGGGACGTGAACATGAAGTTGTTATGTTGAGGGTCGGTCTACCTGGAATTAGCTTAGGGAGAAGACTGCGCTAATTTTTACGATATTCAAAGGTGCATAACGCGTGAACGTTGGTTTGGTAAATTCGTATTTTCTTCACGGTATGCCTTTTACGTATGCTGTCCCGTTAACCGGAGGTTCACTTAAGTCTCACGATATGACGAGTTCAGAACTCGGAGAACTCGGTTCAGTGCCGGAGAGTCAAATGTACGAATGTCGTGTATGACTTGACGTTGGTTATCTTCAAAATCGGCAATCGGCGTACTCGCGGTGGTCACATGTGCGTATGAGATGCTTTTGAAATTGAGAATCTCTTCTGCTGCACACGCACGCACACACATACAGAGAGAGAGAGAGTAGGGTGTTCGTATACGGGATGGCGTTTTGACGACACTTTTTTCCTAATTCCTCCCAAAATCAACCGCTTCTTGCTGAGGTTCTCGACGCCGAAATGGTTCTAAAAAGCATGAATGTGCACGAACACGAACGAAGCGCTGCATGGTTATGAAGCCACCGTCGCGCAACAATGAAAGCCTTCACCACTTCACATGCAAGTTCACCACCCTCATGGGAAGCGCTCGTCAGAGGTCGCCCCTACCTAATCTACTATACAGAACCATCCTCACACACACAGAAGTCGCTCCTCCGGAGCACGTTATACCTATTACAGCATGTGTTGGTGGCCACCCTCGCGCAGCAACAGCCGGAGGCGTGCGTGCGACAGCGGCGAGCCGCTAAACTACACGGCAAGGCAGGCGCCGTTGCCGGAAGGAAGTGCGTGTGCCCATCGCGACACTGCGACGCCGTCGCCCCCGTGGCGCAGATGCTGCGCCCTCTCGTGGCCTGGACCGAGGTCTGCACCGTACGACGACGACCGACGACGCTCTCTGTGTCGACGACGCAGACCCGCTGGCGCCAGCCACGTCCTGCCACCGACAATGGGACTGCCTTCTTGACGCGCTAGCGCATCGCCGCCGTCTGCTCCCGTAGGGGGGCTCGCACGTCGCAAGCGAGGGTCAGGGGTGGCTTGGTACAGTGTACGTATAACCCTCCTTGTGGCCCACCGATCGTTCTCTCTTCATTTTTTTTTCTTTTACGCGACCCGCGTACTCTCTTCGAGGAGTCGTCTGTAAGCTTGATGCTCCAGGCGCCGCTTATTCTCGCTAAAACAGCCTCATTTTTGGAAGTGTAGGCGAGAGTGGAAGAGGCCCGGTGGTGCTGTGAAGGAAGCCGGGGGAGTATAGGAGGGTGGGCAGGAGGCGAGATTTCCACACGCACTTAACCAGGACGACAAGCGTGGCACACTTCAAGCTTCATTAAGCAGCGAGTAGAAGGCGACTTGTCAGGAGGGCCGCCTTCATCGCCAAATTCCCCTAACCGTGCGTCCCCTTCCTCTTCTCGGGTTAGCCACCGCGGGACATCGTGGAAGGAAGCACGTCTTCTAGTTTCTTTTCTTCATCGTCTTGCTTGAACTCTTTTTTTCCTAAGAATTTTTTGTTTCTTTCAAGGCACACTACGTGGAAGCACGTATCGGTCTCCTGTTTGCGTGCCTCGATTTGTGTTGCGGCAGAATATGTGTGTGATTCACAGATGGTGGTTCGAAGCGGAGCTGTGGCGTTCCCCTGAGATAAAACACCTGCAGATTTGGTTGACGGGTGCATATTTAATTGTCATCCTATCCACCATGTGACCCGTGGTTTACAGCGAGTTAATTAGGCTGTAGAAACAGTTCGCAATGAATGACCAGCAATGGTACAAAATGAAGCTTCTGCTTGTATATAGTGCCTCGGACAGTGCGTTAGCTTTGCGCATTATTATACTGTTGCTGACGCCATGGTGTTGTCCTCTGTTCTTTCGAATCCTTTCTAAGTCTCCGTGGTACTTTTTAAAAATAATTTGCATCCATTGTATTGTCTCATTTTCTTTTCGATTAATCTACCCGATAGAGAGATTACAGCACTTCCGCGACTTTAGTGGCGCCTCTGCTTGCACTAGTGATAACCAACAGCAGGTCTCAATCAAGCGACATATAACATCGTCAACTATTCGTGCTCACCGTGAAGTGGCGACACTCAGTGATGGCAGAGCTGATCACTTGTTTCTTAAGCCCAAATAAATCGCTGCTTTTTATGTAGTAAACCTCCACTCTATATCCTTACTGCTTGATATGGAGCTTGAGCGAAATAGTACTGCCGCCCATTCTTCCTTTAATCCTTGTTATCTCGCATTGCCTCTCAGGTCGTGCATAACAAATTCAAACCAACTATACTGCATCTCACCATCTACATAGATATATAATAGTCTCGACCGTATTACACACGGCGATCCACGCGCAAACACAGTCGTGCGTTCTTTCGTCCTGCACTGCTTCCTCTTTCGTCCCGCACAATCTCGTTCGGATTGCGTCAACCTCCAGGATGGTGTATGGTGGCCACGCGCAGGACATTACGCGGCTCATGCTTCTGCTATGGCGGCTCCCTTGGCCACCACGATAAGTGCCCGCCTCGCGCCGCGATAAAGATCGTTATCTCACCGCGCGACCGCGGTAAAGAGAGGATCCGAAAGATGGCGCCGTATTAGACCACCGGGAAATATTCGACGTCCCAATGGAAAAGGGGGCAGGATCCGTACCAGCTCGCCCATGTATGTGCGTGTGTGTGTCTGCGAATGTGATCGTCTCGCGGGCGCGCGGATGGCAACGCGAGGACATTCGTTACGCGGTAGTCCGAACCGTACCGGCTGTCCCTTCATTACAGGCGGCGGCGAGAAGGAAGTGTCCATATATCTCCGCGGCAGGTCTTGCAAGGAACCGGCTATCGCGCAACGGATGCAGGGACAGATGCGATCAGTGTGTATATAGTGGCCGTCGGCTCGTTAGACGGCGTTGCACTGGGCGCTCTCGGAATAACGTATGAGCCGCTTGGCTATTTTCCAGTTGGACCGTTCTTAACTCAAACGTGTGCGAGGGGCATTTAGCACCTGCGTGCGCGCTATATGAGCGAATGCGCGCTGTATATCTATATGTGTATGTCGCACTCGGAGAGACTCTTCCGAACACTTTACAGAAAACTGACGAGTTTGCTCCCTTTGTGCAGATAAGAGACAGTGCGCAAGACCAGCTGGCACTCATCCAAGGCACACGTCTTCTGGAAGGAAAGCACACGTTCTTGAGAGAGAGAGAGAGAGAGAGAAATGTATTATGAAAGAAAAGCTGAGAGGGCAGCCTGAGTCAATGTTCTGACCTGCTACTCGGCGTTGGGGGGAAAAAAATAGGTGTAGAAAGAAAGATACGGCGTGGATTTTGAGGATGAAGATAGTGGTTGAAACACTTGCGTGGTCCAAGACTTTTCAAAGTCTTCGTCCAGTCCTCCCTCGTGCATAAACTTCTTGAGAGCCTTGAGACTATCAGGCTGCCGACGGGGATCGGACGAAGGTCCCGATAGAACCTTCTCGTGCAGTCAAAGGTCTCAGTCAAAGTCACCTTCCTGAGGTACTGCAGTTCAAATATTGTGGACGTGTCAAGTTTTAATCGGCCGAGATAAGCAAGAGGCGCTTACAGAAACAGTGCGCGAAAAGTGCCTTTACGGGCATAAGTGGCCGTACAACATGGAATCCAAACTGGAGCAGAGCTCAGAGCTCCGGGATGGTGGATGCTCGAATCGAAGCGTAGATGGTTGAAAACGATGAAGGAATGTCTTCGTGAGTTGCCATCCTGACTGAGACCAGTCCAGCCGTCGGAACGTTGGTTCCAGTGGCGTTCCCTGTTCTCCATCTTTTAACGATCTCTTCATCTATACAATATGTAGACAGTGAATTTCATGAACAGAACAAAAGGAAGGACAGAACAAGATGTAGAGCAGCCATATGTTTATAGCAAAGCGTGATTATGTAAACGGTGATTATTTGTCACCGCTCCTTCTTAGACGGGGAAATGTCAATAATGATTACAATCATTAGTAATGAAAGCAGGAATGCGCATCGTCATGGTACAATCCGACAGACAGCACTCGCAGCACCCTGCAGTGGGGTCCATCTTCATGAAAACTGAGATAGCCTCACTTCAATAATACCAAGTATCTTTGCATTCTATGGCATCGCTGTACATATACGGACACATATATAAGAACATCATGTGCATCTGTATACGAAATCTTGAGGAGCTATATGCGGGCGTGCATGGCTGGCGCTTGCTGTTGGTAACAGAGGTTCGAATGAACAAATGCTGCACGTCGTCGGTGTGTTCCTTCAACATCTGCGCATGACAGCAGAGTGATGTAATAGTTTTGCGCCATCCATAGATATACTGTCTTACTCGTCAGTGTCATCGCCAGCATGCTATAGGCACCGGGACCACACGCACGCGTGCAAGCCGATCCAGTCGGGTGCGTCGTCGCGGTCCATGATGATGTGTGTATACACATGTCAGAATGCCTGTGAACCGGCCACCGTAACAAGCTATATGGTTCCTCTCCCCCCTCCTCGCTTGTAAACGAGCGATTCGCCGAGCGGGGCCAGGGAACACCGGGTTTCTTCGGGCATGTTTCTGTTTCCCATCTGAACGCACAGGGCCGCGTATAGTGCACGCCAAACGAAGATGAAGCAGCACTTATTCTTCCTGGCGCTGCTCCCACGGCCGCAGCGAGCTAGCGGTTGGGCCCCCACGTTCGTGTATACCACGCATACGCGTGAGCCGGGAAAAGAAGCAAGGACCATCAAGCCGCGAGCAGCTCTAGCTAGCAGCAGCAGCAGAGGATGTTGCGAGCGGCGACTGCGTGCCTGCCTGTACCAGCGGCGGGGACGCCGCGGTCCTAGACTCACCGGCGCCGACCAGGATCGCGAGGGCTCTGGCCCGCGCACAAGGGAGCGCCATTGTATGGCCCGCCACGCGCGGCGTTCTCCTGCGCAAGACGCCCGCTTTTGCTGAAACGCCGCACCGCTCGCAACCCGCGCGCGGGGCTCTCGCTCTTCTTCGGTGTCGGAAGACCTCGGCGTCGCTGACGGCGCCGCGAGCGTGGTCCGCGAGGCGGGGTCGTCGTCGCTTTGGCGTTTCTCGCGTACGGCGCTCTCGCGGCGTGGCAGAATTCACAGAAGAGCCTGCGAATCGGCTCCAGACGCCGCGAGAGCGGCAGTTGCTGCAGCGTCGCGCATGTCGTGTCTGCTATACTTAGCAGAGGGAAGGATGGATGCCGCCAGAGAGCGCGCGCTTCAGGAACGGGGCGCGCGGTCCCCAATGATGTTGTGCCGCTATCTCGATCTGCGACACACGCAATCCAGCGCGGCAAACTGTCACCCGCTCCCCCAACTCCGCGGCCTTTACAAGCGTCTTTTCTTTTCCACCCCCACTACATTCACCCATGTACTCTGTGGACTCGGTTCTTCTTCTGGGTTTCTCGCCGGGACGATGAGACGGTGCGGCGGCTTCGGTCGCGCCAGATACCATCCTTCGCGCCAGCGACGTGCTTAATTTTGCGCGGCGGTCGCGGCCTTGCGAGCACCTTGTCCATCCTCGAGGCGATGCCCTCCCTTTACATCCTTCTCTTTCGCTTGCAGCTCTTCTTCACTCCCGCTCGTCCCGGAGTCGGCGTTTAGCTCTGCAGCTCGACTTTCACGATGTGCTTAATGGTCCCTGCATATGTGGAGGGAGAGCATGGAGCGAGAGAGCTGCTGCGATAAAGCTCACGCTATAGCACTCTTTCCGTGCGTCCTGTGTGTGTATAAAGGATGATTGTGTGCGTGTATATAGCGGTGTGGACTCTGTAAGGATTCCGCGGGCCGCATATAAAAATTCCGAGCCTTGCGCGTATATGGCGCTGTCTGTTGAGAGTTCGTAGCCCCCTCCATTTGGAGAGAGAGATAACATCTCCGAGCGATTCGAGCGGAAACAGTCGAACCATTACCGGTGGTTTCGTGTGGTAATTCATCTCGAAAGAACACAGTGATGAGGTACACAGTCTGTACGGAATTTCGTACACTGTGTAGCGCGCCCAAGGCACGCAGATGACGACAGACGTCTCCTCGCCTATTTTGTCGACCTATGTGCCTTTCGCACTGCGGAGTGTACAGACGTGGTTCCTAGCATTCTCTTCATTAGGTATATTACATCGTTAGGTGGCCCGAACTGTTTTTATCTATATGGCTCTGTTCGACCGCGCAAACATGCTGTCAACTATACCTGACATGAGGCAAAGTGCACGTTGTCGTTTTCACGTGCATATCATGCAGAAAATTGAAACTCGCCTAAATGCTGACTCAAGCTTTTCTTACCCCTTTTTTTTTTTTCATTGCGCATCGAGAGCCTGCTTATGCCAAACATATGGACCGCGTCTGCACTAAACTTTAAAGCATTGCGTGGCGCTGCCATCGAAAACGCCAACGACCGGCGGAGCCATGGGAGCTTAGCAAAGCCATTGTGAGGTTACGCAAAGGAGAAGCGATTTATTAGCAAAGCCACCACCTAACTCTCTTCCACTATATAAGCCACACAGACGCAAAGGAACGATTAAAGCGTGATTTTCCATGCAAATCAAGTATTTATGTCGTCTACACCAAGCTAATCATCACCTTCACTCATTACAATATCTATCTATCTATCTATCTATCTATCTATCTATCTATCTATCTATCTATCTATCTATCTATCTATCTATCTATCTATCTCTTCTTCCTCTCCTTGGTCCATCCTCGCTCCCTAAGCTTCTCTTTCTCTCGGCTGTCGTGTTACAACAGTCGGCAAAACGCAATTATATGGCTCCCGTGAGTGCATATACATACTCAGGAAACGAGGTTGTATATGCTGCATTAGACGCTCGCCTTGGGACCCTTGGTACACGGGTTCGAATTCCACCACACTTTTTATATTGTTTTATTTAATTATTTCTCTCACCGCCTCTCTCTCTCTCTGCCTCTATCTGCACCTCCTCTCCTAGTATAGCCCTCTCCACTTCGCCAGGCAGAACTTTTGGTTAACGTCGGACGCGGCTATAGAGGTCAAGCTTGAAGAGTTACGCGCTGTTAAAAGGCGCATATTGCGCACTTTCTTTTGAAAGGAATAGCAGGAGGTATCGTGCTGTGTATCACATGATACACGCGTCTTTACGTGTACACTATACATACAGCCTCAACAGTCCGCATTAATTAAAACCGCAGCTCCTTTGCGATCTGGCAACAGCAGGGCTTCCTATCATTAGCTTTCATCCTACACACAGGTTTTTATTAAGCAAGCTGCGATCTCAATTTTTGAAGTGAGACACACCTATAAGCATCACAATCTTCTTGAAGACAGTACGTATAATAAGGACAACAATAATAATAATTAAAGACCGCATCTGTAATGCCCCATTTCTATGTGTTCGTTTGCGAATAATACCTCCTCGACATCTTATCATTGCTTCATATGTGGTCTGACGGGAGGGTCATGCACCCGTGGCTGTTCGCACGCACCGTTAAATTCCGCCATGGAGACGATGTGTTAATGTCAGATGCCGAACGCTCGTTGATTTCTTTTTTCAGGGACACAGCTGACTGGATGGCTGGTAGGAAGGATGATCATTCTTAGTGCACGTTCCAAACTGGCGCGGAATTATCGCATGTACATTTTGGGGAAGTTATACGCCAAGCATCGCTTATTCGATAGCGACGCATGAGAGCGCAGACGTATCTGCCGCACTTCTCTGCACGTCATAGGGAATTCCCGGTCAGTCGTTCGGCGGGCGCAAAGGAAAGAAGTGCCGAACTTTGATAAATGCATGACGTTAATACCATAAGCACAGCTGCAGCAATGACCCTCCAAAGGGTATTTAAGGTAATAAACGGGACTTAACTGAATTGAATTGAATCGTTTATCCGCGAATCTATAAGCGCGGCTCTCCCCGCAGTAAGCGGCAGTGGCTGTGCCGCCCCACCGGTAGGCGGTGGTGGGCGAATTAGCACTTTCACTTTGCCGGACCAAGTAAATTAAAGCAAACTCCCGCTGTGAGTGTGCTTTACTTGATGATATCATATTACTCGGAGTGCGGTCAACATCCCAGTTTTCGGTTTCCACAATGCCCGCCAAATTCGAAATGATCCGACAAATCGAGCAGTCCGATAACATGAATGTGTGTCTTCTACACTGCGCCCTTGTGTGAAAAAAAGTGACCCACGTTCGCGCTTGCTGGTAGGCACGGCGTACCATAATCCAGGAATTCGTCAGGGATTCCTCGTAACATGCGTTTTAAGGATTGGTGTGTTAAAGACAGGTGCGCATTAGTGATGTGTTACAAAGAGGACACAGCGGGTGCTCGCGTGTATATTTAAGGAACACGACACTGTCCAGTGACACATGCACCTCCAGAGTCCTAATATATGATTCACTGCCTAGCAGTACTGCACTGCGCCGAAGCCAGCTTTTCGAACTCGCTAATTCTGCACACAGATAGGAAGACAAGAGCGCCGGTTCAATTAAGGCTGAAAAATCATTACCTTGGTTCTGATTGTGGGTTCAAGTAGTGCTATTTGTTACCTTCAATCAGAGCAAGAAGTCCAAAAGATTGGATAGCGAAGAGTTTCAGTTTCTGCTTTGCGTCCCCGGGGCGTGCGTCTGTGCACCACGTTACGGTTCCTCAAATATCCACCGCTCAAGATTTACGGTGGAGAACACTGCTATATATATACGGCATAGAATTTTATTAGCTCCTAATGACTTACATCGGGTATACAACTGGCACCTAAGGCTCGCGCCTGCCCGCTAGAAAACAAAAACCGAAACGTCATTGCATATGAATTGAACGTCATTGCGTATGAATTCAAAGCATGTCCTTAGTAAGGACTTTCACGCTGTAGCCCGGAACCGGTTTACGCGTCAGTAAAAGAAAACTAAAGCCAGTTGCATGTATTTGAGATCAGAGCAAACGCAGTGTAGCTGGGGTAAGAGTTTCAAGTTCACTATCACTATCACGTCGCAACATAATTACACTATCGCTATCAAATACTATAGCCGTCGGCTGAGGTTTGTACAAAGGTGTGTAGCGGGTCAACAACTAAGACCTTCTTTCTTTCTTTCTTTCTTTCTTTCTTTCTTTCTTTCTTTCTTTCTTTCTTTCTTTCTTTTCACTATCATACATCATTGTCGCTGAGTGGGCTGAGGACAAGGATATGGGTAGTGGCCCTATTGGCCTCGAGATGGAACACAGTCGGAAACTAGCGGCGAGTGTACGAAGCTCCAAAATGTGGATAGCTCCTTGCGCTGTCTGCAGCCACTGGGCTTTTACATGCGCGCGTACGCCACACAAACCCTCCAATATGTCTGTCCCCTGAGCCGGTGCAGTGTTGAATGCTTTCATGTATTCTTATCCAAGCATAAAAGTACTAGTTATAGTATTATTTGGCTTTGCGTTGCAGTCATTGCTCGTTCTTAAAATCACAGAGCCCCTGTGCCGTGAGCGTGCTATGTCATCTTCGCACCTCCGGTTCGGCACAGTTATTTCAGTTTGGCTGCTGCTGTGCATTTCAAGTATCGGCAAAGTCCCTCTGATTAAGTTAAGCGGGAAACATCAACGTGTAAACGCAGTGCTGCAGCGATATCACCTCGCGATGTGTGATTATGAGCATGACGGAAAATAGCAGACGTTTTCCGCTTGAAGAACACATTCTCTTTATGTGCATAAAGAATAAACCTTTTCTTGTCACGGTCACGCAAGTGATCATGCAAAGAAAACTGTGCGTTTGAGTATTAAGATGTTTACTTAATATAGACGTGTCAAATACCGCGATAGTATTCAAGCGGCATACGCAGTCACGTACCTTGGCCAAATGAGTCAGTTAACTGCTTTGCGCTTCATGGAACATGATATGCAAGGACATTTAAACGCAAGTATGATAATACAGCGGAGTATACAAGCTGATACTTCAACTTAATGCGCAGTAACAGTCCTTTTTTGTTGTTGCAGCCAATAGTGAAAAATGAGCGAGAACGCAATACTTAGCTCTTTCAGTCGCGTAACAGCGATGTCATCGTTGTAGACAGAAAACAAAGTATATGGTGAAAGAGAAATAGACGGAGAGTACCGCCGATAAGTCAAACTGTGAGGCTGGGTGATGTCAGTGCCCCTTTGAATGGCATATCACGCTTCCTTCACGTCCAACAAGAACATTTTGCGTACTTCCTGCATTGACATGAGATTGAGAGACGCATGCATTACGTTTCACCGCAATTCAAGCTTTCATTTATGATTTACCTAACGACTGCCTCAAACTGCTCACAACAGAGCGCCGCTGCGTACATTCCAATGCGCGCCGGCGAACGCATCCACACTCGCTACGGCGGTGCTGCCACCTCCATGTCGATCTCCATGTCGATCTGTACCGGAGTCAAGGGCTGAGCGCGGGTTCGCTTTTGCCTCCTGGGTGACAGCGGACATCGGAAACGCCGGACATGGCGGGCCCCTAAAAATCCGCGCTGTTAAAAAAAAGTCATAATAATCCATTTACACTCCAGTACAACCATTGATATTAGCAACTTCCCCTGAAGGATGTTGGTTCAAAAGGACAGGGGATTTGGAGGCAATAAATGCCACCCTATAATTCAAGCATATTGTCTGTCATAAGCCGTTCGCACATAATGCACATATTTCTTTTGTAGTTTGCGCTATTGATTGGGATTGACTTTGGTTAAGTGTGTTCATCATGTGTTTACTTTTATACGGCTCATGTGACATTAGTTTGATGTGAAGTGTATGACATATTACGTATTTAGGTTTGTGCCGCTATTTCTGAGCGCCAGCAGGAGCGGGAGCCCTTTGTCAGGCCTTTGTAGCCTTTTGCTCCTGCTCATTGTTTCTGTCATTGAAGCCAGCCTTAAACTTTCAACGTGCAGCCTTCAACAAGCGGCGACATTATTATTTACAAACCAGCCTCCCATGTGCTGCAATTGTATACAAATCATTCCGTGCTATGCTGGCCATAACAGAATGCATGTGCAACTTGCTCAGTGCATTTCTTTTATAAGTAAACGAGACAGCAGTATACTTTCAGGACTGTCTTCGAGGGGTCCAGCAGACCCAGCACTGCTGCATATACCGACTAGTTTTATCGCAAAGATATACACTTGCTATGACACTTTTTCGTAATGTATCACTGAGAATCGCTTCTCATTTCACAACGTCGTCTGAAAATTTGGCACCAGGATGTCTGCCCGGAGACCTGCGTTGAAAATCGGTATATATCAGACGATCACTACGCTTTTCTGGTGCACTGCCGGCCTGCTGCAGGATCTTGTTAATGCAACAAATACATGGCGGACTGCAAAAAGCGCGAGTATATTTCGATTCTTTATGAATCTTCCTCTTCATTATGGCGGGAACAAAATAGCACTTGAGACGGAACGGTGAGAGGACGACGCACAAACTCCTCATGTTGTCTGTATTCATTTCACTCACCATGCGTGTCTCTCTCCTGCATCCTCATCCGTTTTGTCTACCGGAACACCGTGGTTGCCTACCTCACGGAGCACGCGCATCACTCAATAACCGATCTGGTTTGTTAAAGCAGTGCCGCGTTTATCAACGCGTGCCACTCCTCTATACCAACCGATGCTCCCGGCCTTAATGCCCCTGTCTATATAACCTTCCACTTAAGGAAATCAAGTGCCACCGCAACCGGATCGACCGAACAGCGCTGCCCTTTATGATAATGGGGACGCGGCGTCTTTCGTCGAGCCGGCCGATAAGGGACCCAACTTCGAGGAACGCTTAGTTATCGTTTGCTCATTTGTCCGCGAAAATATATATACATATCCAGAATGGAAGGCACGTCTGCGATTCGTCGATCGCTGTCCGTGCACGCGGCGTCCCCGACAGCAGCCCCCCCCAAAAAACAGCCTTGTATACATTCTGGAGTACAAACAAACGGGAGTTCGATACGTAGATAGAGGGGAGGTATAGAATCGGCCGGGGTAGGGGGCGCGCGCTCCCTTTTGCATGCACGATCGCCAGCAGCGCCCCCCTACTGTTGTACGGAGCCGGGCGCCCCCACCTTTCATCGGGTCGTCGGCGGAGAGCGGCCGTGTGGCGCCGCTGTTGTAACATTGCCGGTCGGCGTGGTGCTTCGAGAAGGGCGATAAAATAAAGCCGCTGCCATCTATCAAGCCACCGGAAGGCTAATGAAGCGACCCGCTGAGTCGCCTACCGGAGCGCGCCGAGATAGCGCCGCAACTAATACACCTTTTGCAGCGAGCCGGCGGCAGCGGCAGGCTATTCAGCTCTGCGGGCGTGCGGGCAGGAAGACTCGCAAGCGGCTTGCCGTGGGCGCGTGCTGCTGAAAGACGGTGGATTTGTCTGGAAGAGGTTCATTTTTCTTTCTTTGCCTCACTCTTGTTAAGTATACCTTTTTCCCCCTCTCCTTCACAGACTGCCATCGCGGCTTTTATAGGGTCGCGGGTTCGGCTAATGCACCAGCAAGCCAGCTACAAAATAGTGCTGCGTTGTTTCTTTTATTTACTTTTTTTTCGGGCAGCAAATCAGCGAGTGTAGTCATGAGTCAGTCGGTAGGCTTTGTCACTACAGGGTTCTACTGTCACCAGCAGTAAATTACATTGGTCGGTGTAACGTCAGTATAATAGGCTCTAGAGTCAGTGACTTCAAGTGCATGCGTTGTACTCAGTTTACCGGGTAACAAACAGATATGTGCCGAACGAGCTGTCCGGCTATAGTTGGTCCTGCACTGTGAGGAAGTTTTATTCGCCCCAAATTCAACCATTTAAAACAAGGACATGCTTGTGCCCAGCACAGCTGGCAGTGCCGTCTTGTGACGATGACGACGGCTATATAGCAGAGAAAATACGCAATTGCAACGGGAGTGTTCGGTACACGCGCTAACTAATAAAGAGATGCTGGCATGCAACAAGCATAGCATGGCCCCAGGGAATTTTCCATTCTTGCGTTCTCTGTTCTCCTGCGCAACATTTACAACACGCTCTTTAAGTGCGAGATATAGACATCTATATGAAAAACTATATACCGAACTAATATGCATGAATGTCTAAATAATGCTAATAGGCTTCCCTTAATGAAGGACTGCACTGTACCGGAGACGGCAGCCATGCTGACGCAAGGAAGGACTATACACACAGCGCCCTGAGTGCTGCACGTAAAAAACTAAAAAAAAAAAAACACACACACATCAGAGCTGTATACGGCAAACGGCATCATTAGGGTCTCGGCTTCCGCGTAAAGCCCACTCCGACTGTTTAAGCACAGGATACCGGAGACTCCTTACGCGCCAGCGGCCGGTGACAGAGTACGGAAACAAAACTGCCGTGACCACGAGCACATGCATGCAGTACATGTACGGCACACACAACCGTGTAATTGTTGTTGCTCACATGTTTGAACTCGCATATGCGCACAGATGTGCACTCCGTGCCTATCCGTGTAGCTAATAGCGCCTTGTCCATGCTCCTTATAACCTTGTTCGTGAGTGCCTAGAATTACGCTCGCTTGTATTACCTTTATACCCGGCTCCTCCCTTACAATTACTCTCTCTGCAATGAAGGGACAGGGGCTAGCAGTGAGGGGGGTGTCTCTGCTCAAGTGCAGACATATAACAAGGAGGAGGAGGAGGGGGGGGGGGTATGTACAAGTAAGCCTGTGCTGGGGAGAGCAGAATAAGAAGAGACCGCAGCGATAAGTGATTCGGTCACGATCGTCGACAGACCGCACGCGCGGCCAGACTCACTTGGAAGGCGATCTCGCCTTGGATTGCTTGGCCCGCGCGCCCCCTCTTGCACGCGGTGACGACGGCTCCACGAAAATGACCCGGAAGAGGCGATCACGCATCGCGGAGTGTGTGAGTGGTGTGTGCATGCCGGGAAGGCCAGCCAGCAAAGACACTCACTGGCTTCGCGGATGTGTGCATACACACAACTCGAAGATGGGACCTCCGGCAGTGTCCGTGTATATATATGTACACGATCATCGCGGATCTCCAAGTGTATACCACGAGCTCCAAGTACTTAAAGGGGACCTCCGATGGTTTCTTTCGCTATAATCTGATATCGCTGTTTTCCATTGGTATTGGCAGTCATGTAGCAGGCAAGGTTGTTCTGTTTCCTCAGAAACTCAACAATTATCTTAAACGAAATGAACGGTACATGTTTAAACCGAAATCGAAAGAGGTAGCCGCTTTGTGCAGCGTATGCGACGACGTCACGGCCTCCCCGCCGTCGGACATATGGTGCCGGTGTCAGGAACATGAAAATGGCGATGTCATCCAACGATGCATCGAGTTACGCCAGCTTTTGTAAGCTTGACAGGGACTGTTTGAACGCTGAAGCATCACCGTTTCGCTTTGGGCCGTCTGCCTGCTCGAGCAGGCAGCGATATAGGTAGCCAGTGACGTCGATGAGACAGGGCGGTCCGTACTCAGGGGCATTGGAACCCGCTAAAAATCTTTATAAAGTTCGTTTTCAGGAAAGCTATATGACTCGCTAGCTTGGCGTATAATGTGACAGTAGCATGGGGAGCATATATACTGAAAATTTCACCGAGATCAGTGGACGTCGAAGAATCGCCGGAAGAGTGGAGTTATATGCAAACTTAAAAAAAAAAAAAAGAATATCGTAATGAAGCACAAGCCAACTGTAGCTCTCCTTGGGCATTCTACCTAATTCATTTTATTAGCATAACGAGTTTGTGCTAGTCAGCGGAAAAAAGACACAGGCCATCATTCGTAAAAATAAATAATAAAGTTCTGAAGATAGAATCTATCGTAAGACCGAGTTCCACCCACTCCTTCAGCGGGACATAAACGGTGGACGATTAACAAAAAGGCAAAGAAAATGTAGGCGCTCAAATAAGATCGGAAAGCTTCACGATTTCGGGCCCCCGTCTGGTGTATATACCAGCTGCGAAATCAACTGAGCGTCCGCGAGAGAAAGTCATCGCGGCTTACCGAAATCGCCTCGCGAAATCGCCTTTCCTTTGCGTTCACATCCGGATTCCGACGTGGAAACGAAAAGACCGCGCCGCACCTTGCAGTCGACGAACCCAATGGCCAGATGACCATCACACCATTCAGCACACGGATCGGTGCGTGGTCAATTGAGAAACGGAAGGAAGATGCGCGGGGGCCGGCGGGGTATAAAATAAACGAACACGCAGAGTGTTCCTGAGCGGAATTTACAAACATCTCCCAAACGGAACGCCCCAAATTGAGGAAAGAAGCGAGAGAGTTGTACACCAGGAGGAATGCGCTAACGACGACTCGAGAGCACAAATGGCGCGTTGACCGGACACATTCCACAGAACTGCCCACTGCTTCTCCACACATCTAGCCACCACCACACGCGTCGCCTGTTTCGAACGGCGGGCACGCCACTCCAAAGTGCGTGCTAACGGGCAGGACTTTTCTGAGTATCATGTATTATACGTACAGCACCAACTTCGTGCCTCACCATGCATACCTGCTTCCAAGGCGCGCTTGTGTATCTGCGCTCTGTACACGTGTCTGCTTGAGACGCCGCTGTACTGCTTACTATATGCAGCACCGCGTCTGCCTAGTGCTCGCTTGTGCGTTACTCGGTGCGCATCGGCCTCCCATCGCCTCGTCTATCGCTCTCTGTACAGAGTACCATACCGGGAAGTCGTTTGCAGCGACGCGCAGCGGCTTTCTTCGAGGCGCTCGCTGCTTGCCGGCTTTCTGACGGCACGCCAGAACACGGCGTCAACGTTCGCTCACTCACGACTGAAGAACTCAACAAAGACACCGTCTTTTGTTGTCCGCGGTGGTGCATGCGCAAGTCGAGCGCTCTGCGGCGTGCCGCAGTTTTCCTTGGCGAGGACCGCCTCGGCACAACGCCGCGGCGGGAGAAATTCGAGCCGCCAACGCACGCGCCGTGGCCATTCAACAGCGTCAGGAGGGGAGGCCCCGCTGGCTGTGGCGTTTTCTTTGTGCGCTGCCTGAAGAAGCTGGCCGTTTGCCTGTGGTCCACGCGCGGTGGTCTTGCGTGGATAAGTGATGCCTTCGCTTCCTCCCCCCACCACCACCACCTTCACGAGAAGCAGAACGGCCGCATGTCGGATTGAGTGGGCGGCCAGGCAGGGCGCGGGCGGTCGCCCTTGTAGATTATCCGGGATGAGGACGAGGAGGTGTGCGTATAATGTATCACGCTCAACAATGGCTCCAGAAATCGTGCGGCGCCTTCGCATTCCCTCCTCCTGCACGTCTACACGAGGATGCACACATTCGGCCTCGACGGGGCAATCTGTCAAATACAGTAGCGAAGCGCTGCTTTCACTCATCCTGTCTCGCCATTTGTAGCTGCTATAGCACATTGGTATTGTAGCACATTGGGATTGTAGACTTAGGGATTGTACTGCTATGATAACTACGGGTGTAGTGACAGCTTTTATAATGGCGCCATTTCGCGGCGGCTGCATTTCGATTGAGGCGAAATGTTGAGGCCCGTGTGCTGTGAACATGTCAGTGCACGTTAAAGAAACCTAAGGTGGTCGAAAATTTCCGGAGCCCTCCACTATGGCGTCTCTCGTAATCATAGCGTGGTTTCGGGACGTAAAGCCACAGAAATCCACCAAGTCCATCAATCAATCAATATTGTCGCCATTCGAAGCATGTCATGCTCACAATGGAGACACATATAGTTGCGGCCTGACATGAGAACACTGATTGCTCTAAATTTCCACTGGTGGTTTCCACCTGTGTCGAGAGCCTTAAATGATGTTACCTTGCTGCCTCAGGGCACATTGAATATATTACTAATACCGCCACTTCAGAATTACGTTTCGGTTTCGATACCGAGGAGGCCGTTTCAGTGTGACATGCCAGAACAGTGTGGCATAGCTGTAAGTCACGCGGGGACAGAAATTCGTGACGTATAGTAGCGGCAGCTCTGCCGGCTGCTGCCAGTTGCATGTGATGCACGTCAACGACATAGCGCTGATCCAGAGGCTTCAACAGCTATACTTCGGCCTAACGAGTGTTCGCTCGTTGTGGTACTGTCTCTTTTGCAGATGCTGTGTGACGATATGTATAAAATCCTGTTAAAATTTTTTGTACGTCTGTGGAGTGTTAACAGTGCATGCCAAGAAAAAGAAGGACGTTCCTCTTGTGCCACCTTATAAAATGGCATGTCGATACTGGCTCCTTTAAATCTGCCGGCGCACTCTAAAACGGCCATTCGATTGGTTCATTAAGTGACATTGTCACAGTAAGTGGCATCCCTGTTCACTTATATATGTATAGAATATGTGTGTCACTTGATTTGCAAGGTTTAACGTCCCAAAACCACTCTCTGATTATGAGAGGCGCCGTAGGGGAGGGCTCCGGACATTTCGACCACCTGGGCTTCTTTAACGTGCACAGACATCGCACAGACATCGCACAGACATCGCACGGCTATAGGGCACTCGGCTGCTGATCCGAGGGTCGCGGTTTCGGATACCGGCCGCGGCGGTTGCATTTCGATGAATGCGAAATGCAACCGCCGCGGCCGGGATTCGATCCCGCAATCCTAGGATCAGCAGACGAGTGCCATAGCAATTATACACCATCGTGCGGCGCTGTGTGCCAATTTGCTAATAGCGCAAATGGTTGTATTTTACATTCAGAATAGCACTTCATTCTCCCTATATAGATAATGGGGGGAACAATGACGAAAAACATCACCGTGTCCGGGGTCTCTGTATACTGCGACGTGCATCTTAAGGCTCTCTAATGAGCTGCAACTACATGTGCACCTAGGGAGTGATCGAATAACAGGCTTGGTGTCAACAGGTTCGCGTGAATGAATACAAGCGACGCGGCACTCTGCCGATGAGTGAATGGAGTCCGATTCGATGGAATAGCTATTACTATGCACAATCTGCGGGACTGCCTTTCAGTGAAGTCGAAGCTTGCCTGCACTTTGATGTCTATATATGTCGCGGTCAAACGGCCAGCAAGTTCCCACGCGAATCGCGACCGTCAAAAATCTCAACTTCACGCTCAATAACCGCTGCATTCCTTCGCAGGTAATGCTAGAAATGATGAAACTTGTGGCGCTGCCTCACACGTATCGTTCAAAAGTACAAGGACACAATACTAAAGATTTCTGCAACTTTATACGTGCCAAACGACAATTTGATTAGGATATGATTAAGGGGCACACAGTACGCATAGGGCTTCGGCAATTTCGACCACCTGGTTCAACGTGCACTGCCATCGCACGGTACATAAGGCTGCATACATGCAAGGGCACCATTTCGCCTTCGCCATAATGCGACCACCGTGGCCGCGTTCGAACCTGCGTCTTTTGCGACAGCATCCGAGTAGGAAGCACAAAAAGAAAATTTTGGAACAACTACCGCGTGTACTCGTCCATACACATTAAGTCATTTTGGGTACTGCTGTACGAGCCTTGCGTAAACGAGTAGTTTGAGATGAGAGAAGGCCTCATTCTTTTATATTTAATTAGCTTAATGATATGTCCAGCGTTACTAAGATTGATGTGCCCTTTTTTTCGCTTTGTTTCGATTTCATGCCGTGAGATATAAGTGATATCGAACGGCGCTGAAGGTGACTCTATTCCTTGCGATCCAGGCACACTCGAGTTTCCCACATGCGACCGCAGCGCCAGAATGCAGGGTCGGGTGGAGGAGACAGAACTGGGATATGGTCAGGGTGCAAGGAAGCCACGATAAATGCCGTATCTTCTACGCGCGCTTCAAGAGTAAAATGGCATCTCCGTCTTCAGGCGAATGTTCGTCACATCCATGGCTCGTGCACCGACTCTTCAAGCTTGGGACGAATTTCACAGCCGACAAACGGCTGTCTAGTGCCTTACTGAGTTATGTTTCCCTGCAAACATTCATAGTAGCTATGAAATTTTCGCGAACCTAAGCGCGCCAAACAGGCAAACTTTGCGTATGAGGGCATGTACACAGGTATCGCCCCCTCCCTTTGTTGCCAGAAAAAGCTTTATTTTTTTACCGAAAAGCTGTCCGCGACCAGAGTTCTTGCAACGAGATGGTCATCAGCCGCCCACACGCATGCCCTGTAAGTTGAAAAAAGAAATGAACGAGACCTGGAAGTTATGCGATCATTTGGTTTGCTACCCTGCGTATAGGGGGAGGTGAATAGTCGCCCATGAGAGGGCGCCGACAGAATGGAAGATACATCAATGGGCCCGGAAGCCGCGAGGTAAATATTCATTCCCTGGGGGTTCTCCGGCAGCTACGTAAACAAGCGTTTATTCCGACAAGCAAACGCCCACATACATAAACATTTCCGCGAAACACCATTCAAGCATGCGACGTTATGTCCGAGAGCTTCGGTGTAGCTTCATTTAGTAGGCGTGCCACGCGTACACAATGACGTCCGTTGCAGTCCCATTACATGCGCATCCATAGAAACGAAAGCAGGCAAATAGGCAGCCCCTTCCTTTCAATGCGGGCGTATATACTCGCCTCGGGCGAGCTATCGCAGTTTACTGGCCATTAGCAGCACTCGCAAGCTCTTTTGTCTACGTCACAAGACGACGTGTCGGATAGAAGGTCGAGGAGTCTGTCTGTCTGTCTGTCTGTCTGTCTGTCTGTCTGTCTGTCTGTCTGTCTGTCTTTCTTTCTTTCTTTCTTTCTTTCTTTCTTTCTTTCTTTCTTTCTTTCTTTCTTTCTTTCTTTCTTTCTTTCTTTCTTTCACTTCGGGCCGTGACAATCAAATTCAAGCCAACAGGCCAGGGCGGATCGCGCCTGCTACGCGCAGAGGACTTCAGCTCGCATGCACGCGGACTGACATGTTCCATAGAGACATGCACGGCTGTCTTTCATAAGCGACAAGGGAGCACATCGTTTGTGGCGACCTTTGTCCTTTTATCGGACGCACTCACGCAAGCGTGCTATGCGCGACATTTTTGCGTGAGAAGCTCCTTTTATTGAACACGTCACACGAGCGAGTTGACAGGTGTGGCAACACCACGTGTTTACCGTCGCTCAACGTGCGTGAACTTTGCTGGCGCTGCTCTGAAAAAAAAGTAGTTAGAACCGTGCTGGCCATTGTCTACACAAACACATTGTACGAAGTTTGCCGAGGTCCTCCCGTCTGCCCCTGTTTCATCGTTCGAGGACGGCGGTTGCAGACCGCGACGACGGAAGGGTTGCCGTTGCACAGAGCGGACTCGGGAGACCGATGACGTTTTAGATGATACGTTTATATACATCATGAAGGTAGTCGAGAGCTCTCTATGAGCATTTCGGCGCTCCTTTTTAATAGAGTGGTTTCCACAATATTCGTCCAATCAAATCGTTGATGCAGTCTCCGCCCTTAAAGGAACGAGGAACAGTATATAGAGTAGCGGTTAACCGTGCTCGCGGCCGACACCGCAGTCTGGAAGTGCATGGAAGCTGCTGGAACCAGGCATGGCCTCAGCAGAGGTTGCCTGGTCTTATACGTGTCCACGTGCCAGTGGCGAAAACCACATATCAGCTTTCCACATAATAAACGTTTATCTTTCCTTATACATCATCCCCCCGCTCCACTTCTGCCCTCTTTTTTGTGCGTGGCCCTTTGCCCTTCCCCAGCGTAGAGTAGCAGGCCAGAGCAAGTTACAGCTCAGGCAGACTTATCGGCCTTTCGGTAAATAAACATCACTCTCTCTCTCATACAAACAACCGTAGAAATATTTGGAGAAAACGTCGACACCCCGTCTCGCTCCCCACACGGAGACACGGCCATTATAAGGTCCGAGCACGTACATTGCAGAAAAACAAAGCGATATGTTTGGTGGCTCTGCCGGAGCCACAACAAACTATATAGCTTACCTTCGCAAGGCATGCATGCTATGGTTGTTGAAAGTACTATAGTTATTGCCTGATATGTACATATAACCCTCAAGGACGCGGTGTAAGGGAAGCAGCAGACTGACAAAGGTCGAAATGAGAACGCTGTGAGCCTTCCACTAAGGCATTCCACTCTTTCGTTCCCTTTCCCGTACTGCCCGCGGACTCTGAGCCGTGCTCCCGCAAGGGCTGCAGCATATAGCGTTCTTTCCATAACGCAACCACAATTATCATCCCAGGGCCTCCTCTATACACCGAAATTATCTTTTGTTCAATATTTATATTATCTTTTTCCAAGGATCTACGGGAATCGTTACCGAGGGAAAATTCGTTATCTGTAATGAACACAGGTCGCGATTTCTCAAGAATGGTGTGACAACTGAGTGTTGCGGCAAGTTGTGACGTCTCGGTTGAATTGGACGACCCGGGGATAATGGTGCTGGAGAAGACGAAGTCGAAAGGGCGGTGAAGACTCTTACAAATCAATAAGGTAATTAAAACACGCTTTGTTGCTGTTGTTGGCCGTACGCAGCGGGTAGACGGTTAAATTAATTATTAATATTAATAAAGGTGACGAGAAGGCGGCCCTCACATTTATTTTGCAGTCTTTTTCGCTTTCCCGTGTATATATTTGTCTATCCTATATAGGCAGACAGAAGTAGAGGTGTATACTTCGCTAATTCTACATCACACGAAAATTCCCTATGCAAACATTAATAATTGTGGTTCGGTTAAGAAAGGGACTCTAGTTTCTGCAGCCGTTTCGAGACAGCGGTAAAGCGTGTTATGCAGGAAGGGGTTCCGCTGTACACAGTGCTTTGTGAAATTTCCACATATGTATACACACCAAGCTAGCGGGCCAATATGCGGTATTATACGCTATAGGAAACCTTGATTTATAGCCAATCCGTTTTCTTTCTTTTTTTCTTTCATGTACATTTCCACGCTTCTCCAAAACGACAAAAGAGAGAGACGGAGGTGTAATTGTATTTCTGTTGCCCTTGCGGTTTCTACAGATTCAAGAAGTACTTGTTTCTGGTGAGTTGGTGACCAGAGTTGCTAAGCATGTTCAATTGGCGCTCCTCTGCCTCTTTCCTGTTTCTCCTTCTTTCCTTTTCATGTTGCGCCTGAACACGGTTAGCATTCTACAGATTCCCAGCGCCTTCGGAACGCCAATCGGCGAATTCCACGTTTCAGATCACGCCGCGTACACACATACCTTCCTCGGCTCCAGTTGGATTTATGTTATCCGCACCTTGTGTACGTATGTATATATACGGTGTCACAAGGAAATATTATAGCAGCCCCACGAGACGCGCTTTCGGTTGCGTACACCTTTCTGCTCGCGTAGTATGTACTCGAGACCACTGCTCTATAGTCTACACACACCGTCTTGCTTCTGGGATTACGCACCTAATACCTTCCTTTGCGCCCGAAGAGGTCGTTCAACCGCTGCTTCGTCTGACAGCACCATAATTCGCACGAAGAAGGAATGTCGAAAAAAAAAAAAAGCAAATACAGCTATCCAGTCTACATACACAGAAACGTCCACAGACCCTCCTTTCCCACACTGGCGTGAGGGAAAGGAGCAGTCGTATCACAAGGCAGGGCCACTGGCGTATATGTGGCATATGTCGACTTCGTTTTGAAACTCGCGTGCATTCACTGCAAGTTGTAAATCACCGTATCTAAACTGACGCGCTGTTAATTTGACTGACCAGTCCGTTTAATGGCTAACGCACCGTGGCTCTGTTCATCTGACTACGGCGAGGCAAAGTATGCGTCACCGTAACTGAGCGCGATCACGTCTGTGCTGTACACATAGCGTCCACGTATATGTGCCCGATGGTATCGAGAGAACACGCGTGATTTCCGTAAAAAGAAGCAAGTATATAAGAACGCACGGAGCATGCGGGACTGCGAACGACATGCGCTGCACGTTTACATTTATATATACTCGACAGTGTATCTACGCAGGATTGGATCCTGTTCATATACCCTCTCCCCTCCGAACACACACGCGCAATTCGTGCCTACTGCAGGCGCCATGCTGCAACCACGCTTTACCAAAGATAAGTGAAGATTTGTTCGGCGATATTTAAACCTCGGCAGTACTTAAAAGCCGCTGCGTGATCGCTTTGAACACAGCCGCGATGCATGTGGCAGCCTGGCAAGTAAGTTTTTTGTTAATTGATTGTACGCGGGCGAGGCGGTGGTCAACGATGGTGCACGCGAAGAAACGTTTTGTATACGTATCGCGAAAAGTGCCCAATTAGCTGGCAAATGAAACGAAGTTTTGCGATATCGGGCAGGATAAGCGAAGTGCAGTTGACGACGAAAAGGGATGTGCCGGCGGAAGCCAGGTTGGGTGTTTCCTGGAATACGTAAAGAGCTCACGTGCTGGAAAGACGGCAAGATGAAAGAAGGGGACTAGAGTCGAGGCAAAGGATGCTTTATCTAACAATTACAGAAACAAATTTGCACTCTGCGCGTATCGTTCGAACAAGAGTATACGGTGAATTTTTGAAACAATCCTGACAAAACTATGATACGCATCTAACAATTATTGAGTAATTTTATTATTAGCAACCATTACATTTCTGGAATCACCCGAAACTAATTAAGTTAGATTGAATGTTACGACTGGACGATGTAATGACAATTACATTACTATTACATTTGGACGGTAATGAAATTACCTTTGCACCGCTTTAACAAAAGGTCATCGTTCATGCAGTGATTTATGTGCATGCACTTCATTTACGTCACGCATTCAGTGAAATTAGCAGGTAAACGGTCGCGGCGACAACTTGTCCCTACGTTAAAGAAGCGTTCCTCTAACTAGTCTCGAAGCTTGCATGACCTTGCGTAACCAAAGAATAGTTGGGTGGCGGGAGGCCAGGGACCGCAGAAATCATGGCTTTTATAAAGGAAAGCCCTTTGTTTTGGTGGGACATGAATGCTTATTTGAAACCTCTGCACCGTGTTGAGAGAGCTGTCCGACACTCAGCAAAGCGTGCATCGTCGACTCCTCTTGTATGCAGTTTCGAGGGTTGTGACATTCCGAAAACGTTATTCCAGGATTCGTGTTCGGACGTTACGCGGACCTGTTGAATACATGTGGGCCTGTCACTCAGGTTAATTTGTATGTTATTTTTCCTTAATTTCCTCTTTCTGGTCAGTTTCTTAGGGCATAAGGGAAACGGACATGCCATTATTCAGACAAAAGTAATTGAGAAAGTAAGGACGAGTAATCTTCTCGAAATTACTCGCGTTTAAGTGATTCATAACGTTACTAAATTACCATCTCACAAAAACAATTAATCTTGTTACTCATTACAACAAACAATAATTGTTATTGTAATTTCGTTACTGCCAAATCAAGACGCCACAATCCCTGCACGCCGCCTCCGAGACTATCCTTCGCGCCTTGGATAGGCCAAATTTTACCGAAATGGCTGCCGAAATTTCGGCAGCCACTTCTGAGAAGCTTTCAAAAGGTATCCATTTGTCTATATATACGAAAAAATGAAATTCCGCACATACGCTCCTCTTAAAATAAGGATCGTTTACGCAGCCGACATATAGCGGTTCACCTGGTATGTGATTTGATATATGTCGTGATGCAACGGGCTTACGTAGACACGCGTCCGAGAGCTTGCATGCAGGCGTTCATCAACCTGCAAGAATATACTGTACCGCATCACGAAGTGTATATAGGCTCGGACACGCAAGTTTACGCAAGTCTTCTGATCAAAACCAGACCTGACACTCGGAGGCCCAGAGAAAATATGAAAAATGTCAGGTTGAGGCTACCGTAAGCTATATACCATTCCAGCCCGAAATGAAAGGTGGGGGGGGGGGGGGGACATTAAGAAGAGACTCTTTATCTCATTTAGCTTCACAGAATTGACACTATATAGGAGCATAAAACGACTAAAATAGTGGCCGTCGTGGCCTCAGTGATGCTCCTTCTTTGTTTTTTGTGCATGTTTCTCTGCGGCAAAAGAACAGAAAGGAATAATAATAATTCATCCAACAAAGGATACCTGACCTAAATTTTGCCTATCACAAGGCACTTTTCTAGCACTGGTGAGCACTTAAGAAAAATATTTACAACATCGCTCAAAATTTATCCGTCGTTCATTTCTCTAATGCACCAGTGTAATATACTGTTTGCCATCGTAACGGAGAATATTGTAGTTGACATGGAGGAGGTATGCTGGGTAATGTTGCGTGCCTCACTCAGTTAATAATGAAGTTTGCTTAAGCCGTCCCAACCCACCCACAGCTGAGCAAATGTGAAAGTATAATAAAGAAGTCCACGTGGTCGTAGACGCAGCTGATGTGGCTGACGCAAGAGGAAACAGCGTATATGCCTAGCAGTTCAAGGCAGTAACAACGTCCAGCTCGCGAGCTCCACTTGCGATGCGCTGGCGATACGGCTGCAGGGCTGTGCACGGCGTGCTTCTTCTTCATTACAAAAGCTATATAAGCGTCTGCATGCAGTTGACTACCCTGAAAGAGGAAGGAAAGGGAGCGACCATTCACAGCAAGACTTGCTGCTCTCCTTCAGTCGCAGCTAAGGGCAGTCAATTGGACGCAGAGGCATAGGTTTTTTTTTTTTATTTTCTCGGATGGGGGTGGGGAGTCTAGCGCCTATGGCACTCGGCTGCAGATCCGAAGGTCGCGAGATCGAATCTCGGTCGCGGCGGCTGAATTTCGATGGAGGCGAAATGTTGAGGCCCGTGTGCTGTGCGATGTCAGTGCACGTTAAAGAACCCCAGGTGGTTGAAATTACTGGAGCCTCCACTACGGCGTCTCTTATAATCACATAGTGGTTTTGGGACGTAAAACACCAGAAAACAATCGGGTGGGGAAACACCATCACCAACCATGGCTTCACCATGTCCGCTATACAGTATCCATCATCGCTATGGAAGACACTGTATCATAATCGAGGAGGCTTTAAAGGGTCTGTTTACCGCTCGGAACATTCTTTTTCGGTTGTGGTGAAAATGAGAAGATCGTCTCCTATATTGATGGAAACGAGCGTGCCCCAGAGAAAGGTATAATATTTTTAACTTGGACCTGAAAGTCATGAAAAATGTTACCAGTGGAGCCATCTTCGGTGATGAGTGTCAATCTACAACTGTAAGGAAAAACGAAGTACCCACGCAGGTTTAATTAACCTGCTCAAAAGCAAAATTTTATTACTTAGCATTGTATTTTACACCCATCCGGTAGCGTTCTTTCACGACGGCGAGTGACTCTCATTTTCAAATCAATATTTTGCTAAAGCCCAGTAGCCAGTGTTGTCGGCGTTCCTACATATACAGAAGGGGTGAACACGAAGACTGAAAAATTCCGTTTTAAAAAGTTCAACTCATTCTCCAGCGAAGCCGCTGCAAGCGGGTACACTACGAAGATTAAAAAAAAAAAAAGGAATCGATGGAGCACGCTAGAGTCACTTTAAATTCTTTGATCATAACGGTGGATGATGGCTGACGCTGGCCAAGATCTTTCAATGGAAAATCTAAGCCAATTCAGCGATTCTTGCCACGCACCGAGTCTCTTCACGACAGCGTCCCCGATACAGTGAATACCACCACGCCGCGACAACAACAACAAAAACGACACAGTGTATTCTATAGAGCGCTAATAACGAGCTACTTTTCGCGAAACACAACCTAAGCGTCGCCCTTCCTCGTCTTTTTCCCCGAACACTACGCGAGACGCGCTTAATTGCTCGCCGTTATACGATGCCCGTGCTTATGGCGAACCGACACTCACCCCCTTCCCCACTAACCCTTTCTCCCTGCGCGACAGACAGCGTGTCTTGCGTACGAGCTTTTACACTCTGTCGCAGTAGTTCAGTGCAGCCAGAGTCTTTCAATGGTGCAGCAGAGCCGAGCTGCCGCGACCGCCGAGCACAGGTTCACGCGAAGTGCGATGTAGTGCCAGTGTTCGGAGATGCATGCTTCGGCCACTTTCGCTGCACGCATTCACAGAGCTCGCAGCTAGCAGACGACAGTGCGCGGAGGGATATATTTAAGATGTGTTCGTCTTCCAGATCGGTCAACCCCTACAAAAATGCCATATATGGCGATATCAGGAATTGCGCATATCTGGCTATATATGGCACGTGTCCGTATGTGGCCTTATTTGCCCAAATCGTGACAGAGGCATATATGGCAATATGGCTTCACGAGGAATGTCATACATTATTCTGACACGTATCGGCCAAATGCGACCACGTACGAACATGCGCCATGTATAGCCATATGTGTTTCCATATATGCATGCCTGACTGTATATGGCGCGCGTGTGTACGTGACCGTATTTGCTCAGTACGTGTCATCATACATTACATTCCTCGTGTAGGTCTTTTATAGCCGCATATGCCTCTACCACGATATGGGCCAATAAGGCCACATACGGACACGTGCCACATATAGCCAGGTATTCCCAATTCCTGTTATCGCCATATATGGCATTTTTGTAAGAGGCCTGTAGCTTCCGTAGTGCTGCACGTAACTACAGAAACAAAGTGTACATCACCAACGAGAAAGGGTGCGTGCGCTTCTCGGAGCCACGCTCGTCCATTTTCCACGGCAGCTTGGAGGCGACGGCGGCGCCGCGCCTCGGACAAGACTTGACGACCGCAGTCGACGCCGCCGAGCGGCGACATCGGATCTCCAAACGATGGCCCATCACTGGATACTCCCTTGCAGCCCTTATGCCTTCGCGAGAATACTCTGAACGAAAGGACTCCGCTGACACGGCGGCGTCATTACGAACGGGCTAACGGGAAGGGAAGGGCTGTAGCGCGTGCCGCGACCAGGCATGCCCACTCGAGTTTCTGCGAAAAGAGCGGCGGCAGCACCCGATTCGCGTGTAAGCGACGGTGAATGAGGCGTGCGTGTGTCTGGCGAAGAGAGTTTATATGTCTGTTTGTCACTTCTGTGAACGTGTCTTAGACCTACTATGTGACCCGAGAATCAATCTATGTGTCTGTGCTGCCGTCTTTGTGTGCATAAGTGTCCATAACCTCTGTCGCGGAACTTTTCCTGAATGTGTTTTAAATGACTATGACGGGACAGTCGCGACGTAACCTGCGTCAATGTTCCAATAAGTTACTTCCTCGAAGATGTAGTCACCAATTCTTGCAATGTAAAAGTTATCTGTGTATACCTCTGTTTACAGCAAACGTATTTCACAGGCGGTTTGGTTTAGTCGGTACGGTAATTTTCGTTTCTCGCTTCGCCATCTCGTCGTTCGAGTTAGCTTGCACAGTTGCTGCTGCGGAATCCCACTCGCCGAAGTCGGTATATGAAATGTCAATCAAAGGACAGCTGCAGCAGTGCAGCTCACACCACGCAGCAATGATGACTCATCACTGTAAGAACATCCATGACCAACCACCTATACTTTCGAAGGGCGTGACATTGTACAGTTGCGGTAGGAGGGACGATTGTTCGTTGTACATGTGATTTTTTTTCCGTTTCAGAGTGCCCATAAAAGGACTTCCATCGCTGGACAGTGTTCGCAACCACCGATTTTCAAAAGAATCCGAGGGAACTGGCCAAGGCCGTCCTCAGCGCAGAAGGTGTTGAGCGCGCATGCGCTGCTTCTATGAGAGTAGGTGGGCAAGACTGAGGATTGTCCTGCACCACACCGCATTCCTATTATTATGTGCAGTTCTTTTGTTGTTGTTGTTTCCGATTTATTGCTTTTTCGTTCGTGTTTTCTTCTTTTCGTAATTTCCATTTATACTACTTTTCCCAAGCACGGGACGGTCAGCCTGTCAAGTTAAAGCTGCCCTGTACCATCCCGCACAGGGCGGCGGCAGCACTGTGCGGGGCGGTTCTACGCCTTCAGAGTCTTGTGGCACTAAGCGCTGGCTAACTTCCCTGTCTTTCCTTATTGGTACTACGAGAGGTCAATGCGAAAGTAACGCAGCTTCCCGGTTGTCGATGCGTTAATAGTTGGATCGACGAATACATGTCTGAATGATTCACAAAGGAGTACAAGCTCGCTTTGTTTACGCTGTAATATAGAGTATAACAGAGGGTTCAAAAAGATTTAGGTTGTATAAACAGACGTCACTGTTTGATTATTTTTCTGTCTCATCTTTTAAAACTATTTTTGCCACCGTAATTACTCTATGCTTCAGCTTACGCGTCCCTCCAAAACATCTACCTGTGTTTATTTTTTGTTTTTCATTTGCTTTAATTATTTTTACCATCGTAATTACTCTATGCTTCAGCTTATTCGTTCCCCCAAAACATCTACCTTTCTTCTTTTTTTATTCAGCTTAACACTTTCCGATTTCTATACCTTATTTCAACTTGCTCAACATTATTGAGCGATTGTAGTGTCTTTCATTTTTTTCTAACTATCTTGCTCTTAGCCAATCCCCCAGGGTGGGTGTGTGCCATCCTATTTGGTCTACATCTTCATCTGCCATTTTTAGGCCCATACGCTGGTCACCACATGACCAGACTAGGATCTTTCTAATGTATTCTTTAGTAAGTCTACAGGAGATGTTGGGCATCGAACCCCATATCTTGCCGATGGCGCATGAGCGCGAAGTGCAGACAGCGCATTCCAGTTTCCTTTAAGGATGAAAAAAAAAATTATAAATTAATAAGGGAGGTGGGGGGGTTGAAGAGGGGTGACACCTAACTGAAGCCACTTACGAAAGAGCCGTGTTTACAAAATAAAGCTTTAAAGTGTCGAATTCAATTGTCATCAGGGAGCAAACATGGCGCACAGTTGCATTCTCAGGATATTTGCTAACCTTCGGAGGGAGCACGAGGAAAGAAGAAAACAGAAAGGGAGGGGGGTTAACCAGAAAAGGCATCCGGTTGGCTGCCCTACGCTGGGATAAATGGGAAATGGGACTGGCAAAACTAAAGAAAAGGGTAAGAATGAAACAACGAATGGGTGCGCTAACACGTATAGAACTACCCCTCCAGTCAAGGCGTTCGCACAAATCCGTCGTCCTCAACAAACACAAGAGTGCTTTCAGTGTTTTGTGGGCGGAATCTCCGTATGTGCGAAAGGTATAAGCACGGAGAAAGAATTATCCGTCTGTATATAGGTAAGTTATATAGCTAAGCATTTCCTATACCTTTTTGCTGTCCCAGACCAAAAAAAAAAAAAAAATGTGGGCGGTAAATAGGAACCCAATAAATGTTTTTTTCTATAAATGTGCATATAAATACTCCCAGGACACGTGACATTGCTTTCTTTGTCCACTATATGCTGTACTAAGATTTCTGGCTAACCTCCTCTGTCTTTTTCCCTTTTCCTTCCTTCCTACAAACCATTAAGTGCATCTTCCATTATAATACATGAGCGCGGTTAAAGAAGCCCGCCGGGAACAGACTTTCTGTGTGTCGCGTATATCCTTGGAATTGTTGTTTAGACATTCTATAGAACACAGCTGCGACAAATGCTCGTTACATTGGAAATCGGGGCAAGGTCTATCTTTCTGTGGAAGAAGTTCTATCGTATCCATACCTGTCACTTGCAAAACTGCCGCTATGTAATGACGGGCATTTCGACACCGCGTGATAAGACGTCAGAACTTCTCAAATTTATAGTGCCTTGGTGAATTTCTAGGCAAATCGAATCACACTGACCGTTACAGGACTCTCAATGCCATTCTAAAACGGTGATATAATATAGTTAAAGACTCTGGAGTACATTTACAAGAATTTAAAAGAAAACGCAGAAATAAGAACAGAGCCAGGTTACCCAAAAGGCTTGGGTCGGAGGGGGGCTGTACTGCGATTTATTCCCGTCGATTTTTCACCCTGCTAAGGTGCGGTTGCGGCATTAGTTTTACGGCATTGGATGTTACCATAACGAAGCACCCGCATGAAGCTGTCGGCCGCGGATCCCCGCCCATCTGAAAGCGCATCGAGTGCATCATCTTTCCAGCTTACAAACGGCGCGCAGCGGGTATGAGTCGCCATCTATCGGCAGAGGCGCGCACTAGGGCCTGTTTTCGCGCGATCAACTCGATGCGAGAGGCCCGCATGCTTGGGCAACGAGAAAATAAACGCTCTACCTACGAACCGCGGCCCATAGTTTGAACTTGAAACTACTGGTTCGTGCGCAAGCACATGGTGTTCACTAGTCGGCTTACGGCGTTCCAAAACTCGGCAGACCGAAAGGTGAGAAATCTTTTTCCCATTGTCTCCATTGCGTCTGATCAATCGACGCTGTGGTATATCGGTGTCTGTGGCCGAGAAACAAATGCTGGATTGTGTTGTTTGAATTTAACTACGCGCAAAGTGACCTTGTGGAAGATCTTTGCCTTGTGCTGGCGACAGTGGGCTACACCAGTGCCTGCGTTGGAGCATACGTACGCAACGTCCAAATCACAAACGTCGTGTTCTGAAGTCTCAACCTTCAGAGAGCAAGCCTGCTCACTTCGGGAACAGAACTCAGCAAACATGCGTTCTCTGACAGTATAAGTTTAATTTTAACTGGCTTGTCGACAATACGCTGTACAACCTACACATACGCACTTATATGTGAAACGATAATTGTGATGTGTCAAAAAGAAAAATTGAGCGGCCATGCCATTCTGTGAAGATAAGTAGCCAGCCATGCTCTTTCGCTCGTCATACATGGTTTGACAAGGGTACACGTGTATAGTTATTCTTATTGGTTCGTAATCGTACCGACAACTTTGTGATTACTGTTATGTAGATATATTGGTTTTGGTTACAATTGGCGATTCTTGGTCAAATTTAAATCCATATATGCACGACCGTTGTCGAGTGATTGAGTTATGTGGCACTTCAAACCAAACTCTCTTAGCATAAATTTAAAGAACCCTTTCTTGTCCGGTTCATCGTCACGATCACCACCACCAGATCAACATTCTTGTGTTTTTCCAGTGTTTAAGTGTGTCTGTGAAACTAATGTCTCGAATTATCACCCAACTTCTCTTTTCTGCATGTGCCACATCAAAGACCTTTGAAGTGGTTCTTCACAAAATATTGTCTTTTAGTTGGAAAATCTGATTCATTCCTAATAAAGATTGATTTTTCGCTGGTTCCTCAACTATCACAGTTTATGCTATGGTTTCATAATGCAAGCCTCCACGCCTATATATCAGAAAAGGCAGGTTGACACCATTTACTCCAATCTTTGCAAACCATTCCGCGTATCGAACCACACTCGTTGCTTGTTGGTTAACCTACGCACTTTGATGCCGACTCTTCAGTTGCTAAGATCCTGCACAGCTGCTTTAATGATGTATCGTGTTTTGTTGCAGTAAACGGCCAAACGTATTCTCTGCATGATTCGACTATAGTGTGGTCCCTCGGGGGTTTGCGGTTGGCCGACTCCTCCTTTTTAATTTATGCAAATCAAGTTTATTCTGCCATTCGATATTCTTTCGTTTTGCACGCGATGACATCAATATACTTAAGGAGAGTCATTGAATTAACGATTGTCGCTTGCTGAAGTCAGACTTTTCTTTTTATGAATGGTGCATGAGAAATGACCTCCCTCTGAATGTGCACCTCAAGGACAAGAGTCATGAGGCTCACTCGCAAACCATCTGGCGCGTCATTTTCATACTGTGTCAGTTCTGTGTCATCGTGTAAGGTCTGTAAGAGCAATGATCTCGGTGCTACCTTTGACAGCACGTTACGCTTTTCTGCTGGCACCAAGTGTGTTGCTATATGGGGGTCTTCGTTCTCGCAGCTGTGTTAGCAGAATATCTACGAGAATTCAGTTCTCGTATACCCTTTCGCAAATTGTACACCGCAACGCGTCTTCTTGAGTATGCGTCTGTGAATCTGAATGGAACTTCCAGCAGCAACGCCAATCAGCGAGCTGAAAAAAAAAAAAAAAAAAAAACGTTCTATAAAAGTATATAACCGTCGCTTTAGCCAAAAAAATTAATAAACGTTTCTCACTGTGGCACCCTTGGCTTTCTGTCGTTACTATCACTTCACTGCCGGCGAAATAGTGCTGCTCTGTAATTTCTTTCAATATCATTCACGGCATCATACCCTGCCCTGTACTACTGAATTGGCTTAATTTTCGAATTCCGCGTTTGTTGACCAGAGAACAGGTCGTTTCACGTATAGCCGCCTGCGTCTGCCAATGCTCAACCGTCCATTACACCCTTTGCATTATTATTATTATTATTATTATTATTATTATTATTATTATTATTATTATTATTATGTCTCAATATTTTTCACAGCCTACCAGTCACTGTTTCCTTCACTTTTTCCTTTCGCCGTCTTTTTGCCTGCAGTGCGTATAGCTGTGTGAGCACAGTTTTATTTTTCGCTATCCTTCGGTATTCCTCGTGTTGTGCTTGTCGTGTTTCTGCCCACCGTCCTGATTTTTTTTTATCATGCATTTCTTGCTCTCTTCATTTGTAGTTTCTTCTCAAGACTGTCATTGTATTTGGCAAGTCAAACCACAGCAATTATTACTAAAACTGGCTTCATTGTGCTCTTTATTGTTTATTCCTAATTTTTATTCTTTTTAAATTATTTTTGCGCGTACCTGCAGAAGCACTATATGGTTGTTCCTGGATACGTTAATGCATAGATTGATTGATCGATTTATTTATTGATCGAATGACTGATTGACTGATCGATCGATTGATGAGCCGCGACGTGATTTAAGGCTTCTTCACTTGCGCCAGTTCGTCCTTCCATTATGCTTCCAGGATCATAGATCGTGGAAGCACAATGAACCATAGATCGCCCATCCATTAGACTCCAGATCAGCACAAGCCTCATTCTCTATTATTTCTTTTTGATGCACGAGCCCGAGAAGCACGGTTACGTAATGTGCGATTGTGAGAAAGCACTACATTCGAGATGTGCGAACAGTTTTTGTTCAAGGATAACAAAAATACTCGTAACCCTGCATAGTATATATACCCTCGCGTACAGACTCCAGGTAAGCCAGGTGAGCGTTTGGAGGCCGTCCTTCATGCGATGAATCGGTGTATTACGCTAGCGGTGGGCGTCTTGCGCACGCTTGCCTCACGGGTGCTCGGGTGTAAATGGCTCATTAGAGAAGTGCTCTATATGTGCAATGCGTGTAACGGCGAAAACCACCGCATCGCGTCGTTCGGTTGGGTACTCAGTCGCTTCTCATCACTGAATGAATTTTTTGTTTTTCTTTTTTTTAAGAGTTTGGTCCGCCATCACGGAATCGAAATAACGCAAGTGGCTGTAACTGACAATATAGTTAAGCCCTCTCCAAAACTTTTTGTCAGTTCATAGTTGAAAGAAGGAAGGAAATAGCAAGAGAGAGAAAGGCAGGGAGGTTAACCAGTGTAGGACAACCGGTATGCTACCCTGCACGGGGGTAGGGGACGGGGAGATTGAAAGGTGAAAGAAAAGGAGTTCATAGTTGAAGTGCCGGTATAGCACATGCAGGTAAATGCCTGATTTGATGCTATAAATATTCAAATTCTAATGCCTGTTTCGTTCCTGCATCCTTTGTATATAGGATAGAACTGTTGCGGATAGTCCGCAGCGGGAAATTGAGCCGCTGTGTTGTTTGCTTTAATCACGTGGTATTCAGCGCAACGCGCCTTTCGACAAGTGTGGATCTGCACATATTGATTTCAACAGGTCCAGCGTATGGCTGATTTTTTTATTTATTAAAATAATTTATTGTGTGGGCGTTTCCACCTGCAGTTGACCGATTTCGGGTAACTGTCTTTAAGGTGAAATCAAGATGTTGTCCAAGCCACCTTCAAATTTTGATCACTCACCGTTGTAGAATTAGCGCGTTTAGTAGAAGAGCATCTGTTTATATATATGTTTTCAAGTACTTTAAATCGCCACTTTAACAGACAAGTGCGATTGCTTTCTGCCACAATTTTTTCTCGCAACATGCCAACTGAGCTTGTGGAAGATCTTTGCCTTGTGCTGGCGACAGTGGGCTACACCAGTGCCTGCGTTGGAGCATACGTACGCAACGTCCAAATCACAAACTTCGTGTTCTGAAGTCTCAACCTTCAGAGAGCAAGCCTGCTCACTTCGGGAACAGAACTCAGAACATACGTTTCTCTGACAGTATAAGTTTAATTTTAACTGGCTTGTCGACAATAGGCTGTACAACCTACACATACGCACTTATATGTGAAACGATAATTGTGATGTGTCAAAAAGAAAAATTGAGCGGCCATGCCATTCTGTGAAGATAAGTAGCCAGCCATGCTCTTTCGCTCGTCATACATGGTTTGACAAGGGTACACGTGTATAGTTATTCTTATTGGTTCGTAATCGTACCGACAACTTTGTGATACTGTTATGTAGATATATTGGTTTTGGTTACAACTGGCGATTCTTGGTCAAATCTAAATCTATATATGCACGACCGTTGTCGAGTGATTGAGTTATGCGGCACTTCAAACCAAACTCTCTTAGCATAAATCTAAAGAACCCTTTCTTGTCCGGTTCATCGTCACGATCACCACCACCAGATCAACATTCTTGTGTTTTTCCAGTGTTTAAGTGTGTCTGTGAAAACTAATGTATCGAATTATCACCCAACTTATCTTTTCTGCATGTGCCACATCAAAGACCTTTGAAGTGGTTCTTCACAAAATATTGTCTTTTAGTTGGAAAATCTGATTCATTCCTAATAAAGATTGATTTTTCGCTGGTTCCTCAACTATCACAGTTTATGCTATGGTTTCATAATGCAAGCCTCCACGCCTATATACCAGAAAAGGCAGGTTGACACCATTTAGTCCAATCTTTGCAAACCATTCCACGTATCGAACCACACTCGTTGCTTGTTGGTTAACCTACGCACTTTGATGCCGACTCTTCAGTTGCTAAGATCCTGCACAGCTGCTTTAATGATGTATCGTGTTTTGTTGCAGTAAAAGGCCAAACGTATTCTCTGCATGATTCGACTATAGTGTGGTCCCTCGGGGGTTTGCGGTTGGCCGACTCCTCCTTTTTAATTTATGCAAATCAAGTTTTATTCTGCCATTCGATATTCTTTCGTTTTGCACGCGATGACATCAATGTACTTAAGGAGAGTCATTGAATTAACGATTGTCGCTTGCTGAAGTCAGACTTTTCTTTTTATGAATGGTGCATGAGAAATGACCTCCCTCTGAATGTGCACCTCAAGGACAAGAGTCATGAGGCTCACTCGCAAACCATCTAGCGCGTCATTTTCATACTGTGTCAGTTCTGTGTCATCGTGTAAGGTCTGTAAGAGCAATGATCTCGGTGCTACCTTTGACAGCACGTTACGCTTTTCTGCTGGCACCAAGTGTGTTGCTATATGGGGGTCTTCGTTCTCGCAGCTGTGTTAGCAGAATATCTACGAGAATTCAGTTCTCGTATACCCTTTCGCAAATTGTACACCGCAACGCGTCTTCTTGAGTATGCGTCTGTGAATCTGAATGGAACTTCTAGCAGCAACGCCAATCAGCGAGCTGGAAAAAAAAAAAAAACGTTCTATAAAAGTATATAACCGTCGCTTTAGCCAAAAAAATTAATAAACTTTTCTCACTGTGGCACCCTTGGCTTGCTGTCGTTACTATCACTTCACTGCCGGCGAAATAGTGCTGCTCTGTAATTTCTTTTCAATATCATTCACGGCATCATACCCTGCCCTGTACTACTGAATTGGCTTAATTTTCGAATTCCGCGTTTGTTGACCAGAGAACAGGTCGTTTCACGTATAGCGTTTCACGTTTCACGCCTGCGTCTGCCAATGCTCAACCGTCCATTACACCCTTTGCATTATTATTATTATTATTATTATTATTATTATTATTATTATTATTATTATTATTATGTCTCAATATTTTTCACAGCCTACCAGTCACTGTTTCCTTCACTTTTTCCTTTCGCCGTCTTTTTGCCTGCAGTGCGTATAGCTGTGTGAGCACAGTTTTATTTTTCGCTATCCTTCGGTATTCCTCGTGTTGTGCTTGTCGTGTTTCTGCCCACCGTCCTGATTTTTTTTTATCATGCATTTCTTGCTCTCTTCATTTGTAGTTTCTTCTGAAGACTCTCATTGTATTTGGCAAGTCGAACCACAGCAATTATTACTAAAACTGGCTTCATTGTGCTCTTTATTGTTTATTCCTAATTTTTATTCTTTTTAAATTATTTTTGCGCGTACCTGCAGAAGCACTATATGGTTGTTCCTGGATACGTTAATGCATAGATTGATTGATCGATTTATTTATTGATCGAATGACTGATTGACTGATCGATCGATTGATGAGCCGCGACGTGATTTAAGGCTTCTTCACTTGCGCCAGTTCGTCCTTCCATTATGCTTCCAGGATCATAGATCCTGGAAGCACAATGACCATAGATCGTCCATCCATTATGCCTCCCGGATCAGCACAAGCTCATTCACTTATTATTTCTTTTTGATGCACGAGCCCGAGAAGCACGGTTACGTAATGTGGCGATTGTGAGAAAGCACTACATTCGAGATGTGCGAACAGTTTTTGTTCAAGGATAACAAAAATACTCGTAACCCTGCATATATATATACCCTCGCTGTACAGACTCCAGGTAAGCCAGGTGAGCGTTTGGAGGCCGTCCTTCATGCGATGAATCGGTGTATTACGCTACCGGTGGCGTCTTGCGCACGCTTGACCTCACGGGTGCTCGAGCTGTGTAAAATGGCTCATTAGAGAAGTACTCTATATGTGCAATGCGTGTAACAGGCGAAACCACCGCATCGCGTCGTTCGTGTTGGGTACTCAGTCTCTTCTCATCACATGATGATGTTTTTTTTTTCTTTCTTTTTTTAAGAGTTTGGTCCGCCATCAACGGAATCGAGAATAACGCAAGTGGCTGTAACTGACAATATAGTTAAGCCCTCTCCAAAACTTTTTGTCAGTTCATAGTTGAAAGAAGGAAGGAAATAGCAGAGAGAGAAAGGCAGGGAGGTTAACCAGTGTAGGACAACCGGTATGCTACCCTGCACGGGGGTAAGGGGACGGGGGAGATTGAAAGGTGAAAGGAAAGGAGTTCATAGTTGAAGTGCCGGTATAGCACATGCAGGTAAATGCCTGATTTGATGCTATAAATAATTCAAATTCTAATGCGCTGTTTCGTTCCTGCATCCTTTGTATATAGGATGAGAAATGTTGCGGATAGTCCGCAGCGGGAAATTGGAGCCGCTGTGTTGTTTGCTTTAATCACGTGGTATTCACGCAACGCGCCTTTCGACAAGTGTGGATCTGGCACATATTGATTTCAAACAGGTCCAGCGTATGGCTGATTTTTTTATTTATTTAAAATAATTTATTGTGTGGGCGTTTCCACCTGCAGTTGACCGATTTCGGGTAACTGTCTTTAAGGTGAAATCAAGATGTTGTCCAAGCCACCTTCAAATTTTGATCACTCACCGTTGTAGAATTAGCGCGTTTAGTAGAAGAGCATCTGTTTACATATATATGTTCAAGTACTTTAAATCGCCACTTTAACAGACAAGTGCGATTGCTTTCTGCCACAATTTTTTTCTCGCAACATTGCCAACTGAGCTTGGAATGCGCAAGAGGTTTTTGCTCCCTTGATTGCACTTACCTATAATTTATGCACGAACCATCTATAACAATCTGATGCACAGCGACTCGCCGAAGCGTACCATTAAGGCTGACATGTAAATGTGTATAGAATGTAAACAACGTATTTTTCTCCGTGCTATATAAACTTAAATACCAATAAACATCTTATCACCCAGGGATTTATCCAGACTTTCTGGTTGGGAAGGGGGGTGGGGTGCTTCGTTTGTATAGGGGGCGTTTTGTAAATTCCTGCTATCACCCAGGGAAACGCTCCTGGGTGATAGAAGGAATTTACAAAACGCCCCGACAGTAAAACAGCGGCCGTGTTTACTGGAGATTCCTTATGATAAGTATACTTATAAAAGTATACTCAACCAATAAATTTGGACGTCAGCGTAGAGCAGTGCCTAAATGGCAAGCAATATGCACTTAAATCGTACTTTATAAAAGCTTCGCGTGCAGTACACATCATGCGGCTCTGATCATTTTTCTCGCAGTTTCATTGTTAAATAAATTGAAATGTATAAAAAAGGAAGAAAGTTCATTAAATCGGTTCCACTTATGCTATGCAGTCCGCTCGTGTCCAACCGCTAGCGCTAAAGGAATTCGGGCCAATGGATGTTTCGAAAGTGCATGTGTAATGATATCTGGACATTATAAGTGAAGGGAGGGCATGTATCACACCACTAGTGTGCTGGCCGAGCACAATCACGGTCTGCATAACCTAAGAACCGGAACGAAATGACATCCAGCGACAAACGCCGTTCGATGGGCCAAAATTGGCGGCTACGCCTATATATATACGCAGGAGAGGTCGTACATAATTGCACCTTCCAAAGTGGCGTTAACTAAGCGGACCTCACGCGCGCCTTTAATTTATGTGGTGTACGTGACTGGAGACCCTTCATGAAGGTGACCAATGCACGCGTGAGCCAATCACTTTTATATAGGAACAGTTTGTCAAAAGCCCATATTGGAAGCACGTTTAAACGAGAGATATATGCATAAACTTGTACGATTTGTTTAGATTCTGCTGACGACGCTGCTTATGAGCCTCCCTGCGTGCAAGACAGAATACGCATATAGACAGCTGCGTTCCCAACGGCCACTGAGTGAAAACGAACAAATGGCAGCAGAAACAGACGAAAAAAAAAAAAAGTGCTCGCAGCAGACGACGGCGTCTTTCCATCCCTCCACCATAAATCGCCTACGCCACTTGTGCCCGCTTGACGTCGCTAATGGTTTTTTGCCTGTTCTTTCCGCTGCCTAAATGTGTGTGTGTGTGCCGTTCACTCCCACTCGGTTTCGAAGAGGGGGGGGGGGGGGGGGCGTATGTACGCCTCGTTGTAAGTGGACACTTCGCTAATTCGCTAATTTGCCTACGTCCATTTTGATCCTTTTTTTTGCCTTTCTCTCATATTCGTTCAACGTTTTCGAGCTGCCTGTAGTGTCTTCGTGGCCAACGCAGCCACACCGCACTTTTCTTCCTCACTTCGTTGCACGCACGCTACTTGCTGGAGAAAACAATAAAAAGAAGAAAGATGGCCGTCATGCTACCGCTCGTGTGTAGGGTCGAGGAGGAAGGAGAGGACGTAATAGGCGGTTACGTCCAAGTCGATAGCGGAGTTTTGTGCGGTGATAAATAGGCGAAGCCAGCGGTGAGTGCTGCGCGTCGAGAGCTCGGCGGAAAACGGTCGCCCCTCGAGCGACGCGGCAAGGCACGGGTGACCAAGAAAGCACTGACGGTATAAGGTTGCCCGTTGCGTGCATGTACTTTCCTTTATCCTTTTAATGTTATTTGTAGCTTCGCTCCTTCGGCGCGTGCGCTCTCTCACGCACAAAGCAGTTTCTGGCTTCCGAAGAAATGGTTTCTGTCTGCACAGCATTCGTCACTCGCATGATCGTTCCGTTTTGCTATAGCGCATTGCATGAAGCCGCGCGTGCAAGGTGTCCTCTACTACATGCTGACGGGGCATCATCGTTTGTGTGTGTGTGTGTGTGTGAGAGAGAGAGAGAGAGAGAGAGAGAGAGAGAGTGTGTGTGTGTGTGTGTGTGTGTGTGTGTGTGTGTGTGTGTGTGTGTGTGTGTGTGTGTGTGTGAGCGAGTGTAGACATGCATATTAAGGAGCCCCTCACGAGAGGCGTTCTACAGCAAGATTGCGAGGCTTATAGCGCATGAAACACAGTGACGAGGAAAGACGCGACACACACAGGCGCAAACTTGCAACAACAATTTCATAAGCCTCACAGTGTCATACCAACAAGCCCAAATCACTGCTTTACTATAGCAAGCAAATTTTCCAATTGGTCCATAGACCATAGAGCATTTTCGGAAGGAACGCGGTCATCAGAACCATCAAGAAGAAGACCATTCGAAAACTAACTACTTCCTTGCCATTTGCCGGAGCACTTCGTCCCATCCGAGGAGGCAGCCGTCGGAACGCCTCTCGATTGGTTCGGACAGATCGACGCGCTCTCAACATCACTGTGACTGACGTCACATACCGAAGCGCCGGCACGGAGCGTCATTCCTTCTCTCTTGGAGTGCGGCGCCGGCGAGAAGAGTGAAGGAAATTCAGTTTAAAATTCGCGCTCTTCGCGCAAGGTGTAACGATGTGATTAACGGCACACATGGTCGTAAGCGGGCGTCATATTCACGTCCACTTGTCAGCTCAAAAAAAAAAAAAAAAGCCTGGCCCGATGAGGAGCCTTTAATAGTGTCCTCCGTCCCCTCGGACAAATGGGAAAGATTCTGGTGGGCACCACACGATTGTCGCCTCGTTTGTGGCCACACATGGCTGAACCTTTCGCGATGGGTACACACTGCGATATTCACGTGAGCGCGCATGCAGCGCTTCTTGTGTACCTTATATAAATGCACAGCGAGCGTGAGCTCGCTTGCCTCTTCCGTGCACACGGTGCCGCAGCTAGCAGCTTGCCCGCTAAAGCTCTTTTTTTTTTTTTAGTTCTTTCCGGCAGGTATGGGAGAAAGCAAAAATAAAAACTGACGACTGAAGTACGTGTACAAGGGGAGAGAGGGGTGTTCCTAATGGTTCCGATGCGTGCGAGGAAGGCACGGCTGTACTTAAGTGTCATTCCTTTGTGTTGCGCTACGCGCTTCGTAGTCTTCCGAGTGCGGTAATTGTTTCTACCGATGCAGAACAACTCGCGGCGGCTCCGTGCGGCGCAGAACAACTCGACTGAGCAGACGAACTGTTTGCAAACGAGCGCGCGCGCATGCGCCTCGTTTCGGGACACTAAAGAAATAAAAAAAAAAGGATGAAAGGTTATTTTTCTTCCTCGTAAAGCAGCGAACGTATAGATCAACGCTGTACACTCTCTCCTTTTGTTTTGTTTTTGGTGTATGTGTGTATGTGCACAGCGAGGGATCTTGCGCTACGACGGTGGTGTACACCACGCACGCGGGCGTGTGCACGCACGTATGGAAACAACGGTCGCGCCTGGTCACGTGACGATGGCTTGACATCGTTGGGCGCGCGACGCGCACCACCCTTGACCGTGTCTACGCAGCGTGAAGGACGACACATAGCGCTTCTCTGTTCGACAACGACGTCCTCTCCCAAGTGCGACGAGAGAAGAACAAATAAAATAAAAATAAAAAAGGAGAAGGAGGAAATGCAGGCGGAGCATGCGAGGTGCCCCTGAGAAATATGGCCGGCAGAAAAAGAAGATAAGAACTAAAGATAGCATCACGATTGTCCATACGATTATCATCCCACATTGTTATACGCGTTAACCAAAGTCTTTAGTCATAGTCGACATGCGTTTCTGCAATGGAAAGCGTGAACATATGACATCGCCTCGAGTACTCAATGCAGTACCATATACGTGCGCAATTTAAGGGACAGGCAACCACTGAGAACTTGAGATGACGTCACTTATGGAAAGCTGATGATATATATATATATATATATATATATATATATATATATATATATATATATATATATATATATATGAGAGGTCAAGAATCACGTACCATTAGCAGATAATTAGTGATGAAGTGTGGTCTATGGCTAACAGAACAAATAGGTCATGATTGCCGTCAATCACTTGGCAACCTTGTCATCAGCGTCAAGATTAACGATGTAAGAAAACAACTTCGCTGTTGCTACCGCAGCATATATGGACAACATCACAAACATAAAAGAGCACAGACGCTAGCAAGTGACTCGGGGACAAGCAAAACTATCAGTTTAGATAAACGGTAACAGTCTTACGTACTGCAGTGAGAGGCAGGTTTCGTAAAAGGGCAGTCCAAGACAGACAGACAGACAGACAGACAGACAGACAGACAGACAGACAGACAGACAGACAGACAGACAGAAGATAGATAGATAGATAGATAGATAGATAGATAGATAGATAGATAGATAGACGCCCCCGTGCCCGTACTAAAGCATTTTCTGCTTCGTTTTTTCCCAGAGCAGCAAGAGACTGGAACGGCCTTTCCCACGACATCGCCACAATCACCTGCCCATCAAGCTTTGTGCATAAGCTATCAGAATTAACTACATAGTCATCATTGTGACAATATCGTCATTGTATATGAACCCACCCCTTATGTAATGCCCCGCTGGGGTCTTTAAGGTAATAAAATGAAATGAGATAGATAGATAGATAGATAGATAGATAGTAGATAGATAGATAGATAGATAGATAGATAGATAGATAGATAGAATAAGATCAAAGTTAGAATACGCATCTCCCATCTGGAATCCACCCGAAGTTGGCCTCACAAATTCTCTAGAAATCATTCAAAACCGTGCAGCTAGATTCATTCGTGCTTCGTATTCATATGACGTCAGTGTTTCATCCCTCAAAACTGAGTGTAGCTTATCATCTTTGTCTTGTCGCCGACGCATTGCAACCCTCTCGTAGATAGATAGATAGATAGATAGATAGATAGATAGATAGATAGATAGATAGCGGCTAAACCAGAACTAAGAGGTCGATTAGATAACTTTTGGGCTGCTGGCTTGGCTCGGCTATCTGCACGATAAGAGAACCGTGGCCAGCCATACATGGCGCACTCGTTTGGTAACGAGCGTGGTAAGAATGGTATAGAGAACAACGCAAACTTATAATGTCTCCGAGTCTTTATTTTCAGAAGCCTCGGTTGAAGAGTTTGCGCTCCTACGCACAGGACCACTTGTGAATTTGATCCCAGGTTTCTTATAAATGCCAAATAGGCGTGACTATAGGTCCATATACTCATCGCCTTACGATATTCTCCAAGTCTCACGCGCTGTTCATTTCAGTGATCATTTGCGCCAGCCTATTCCAGAAAGCCGATCACCTACAAATGTCGGGCGGCGTGATCCATGTTTAAGTAATTGCTTCAATTCTCTCATTTCCTGGCACAGTTGATTGTTTGATTCCACGGCACGGCAAGGACGTTGTGTGGCGGAGCCTGCGCTATGGGCTAGCACTAAAGGCTTGTGCACTGTGTGAATTTTATAAACACGCCCCCCGGTATATTAAAAGAGTAACGTGCCATTTGAAAACATCATCATACGTCATCGTGCCAGCTATATGGAAAGCTTCTCCGCCTTGCGGGAAGGGGCGAGCACACGATACGACGATTCTCTGGGCTGAATGAGAACGAACAAAAAGACCCGAAAGTACACTCTCGCGAGATTTCGCGAATCGACATAGGACGCATGCACAGCAGAAGGGGAGCCTAACGAAGCAAGAAATAAACTCAATTTGTGGATCTCGCGGTTTATCGAGTCGACATAGCGAATGCTGGGAAAAGTGGTTTGATGTTAGCCGATGTTTAAAGTGGTCGTGAAACGTTTCCTGATAAGTTTTTAGGAATAGTGTGATCGGATTGCACCATCTGCGTTGATTTACAGCCATAAAAGCACGGTTCCGATTTGACAGCGCACTCTCCCCTCAACTCTGCAGCTGACGTCATGTTAATCGCCACCACGCCCTCCGAGATACGAGCTCTTTCGGAGGCCAAGGAAAAACAAACTGCGCCCCAGTCTTGCGGCCGTACGGCGGCAACACACGGGGTGCAATATATTTCCTTACTTTCTAAGTTTCAAATAAATCTGTTTGTCTTGCAAAAGAAAGTGAGCAATATGTTTACGTTTTTAAACGTCTTATGCTGACGAGCCACTGAATAGTGCCTATGCTGGCCTGTGGTGTCGCATGGTGGTTTCGGGAGCACAAGAAAGTTAGGATTTCAAGCGGGCGTCATTAAGTGTAGACAGAATATTATGCTGAAATATTTCGGAATCAGGATATCGGATGCCCATTGAAGCAGTGATAATAATAGCAGGGCAGTTCCACATTCTCTTCACGACCCCTTTAACACATCTGAGAACCACGGGATATATTCAGATGGCTCGTAATAACAATATAGCCAACATATCGTTCCGATTGGTAACATGTTCGAAGCTGAACAAGCCCCGCCACAGTGAGTTCGCTATGTGTGCTTTTGTGTTACTATACTCAGCTGCCTTTTCGTGTTAAAGAAATAAAACAGTGTGAACGCCCCCATTATATATATTTTTCAGTTGCTTAATAGTCAAACATTACTTTCCAAAATTAGCAGAAATACTCGTCCCCACAGTTTGTTAAACACTTTTTCTTTCCATATGAAAACCGCAAGAAATGCCATCATATATCTTCATTTTATTTTCCTCAAAGACCCCTCGAGGGGGTACTACATAAGGGGTGGGTTACATAAGGGGTGGGATTTTTATTTTGTATTAGAGTTTCTTTGTTTTTCGTAAAACAAACCCCATAAGTCGGGTAATCGGGTGCGCCGAGCGAGAAACATAATGTCGCTAGGTTCTGGCGCTATAAAAATAAAGAGAAATAAAGTGAAAAGACCCCTGACGGCAACGAGCACCTCAGCAGACACGCACCAGGATTCCCATGTCAGTATTCGCAAAGTGCGTGCGTGTCATGCTGAACCGTCACACTTGGGGGCATATACTATAGAGGCACTATATATCCCCAGAGATCCGAATAAATTTGCGGGAAGCTCTTCATAAAGCGCGGCGCAACAGCATTTGTCAAGTTGTGAATGTGGGAGAGAGTGTGCCGACGAAGTGCAGAGGAAGAGGGGGGGGAGGGGGTGTTCGCCGCGGGATTAGGCAGTCGAGAACAGCTGGGAGTGAAAGAGAGAGAGAGAGAGAGAAGGCATTAAGCCGGGCACGGAGGAGAGGAGGCTGATGCAACGCGGCGTTACAGCGGCTGCACACGGCGACACGAAGAGCGGTGCCGTCGCCATGGCAACTGTTCGTCGCCGCTCGAGTTCTGTATTATTGATTGGCGGCCGCAGGCCGCCAATGAAAAGGCGCGGCTAGAGGCACCGCACCTCGCGGCGACAAAAAGATGGGCGACGCGGCCGGGAGTCATGCGCCGCGCCACCCGTTTTTTATATGCCTGCGCAGTTGTCGCTAGGAGTTATTTCTCTTCATTCATTCTTACCAGGCGATATACTGTGTTATTTTTTTTCTCTTATTGTGGATTATCGTTCGCAAAAGCAGCAAAGGAGCTGAGAGCTCTTTCATATCTCGACAAAGCGTACGTCCGTGTGGCGACAGCTGTTATATATAGGTCGAGCTGGTTGAAATGTGATGTGTCGCAGGCCTTCTGCCAGCGAGGAGTGGAATGTACGCGTTGTACGGATTCAAGCGTCACTGTGTAGTGCTTGTGCGTAGCGCACATGTGGGACGTGACAAGCTTCAAGTAGCAGCTGTAGCTTACGCTCCGTCTCTATGCGACCCTGCATATACTGCTTCACTGCGCTAAGTCCTACTTGCCTGCTCCTATCTCTATATAACAAAGCGGGAGAAAACTTATTTCTGCGGATCTCGTTATAGATTTCTTACTAAATGACATATCTACCATGAGAGGGAGAATTTCCACCCACTCATTTGAACGTCACAAAGCTACAAGGAAATGCATTCGCGTTTCTCAGAAGATGAAATCTTCTTGCTTGACGAAAAATCTGTTCCGGTCCGGACTTCCAACCGGGCACCAACGGCTGTCATATATATATATATATATATATATATATATATATATATATATATATATATATATATATATATATATATATATATATACACTTACTATTAAACTGAATGTCCTATTGTGATTGGCATTTCAAAGTAACTATGATATGAGGTAGCTTCATACTTTTCGCTTCTTGCCAACTCCCCAGGTTGGTATGTGCCAGAGTAAAGGGCACAACAACAACAACAACAACAACAACAACAACGACGATGCACTGCAACGCCGCGGTGCCGTGTATCGGAAATACGCTGTGGACGAGAGAAAGAGAAGCTGAGACAGAGAGTGAAAAAAGAAAGAGGTACACAGAGAGGAGAAAAGTAAAGAGAAGGCCTGCATAGTGCAAGAAGAGTTGGGTGTAGTTTTCCTAAAGAATCGCTTCTCCCTTGCATTGCAATGCTTTGCTAAAACCCCGCAGCTCCGCCGGTCAAGGGTGTTCGGGATAGAAGAGACTCGCCTAATTTTTTTTTTTTTTTTATGGGGGAAGGGAGCTGCGTATTGCTCCTAAAGGTTCTGAAAGGCGTAAACAAAGTACATACAGAACGCTCCTAAACGCGCAGTGGAATATCGTTGGCACAATCTTGACGGGAACGGGGAATTGTTCCCAATCGCATCAATCGCATGATTACGGACTGCGCCTGTTGGGTATTAGCCAGGTATAAAAAAAAAAATAGGAAACACATACAGGAAACGTATAAAACGATTACGTATCAACGAGGTTTCACTGTACGACACTGCCCAGTGCCGATATGTTTAAGTGCGAACTACAGAATAAAAACAAATGATATGAATGTGCTTCCGCAAAGGTTCCTACAAGTTTCTACGGAAACTCTTTCAACTGTGTATTTCAGCAGGTACTAGCAGTGTTTCGAAATGAAGCGGTATATATGACCGCAAAGGGAGATTAGAGTTAGGTTGGGTGGATGGCAACATTAACAATGACGGCATTCCTTAGACGGTGTTTAATACCTTGAGAGCCACTCGACATCTTCCATGTGGTAAGCGATCTGCGCTTGCACTTGCCAATTGCAAAACGAAAAGAAAATCAAAATAAATAAAAATCAGTAATAGAAAAGCAAAGAGTAAGATAAGATAAAATAAAGGCAAGCTCGTGGCCATTACCTTCGACAAGGACATCTTGAAAACGCCAGCCTTACAGCCATACAAAAGCTGTTCACAAATATTGTCTCACCGAAGTTATATATCTGCGTCGTCAAACCATGCATACATCTCTCAGGAGTCGTCGGGACTGATCGCATGAAGATGCGGACACGAGTTATGCAAGTAGTACGAAAACATGCCCTCCACATGCTTGTATCTAGGGGCTATAGAAAGAATTTTTTTTTTGTTTTTTGATAAAGGTAACTACGAAGTCAAATCAAATAAGAACAGTATTTTATCTCAACAAGTGAAAGGAAGTGGCGAGAAAAACGTATTCAAGCCGGTTGCACGCTGCGAAAACCGTGGAAACAGCGAAGCTGTGCCGAGATGGCAAAATTAATTTTAAGTATGTGGGTCGTTTGCATTAGGTCCGCCTTGCTCTCACACCCACGGTATAGCACCCCTCCCCCCCCCCTGGCAGCTTGTCTTCATTTTCCTTTCAGTTTTTGGTGATTTCTTATATTCTACACAAGGGAAGTGGCCATGGTACATCTTAGCCAAAGGTAACTGATAAAGTAACGAGTAATTTCCATCAGATTACTCGCTTGAACTAATGCATTACGTTACTGAATTACCAGCCCTCAAAAGTACGTTTCATTACGTTGCTCCTTACAGAAAAAAATTTGATTGCTGTAATTTCATTGCTATAGAACATTACTGCGAGGTCTGAACCTGTGCTTCTTTCGTTAATCGTGACATGACCGGCAATGTTGTCAAGTTCGCTATCATGTATCACTATTTATTTATTTATTTATTTATTTATTTATTTATTTATTTATTTACCTGAGGCCAATAGTGTGGGTAGTGGGCTGAGGTCAGGACTGGGTCGCCTTTTCTCTTTTGCGTCACAGCGGCAGACGGGGACGGACATGTTGCACACTGCAGCTTTTTCCCGCCGTACGTTACACATTTTGACAATGAGGAGCTCTGCGATATACGTCTATGACAGCGTAACACAGGTATAGGCGCTTTACGAAGGAAAATGAAACATAGGTTTGGAATTCCTTTGAAGCTTCGCGACAAATAGGGATGGATGAAAATTTTCTCATTTCTTTCTTTTTTCTTTACATTAGGCATTTTTAAAATTGGCGTTCAGTTACCGTGCTTCTACTTCAATCTACTTCCCCGGGCAGGGTGAGATGTCATTCAGTTACCGAATGCATCGATTGCTTAAGTAGGGGTTCTTTAATAGATTGCCCAATCGGCACGTGCAATCGAAAAGTTGGAATTCGCCCCAGTGACATTGGTCGTGGCAACGCACCGTAGTCACTGAGTAAGTGTAGGAGCATGAAGAAATGACAGCTTGTCTGTATTTACGACCTCTCTATGACGTGGGTTCCTGAAGTGGCCAAATGTCATTAAAAAAAAAAGATATTTAGCTGCGCAAACAATAACATCGCTTCTTTTCTTTCTGCCTCGACCAAGCTGTAAATCTTCTCTGCATACCTTCGGTGCCTTTCACACCGATCTGTCGCGGCACGATTTGGCAAGCTGCCGCTACTTAATTACCTCGTGCGTGCGTGCTGTGTGTGTGTGTGTGTGTGTGTGTGTGTGTGTGTGTGTGTGTATGTGTGTTTGTTTAGCTAGAGTACAATATATAAGGTGCAATGCAGGGGATGGTACAAGCGTGCACACTCAACATATTTATACGACCGTTACCCCAACGTAACAACAAATAAAAAGAAAGGGGACTAATCAAGAGACACACCAAAGTCATTTTCGAACAGTATCGACAGCTGGAATTTGCTCTCGCAACACTGCTACGTGGTTTTGTGGCAATGTTTGCCCGATTGGCGAACATATCAAGACGCGCGTGCTGGAAATGTGTCCTGTACGCCATAGAGGAGGGCAAGGAAGAAAGAAAGAAAGAAAGAAAGAAAGAAAAAGAAAGAACGTGCGCATGTGTTTCTTTTTCGTTTTTTTTTTTTTTAGCCGGCCACAAGCGTTCTTGGCGTATGCTGTTCGTATACTTTCCCTTTATTTCCGTGCCGATCTCAGGGAGCTCGACGTATGCATGTAGTACATGCTTTGGACAGGATAGCACTTTCGGTTCCCCCTTGACCGTGTTCGTGTTGACCGTTACGTATACGGCAGTATTGGGCTGCTAAATCCTATACGGTGTTGATAGATAATAAAATGCAGCACGTGCATATACTCACCGGCAACAATCGCGCATGTCACATGCAGCTGAACAGTATGTGTTCATACAGCCGGATTTCCGTCGCACTCAGCGCGTTTCCCGCGTAATAACCTCGCTCGCCTCCCCGCATCGTACTATTCAGGGCAAAAAAGGATGGCTCAACGCTGCACGGAACTACGTCATTATATCTGCTGTGGCAATCCGAAAGAGAATATGAAGAGGAGGAATGAGTGAGGATTGAGAGGAGGAGGAGGGAGGCGGCTTCTTCGCATGCAGGTAAAAGCACTGTGAAGGGATCAGTGCGCGCTTCGAGAATAAACAAGTAAACAGATACAAACACCACCGCATAGATGAGCACTCGTACACGACGTCATACCTGTTAATGAGCTGAGCTGAAAATTTTCAGCCTTGTTTACATGCGAAATGAGATGTGCCCGGCGCGTAGTGATGCGCACAGAACGGCGAGCGGAGATGACATTCGTTGCTTTATACGCCGAACTGCCCCCCGCTCGCAACAGCAAGCTCATTGCGAGCCATCGCCGTTGAAGAGCCATCTGCGGTGTATGCGTGTCTGTATACATTCTGTACAGGCGTGTGTGTTTGTGTGGGTTGTTGCGAGCGCCCAATTGTTCGTGCGCGAGTAATTTTGTTCCAAGCAGTGGGGGACAGCGACGGAGTCGGGGGAAGAAGGACCATCTGCGATTGTCGATATTGATAAAAGCGCTCGTGCTTTCTTCCATTCAGCCGCGCATCCGCCGTTCGCTTTCCTCTCTCTCCTCCCGATCTCTCAACTCATTACAAGAGACGGCCAATTCCGGTGGGGTGTGTGCGCGTTGCAGAGCGCGCCTTCGAAACGATCGGTTATGATGTTCGACCGCGCGTATACCGACCGCATGGCGTTTCTGTATAATTACTATGCGGCCGCTAGTATATACACATGTATAGAAGGGAATGCAGGTCAACTTCTGGAAAAAAGGAAATTTACGCTGCGAGAGGTATTGTAGCTGCATGCATGGGGTGGGCAGACGAACGACGGTTGTGCGTTGGAAACACACACACACACACACACACACACACACACACACACACACACACACACACACACACACACACACACACACACACACACGCGCGCTAGATAGATAGATAGATAGATAGATAGATAGATAGATAGATAGATAGATAGATAGATAGATAGATAGATAGATTCCCTGCGGCCAGAACGACGGTGAGCGTCATAGGCAGCTCACACACAGTAATAATTTTGTGAGATATCTCCAAGAGTTGCCCTTGGTTAGAGCAATTTCGGGAGCTGATAAGGGGGGACACCACTTTGTTATGTGTGCATTTCGTTTCTAGCAACCTCTTAAGAGCAGCCAATACGTGACGTGGTGATAGGAACTAAATGTTCATTTGTCATAAAAACTGTCGGCGTGGACAGATAAATGATAGGCGCAGTGCAAGGTATATATAACGGTTGTTATTGCTCGTTTGGTGCTTTTGTTTCCTTTTTTTTTCTCGTTCAAGACATCGCGCTGTTTATACCATGTGACACGCAGAGCCAAGAAACGTCGGAGCGGCTTGTGATTGATTGATTTGTGGGGTTTAACGTCCCAAAACCAGCTCTGATTATGAGAGACGCCGTAGTGAAGGGATCCGGAAATTTTGACCGCCTGGGGTTCTTTAACGTGCACTGACATCGCACAGCACACGGGCCTCAACGTTTCGCCTCCATCGAAATGCAGCCGCCGCGGCCGGGATTCGATCCCGCGTCCCTCGGATCAGCAGCCGAGTACCATAGCCACTAGACCACCGTGGCGGGCCATTGTTACGAGTAGGATCAACGTCTCTGTGAAAACTGACCACACGCGCCATCACCACAACTGCTTATTGGGTTATTTACGATACGTACCGCGTGCGAAGAGCAGCCGTGAACGAGTGGTTACGGGCTTCTAGTCACCTCGGTACGGCAGGTTCGATTCCTATCCCCCTCAAGCTTGATAGGTTGACGCTAGTTTCTATCAGTCCGCTTCATCTGCCTCATATCGCAGCAGTTATATGAAAGCATATGAAAGCATCATATGAAAACATCGCAGCAGTTATATGAAACAAGTGATAACAAATGAAGAAAAAACGAAATATAGACCGGGCGAGAGAGAAAGGGAGAATACCTTTCATGAGATACTGGAGATGTTTGGCCTGGCAATATATGCCTGAAGCATTTCTACCACTCCAATTTCCAATCTCTCTTTTTCTTTTTTCTTGTCGTGTCTCCTTTCTGCTATCTTTCAGTCCCCTTACCCTTCTTCCCCTGCACAGGGTAGCCAGCCGGTCTCAGCACTGGCTAACATCCCTGTCTTTCCTCCTTTCTCTTCCTCCTCCTCCTCCAATTGGCACCACTGTGTGAGAGATAAATCTGATGTTACCGTCATACCCAGTGGTGCACCGACGGAAGGGTGGAGAAAGTGGGAGGGGGCTTTGGAAGTTGTAACGCCCTTTCCACAAAGAACGAGGAGACGTTCTGCTCAGATAATTTTAAGGCGAACGACTTCGCAGGACAGCAAACAGGCCGGCGTGTCAATACCCTTACCGGTGCGCGGTGAGACAAAATTGGCTAAAGTAAGAGTACCGAGGAACTTCTTAGAGAACTATAATAGGCGTTGGTTATTCATTCTATTTGCAATATCCGGACGACACTGTCGCTCAACCATGAAACTAGTAAGATTAGTAAGATTACAACGAGATTACCGCTGCGTCGGTAATCTCGTTGCCCTCAAAGTAGGCTTCTAACCGGACACGATATGTGCTACTCCCGGCGTTGTCGAAGGCAGGTGGTCGACATCCCATTCTTCTGGTCTCAGTGTCGAAGTGCGATCAACCCGGTCCCACCCTCGTCGCCACTGTAGTATCTTAAGTAAGCGCGAAGAATAAGCCACTGCATGGTAAGAACATGAACGAAATGTTTATTGACGAGGCTCCTGTGTTGGCTTTTATACTCGGGCCAGAGGGCCGAAGCAAGCGCTGTGGCGAGGGGTAGAGGCACGTGTTATCGGCATTTTCTTCGGCGCGTGCACCTGACAACTCCGGTATATCATAAGCAATGTCAGTTTAAGACGGTAATGTTTCTTGCTAAACAGCTTTGCTTTAACCAGCCATCAGTCAGATGCAAACTGTATAAGGCGGTGTAGTGAACAGATAGGGCCCGTCTGTTCCTCATATCGTCAATGTGGCGGTGGTGTGGTCGGTATACGGAGCTTCAAGCTCCTACCGTCGCGTCCCGGGTGGTGGTGGGTTCGAGTCTGTGCGTGTGGTACTTTTTCATTATTAAACGTGCTATTATTTTTTTCAGACATTCATTTCCGTTACGGAAGTACGTCAGTCACTTCTTGGTGGACCCCGAGCATAAAACACTTTCGCGTTAAAAAATAGCCTGGAACCACAGTGAGCTAGAACATATTCCTGGAACCTTCTGTATAAGTGATGTCACAGGCGATTCATCTTAGAGATCCCTCTGCGCGCGCGCGCGTGCGACACACACACACACACACACACACACACACACACACACACACACACACACACACACACACACACACACACACACACACACACACACACACACTGTTGGAGATTAACTGCTAGCAACAGCGTTCGTTGCTGGGATATGGATGGTTCATAATGCCAAACGCAGAGCCCCACTGCGAGGCAGCGAAAGACTGTACTGCCGTCCTTTTCCATGTCTGTTCTTCGCTGTCCCGTATACGTACTTAATTTGCGCTCTGCATTTTACCGATATACACGGAGAATCTAAAAGCGTTGATATAGGGAGCAGCAGGAATCAACCAGCCGTCTCACAACCACCGTGCCACAATATAAGCTGCCGAGAAAATTGGGAAAGAAAAAGGAACGACAACAAAGAAACAAAAAAATTCCAGCACCGTTATAACGAAAAGCACGCGGGACGCCAATTTACATGCAGGCACGCCCGTCGCGTTTCTCTCGCCCCACGGGGAGACAAGTAAAAGATTTTAAAATTGCGCATCTCTCGAACGCCTGCGACGACAGCAAACGGGCAGGTGTGCGCGAATATAAGGCGGCGTGTGCCGTGCATACCAAAACTTGGCCATCTGCCCGACAGGTGGCGCTCATTAACGACGGCGCCTCACGTCAACGCCTTGGTCAGCCCCCCTCCATTTGCTATCTGGACACTCTCACGCCGTACGGGAGATTCTTTATGGCCGCACGTTGAAAGGCCGTGTGTACGCAGGGGGTTCTTAAAGAAGAGTAAGCCGGTCCATTACATGCTTGCGTGACGCCGTTATCGCGTACGTATAGCGGTCTTCGTGTTGAGCGGAAGCGAGGGAAATGTGTGCGGCGATTTTTTGAGCGAGTGAGTGTGAATGGAAGTTGAGTGTGAGCTGCATTCAAAGCTGCTCGTCCATTTGATACTTCCATTTCTGGCGCGCGAAATCACGTATCTAAGGGTCGCACTGCACGGCAGGGCTGGGCAGTATATCGCGATAGTATATCTTTAGGGTACTTTTGGGTATCTATATTTCTGTATCGAGATACATTTGAAAAATATCTTTGCACCTCAGTATTGAAATACTTTTACGATGTAACGGTCTTATCGCTATACTGTGTTGGGCAGCGGTATCTCGTTAATTCAGAAGTGACCTGATGTGTTTGAAAAATGAAGAAGTACCTTATTTTTTGTTCAGCCCTGCAAAGGTGCGCCGCTAGTCTTTATGAGCACCTGGGTTACCGTGTGGTCATAGCTGACCAAACTGAGAGTAGAAGTGTTTGGGTATTCTCGGATGACGCGATAAGAGGTATCGCCGTGCTGCAAAGCTTTTATTTCCTGCCATCAAGGCGGTAGTACTTCCTCATAACGAGAACTTATCGTCTGCCGCGGTAGAGAAGTTTCTTGTTTCCGAATCTTGTGTTAAGACCGAAGCGATGCTGTATGAAATATTTGAGAAGATATGCGGTTGTTTAAGTGGAATTACATCAACAAGCTTGGTGTACTTAAATAAATCGATACTTTTTTCTTAATTCGCTGGTGCTGGTTAGTGATTCGAACGATATGCTTCGATATGCGGGCACCTCCATATTCTTTTCACGACTCCTTTAAACGATTCAATGAGACACACACATATAAGCCTTTCTATGTGTCCCTGAAGGGGGTCCTTGAAAAATATGTTGCACAGAACATGGAGAAAATCGGAAACTCGCGTCTCGTTCACTTAGTCTGTATACGAAAATTTGCATGGAAGCTATATGGCACGAACAAAACTGATATAGGTTACCACATCAATAACTTATGACGTGCTTGTCATTCACGTCCGAATTTAAGACAATAAAAAAATATCGCTAGCTTGCACCTCGGCACCTCGCGCTCCTCGACCGCCCTTTAACGCAGTATCTGCCAAATTACGTTCACGTGATTTTCGACTGCCAAAGGTTACGAATACGAACCCGTTCAAAGTTTCGACTATCAAAGGTCTCGACTTTCGCACCTACGTCACTTAAGCGATTGCTAAAGATTCCTACTGAAATGGTTATGCCACCAAATGAGCAGTTATTCGTCAAGTTTAGCCGTGGTGCTTGTATGGGAAGTGTATTTGGGCAAAAAAAACTAATCATGTCCTGCGCCTCTGCGAAGTTGCTGGAATGTGAAGCTGCCCCAGTGAACTAAATAATTATTATCGTGAAAGAAATTACCGATCCCTCTTTTGCGTACGGCCGGCCATCAACTCGGTAACTCACTATGTACGTGTCAGCGAAGAATGCAATCACTTATTAATGTTCATTACATCTCAAAAGGACGAGCAGCAAGAACTAACATTTACTCATACGCGCCAACAACCTTTACCCAATAATGATTACGGCTGCTGTCTGCAGATGTCCTCAAATGTTATACAGTTACACCGAACCCGCGTTCTTTTTATTTTTTCTTTTTCAAGTAAACAAAGATATATGCAATGTGTTTAGTACACAGCGAAGACAGTTGCGTCACACACGTCATACAGAAAGCCTGCAGACGGCAATCGCTATCCCATCGTATACATTAAAGGACATTTTAGGAGGTGCCTGAGGGATTCAAGGTTATTGTGCGAAATATATAATTCTGTGTCTTTCCGTGCATACTGAACTGCCACGTTTTGTACAATACATACCGCGCTCACGCTGGAGCATATATATATACACACACACACGCAGCAACGCCTCAGTGCCACGCCGCGGGCAGTGATTTTAATTGCCGAGACTGATCGAGACCTCCCCAGCGTGCTCGACCTGCACTCAACTCCTCAAAGGACAAAAAAAAAAAAAAAAATGATAGGAGAATCGTGCCCCAAGTGAGAGCAGCTGCAATCGTTTAGCGATCGCGACTTTACGACGAAGAACACATTCGCTGCTGCGCGTGCGCGGAGGGGCGAGGTCACGTTTAATTAGGCCGGCCGCACATGCACTCGCTCGCATGTATGGTATACGAGGCAGTCGTGCACCGGCCCAGCGAAATTGCCCCCCCCCCCCCGCCTCCCCTCTTATTACATATATACACGCTGAACAAACAAGGGGCGTGTGTGTGTGTGTAAGAGAGATACTATCGCATCGAGTGTTCACGATGCTCACTGCTAAATTGTCTTTCGTCGAGGGTCAACGGGGGATCGAGTTTCGAGCAATTGTCCGTTATAAGCGTGTGCCGTCTGCTCGAAGTATCGTGGAGTGTTCCAGAAGGACGTGGTGTGATAAAGGGGCTGAAATAACTCGTGTATATATGTGGGAGGTGCCACTGCTGGTTGTTCTCCTTAGCTCGCAGTTGTTTCACGATTCAACTTGCTCGTATTATGGGGCTGTATATAACGTTGATAGCACAGAAAACAGACAATAAGTGCGAGGGCCAGACGAAAAGACCACTATTGTTCAAGACGAGATAGATTATTCTAGTTTGTCCCTAGTCTGTTTATACGGCTACCGGGTCTACCGGATGCGGCAACGGCAGAAGCAGAACTGCTAGCGACATCTAGTAAGCGCTTTGATTAGCAGTGCATTCGATTTTCTCTTTAGTTGCGTCAGTGTACTTGTAAAAACGAAAATAATGAAAGTACTGCTAGTTAAATATTATCTTACTGCCAGTGATCTACAGCGAAGCAAAACTTGCAAGGGACAGCAGCAGATTCCGGATCATCAGCTGTACATTTCTCCCGTACAAACCAGTATCCGCAAACATAAAAGGGTCTGCGGACCAACTAACATCTTCCAAAGACAAAATAGCTGTACGTACACTAAAAGAAAAAAAGAAAAAAAAAAGAAGACGAAAGATAAACGTTAGGCGTGTGCGAATTCCAGCCGCTCATATAAACGCAAGCACATTCGAAGTTGTGTGAGGGAATTTTTGCCCCATACAGTGCGCGCTATATACTTCTCTGCGTTCTTACGTTACGTGAAATGAATGCGTTCCTATTTTCATCCCCTGTTTCTTATTTTTCCTATTATATTCCTTGTCCCTTATTCATTCTCAAAGGAAGGCGCTGTGCGCCTCTATATATAGATCTCGTTGGCAGTTGTCAGCTTGCTCCTCCCTTATTTCCTGTGTGTCCGGTGTATCTTTGTGTGTTCATATCAAGCAATAATAACAGCAAAAGTTATGAAAATATCACTATACCACCTTGAAAGTACAAAAAAAAATGAAACCGCGGTATAGCTTTCTGTAACTCTCGAAAAGAACTGCCTAATCCTGGTATTCTTTCTTGGTACAAAAGAATAAATATGGTGGCATATATACGGGTGCATGCAACGACTTGTTTTGAAAAGCTTTTTGTTCAAATGACGTTCGGAAAGAAGTAACGTTCTTTCTTACTCGATCGGGCGTCCTTGGTAACCTGTATATACTTCTCATCTGACACCAGAAATGAAAACTCCGCTCTTATGCCACGTACTTGCACTCGCCAAAGACAGTCCCGATCAGTTTGATCTTCTCATTCGAGACGCCGCACAGGCATGTTGCGGGTCCGAAACGACGCAAGCTGCATGGCCAGACGTGTTCAGGAGACCATTCGGACAGGCTGAGAAAGTAGCCGGCGTATGCAACCGACTAAACGAAAACCAAACTTATTTTGCGAACACTTTACGAAATTCTGGATGTCTGATATAGACTCTATAGACATCTAGAATTTCAATCCCCGATGCTCGTTTATGGGCCGGGTGGTCGTGATTCATCAAATGAGGTTAAAGCCTTTTTATAGGTTGGGCCTCTGCATATTTCAAAATTTGCCTAGCTTTAGCCTTTGTGTGATGATGATGATTTGTGGGGTTTAACCTCCCAAAACCAGCTCTGATGTGTGTGTGTGTGTGTGTGTGTGTGTGTGTGTGTGTGTGTGTGTGCGTGCGCCCTATAGAATACACACACAGCCTCATATTTCCTATCACACGCACTTCAGGCATTATTAATAAAACTGGTAGCAAATTTAAGGCAATACGCGAAGAAAGAAAGAAAGAAAGAAAGAAAGAAAGAAAGAAAGAAAGAAAGAAAGAAAGAAAGAAAGAAGCCTGTTGCTGGCGAGGACCGCGCAATCCTTGCGTGGCGCACAACCGAAATCACACTCCTCCACCGAGCGAGCTCGACTCTCATATTTATGCGCAGCTGTGGGCGTTTTCGCACGCGCAGGGACCCTCGCCTTGCCTCCGTCTCTACGCAGGCATCTTCCCAACGCGCTTTCGTGGCGCATGTGCGTGCGCGTACACATAAGGGACGTCGGTCCCGTCCGTTGGCGAGAGGCAAGACGTCCACGCAGATAAAGAAGCACACGTGGGGAGAGGGAGGGAGGGGGGGGGGGGGGGCTGTCGTCGTTGGTGCACAGTTGTCTGTCTTGTTTTGATATTTATAGGTGCATCCGTCTCCAGCCAATGACCACGACGGGCAGCGCCGTGCTTCGTGAGACTGACAGCGACGCGTAGTGTGTGTGTGAGAAACCCGCGGGAACGACTTGGGAAGAGACGCACTCCATCTACAGCGAGAAGGCATAGTGTGCTCTACAGATAGAGATGCAGAAGTGCACTTGTGTGCGGAAACAGCCGCACTATGCAACGCTCTGTGGAAAGTATAGAAGTATACGGTTCAGGTTTTACGTTCCTGGAACACACACACACACACACACACACACACACACACACACACACACACACAAAGGTTTCTGACTCCCATCCCTCATTCTCAGTACATTTTGATATATGTACAGTTGTGAAAAATATGAAATGAAACACCAAGCCTCAGTTCAAGGAGTCATTACCCGCGATTCGTAGCGATTGTTGTTGTTGTTTGTTGTTGTTTTGTGGGGTTTAACGTCCCAAAACCAGTTCTGATTATGAGAGACGCCGTAGTGGAGGGCTCCGGAAATTTCGACCACCTGGGGTTCTTTAACGTGCACTGACACCGCACAGCACACGGGCCTCAACATTTCGCCTCCATCGAAATGCAGCCGCCGCGGCCGGGATTCGATCCCGCGACCCTCGTATCAGCAGCCGAGTACCTTAGCCACTAGACCACCGTGGCGGGGCGTAGCGATTGTTGTAAGCTCTCAACTTTTACGTGTTATTTTCGTATTCAACATTTCCCTTCGTATAACTGATACCTATGATGGTGAAACAGGTTGCGTTTGTAATACAGCGCTATTTATTATTCTTCCTTTGTTATTCTTGCTCTGGCACTTGCTTTTGATTATTTCCATGGCATTTTTTTTCTTTCTGTAGTATTACCTTTTTATTATGTTGATATTGTTCGTCAAGCTCGTTCTTCATTGCTCGTGCTTCTCTATGCTTTTGCTGCATTTTTGTAACTACCCCATTTATGTAGCCACAGGAGGTCCCCCTGTCAGTTTCTCTGAAACTTTGGGACCTCCTTCTGTAATATGCTAGCCATGTATTTCACTGAAGCATCTAATAAACTTGACTTGACTTGATTTGCACACGCCAACTTCTTTGATTAATTTTCCAGAAACGTTTTTCCACTGAAACATATGGTGTTTCGAACAGTCTGGTTTTGATAACTGCAATGCCACTATATGGTTCTTATACGCAGCAGTAATAATAATAATAATTTCTGGGTTTTTACGTACCAGAACCATGATATGATTATCAGAGACGCCGTATAGTGGCAGGGCTCTGGGAGTTTGGACCGCCTGGGGTTCTTTTAACGTGCGACACCACACCGCCGGCCAACACCCGAAAGGTGAAATCTATTGTCGTGTACTACCAGACCTGGTAGTAATGAAATTACACTAGTGAAATTACCGTAATTAAATTACTTTTCGCTGTAATGAGTAACGTAAATAAATACTTTTGCGAGCTGGTAATTTAGTAATGTAATGAATTACTTCGAGCTCTAATTTTAAAAACATTGGTCACTACCTTTTAAATCACTATTGCGCAAAATATTACATGTTTGTTTCCTTTATGACATAGAAAAGTTGACCACAATGGAGAGACAAGTTAATCTGGATGCCTAAAGCCAAGCGTGGAACCACACAAACCTACAGAAAAATCGCCTAGCATTCCAACCCGAAACCATGAGCAACATTGCTGGAAGAGTGTGGTCCACGAAAATCCAAACAGGAAGGGCTGACATCACCGATCTGACTGTAGCACAGCTCAGCCACATGATGCGCATGTTTCGGAAACGCAACCATGTCTCCCTAAGAGGAAGAACTTTACACAAAACGACGATGGGTTTCATGGTCCCAGGCGCTCCAACCACTCATCACTCGAGCAAGCTCATGCAAGCTTCGAAAAAGGTTCAAGAGACGCGTCATCGAAACAGTGACCGGTTGTCGCAGTGACGGCATAGGGACTCACTTTACTGTGTATGTGCTGTAAGCTTAAATATGGCCATGGTATGTCAGTTAGTGCTGTAAATTATGAACTTTTGTTAAAGTAATTTCGAAAGTAATTTCATTACCGTGTAACAAGTAATGGTAATCTATTGTCATTAGTTTCGCTCAGGTGTAGTTTGTAATGTAATTTCATTACTTCTGACGAAATTCTGGGAAAGTAACTAGCAATGTTATTCAATTACTTTAAGAAATAATTTTGCCATCTCTGGTTGATACGCTTTTCGGATGATAGAAGTTATTTTACGGCTATCGTAGAAGACCGTATCAACGAGCCTTCCACTTTAGTTTCCTTCCAGTGCCTGTATTCTCGTAACAATACGTTTTGTGGACCTGACAGACAATTGCGAAACGAACCTGCTTTTCCCGATGGTATATTATACCGATGCGAGCGCAAGAACAGAGAAAAGTTGCGCGTGAAAGTGATGCCTCACACGCACCTATTTACGGTATAAACAGAAATCGGAGCGCGGCGTCGTTACGATACGCAGTTACGATACGCAGGATACAATACGTTGTCAGCGCATATCGCCAAATTCAAAGAACCGTGCACGAATTGACATCCGTTACTTGCTCTCGTTCAGCTTTGAGTGAGGGTTTCGTATCAATTACTGACGCTGCCTTGTCCCTTTTAATACCAACAACCACAAAGAGGCGCTGACATCGTGTGACATAAAACACACACCACTCAAACTCCATTTAACGTTCCGTTATAACTAGCACAAACGTACGTAAATATGCGCACATTGTCTTTTCAAGCCGTCCTCCTGTAAAAACAAAACAGGTGCGTTCGCGCGTACGTAATACGCAGAACTTTCCCTTGAGCTCGTATATGAAAGCGTGTGTTATACATATACGCATTACACGCCTGCCTAGCGACGCTCTTTCATCGCGGTATCATCCATCTCTCTCGATACGCAGTCGGTGACGGGTCAAACGGTATACAGAGCCTCCGGTTATATATATACACCGCTCGTCCGCTCCGAGCCCAACCGCAAACCATGATCGATGCGCTCGACGACGTGAAAGGATATCCCGCCACTATGTGCGTCGTCTCAAATGTGCATTCGCGGCCAAGCACCGAAACTGATCTATGGCCTCGGCATCTCTACAAACGTGCGTGTGTGCAGGTCTCCTGATGCCAGGTGTTTCTACGCCACGGGCGATTTCGTGCTTGATGCATGCATGTGGCAACTGCCACCGCCGCCGCCGCTACAGCAGTGAAGGATGCGCACACCGCAACCGTGCCACTGTGTATTTGTATGTGCTATAGTGTAGTATAACATGCGCTCGTGTGCACGAATACTGTGTATAGATGGGTATGTGTACCCAAGTGGACCCGCATGTCGCAGGTGCGTCTGCCCCCCTTTCAGGCGTCCTCCGTTGTCGCGCTGGGCGGCCCAGCATGCGTGGCAGCAGTTTCATCATTGGCTGTCACTCGCCTTTGTAGTTTTGTCTGTATGGTCTGTACATTAGGCGTGGTTGCCGTTGTTACCGTCGCCGTGGTTTCTCGCTGAGAGGTATAACGCACGGTACACAGTATACATATAATATCTGTAACAGATTGTTTGATCGCATATATATACATATATAAATATAACAGTCCGTTTCGGGCCAGTACGAGCTGATTGTTTGCCTATTTGTATATATAACCCTGCTTCTCGGCGTGGGAGAAATGTTGACAGCTACCGAGATACGGGTGTAGACGCCATTAGCTTCGATCAAGGGTACAAATGTATTGAACCAAGAGCGAATCAGCCAATGCTGGGCGTTTCTTTCTTTCTTTCTTTCTTTCTTTCTTTCTTTCTTTCTTTCTTTCTTTCTTTCTTTCTTTCTTTCTTTCTTTCTTTCTTTCTTTCTTCTCTCTCTCTCTCTCTCTTTCTTTCTTTCTTTCTTTCTTTCTTTCTTCACGTTCCAGGCTCGCGATCCAGGCATCGATTTATCTGCAATCATGTGGCCCGGTATTTCCTCTCCGATTACAAGGGCAAAATGCACATTGGAAGCTATAGCCGCCGGCGAGTGGGGTGCGATATAACGGCGTATTATTAAGTGTCGTGTATCTTGGCATCCATCGACTCGCGCTCGCGTTTATCAGGAACGAAGCACGTACCGGAATGCGATAAACACTATAGAAAGGCACCAGGAATTCGAGTACCTTGGTGTTGTATTCTCTCCAAACTTAAAGTGACACAAACGCATTTATCATATTTCCGCAAAATATTTTGACTAAGAAGAACCGCCCCTCCTCGGTGTGATGCAACCGGCTGCTGATCTGTAGATCGCGGCGTGGAATCCTGGCCTTGGCGGCTGCATTTCGATGGAGGCGAAATGTTGAGGCCCGTGTGCTGTGCGATGTCAGTGCACGTTAAAGAACCCCAGGTGGTCGAAATTCCCTGGGCCCCCCCTACGGCGTCTCTCATAATGATAGAGCGGTTTTGAGACGTAAACCCCTAGAAATCAATTAACTATTCCTTTTGCAAATTGTGCCTGAGGTAGTCGTGGCAAAGAACTATCAGGTTTATTCCGAGGCATGCGAAAAAAATATTTAGATAGATAGATAGATAGATAGATAGATAGATAGATAGATAGATAGATAGATAGATAGATAGATAGATAGATAGATAGATAGATAGATAGATAGATAGATAGATAGATAGATAGATAGATAGATAGATCAGCTCGCGTGTCTTGATATTCATGTCAAGGGCTCAGCGCCGAACGTCGCATGAATGCAAAGGGAATCGATTCGAATGTATACATGTTTGCTCATTTTCGCCGTATTTTATGCACCTGCAGGCGTATGTAAGCAACGGGGAAAAATATCTCGCAGGACGTGTCCCAAGCAAAGCCACGAGCATGGATCAGCCAAAAAGGAACCCGCATGCCGGCTATACGGCAAAACTGCGGCGTTTTGTGCGGGTCAACTCACGCTGAACATATTATTGGTGACAGGTCCCGTTTTTACCTGTGGGTCCGACAAAAAGAGCGACCCACGAAGTATATAGTGGAAATACTTAAAAGGGACAAGAATTCGTATATAGTGAATAATAACGCGGAATAGAAAAGTTAAAGAATGAGATAGAGTAAAACATGGGGCCGATCATGGTCTCGACACAAGGAAACCCAAGAAGACAAGACATGCCGCCCCTAAATAAGAAAAGAACATAGTTAAAAAAATGAGAAAGATGGCTGGGCGCGCGGTGTCCGTATCACCTGGAAAGAGGACCTTTGGCTGTGCCTACAGACATACAGCGGTGTACTCTTCGGCACAGAGACAGAAAGACTTGAACCGCGAGGAGCATGTTACCAGCGGCTCCTTGCAGTACATAAACTGTAAACCCATCGCCGAAACACGCTCTCGCGGAATCTTCAAAAGACTCCGTGCCGCGCGGTGTCCATCGCGAGGAGTCCTTCCGGCGAGATGGTTCGAGGCTCGGTGGCCTGAACAGCGACCGTGTTGTGTCCAAGTATACATATAGGTTATTATACTCCGTCTCCAGTGACGCATATGCGCCGGCCGGCCGGCCTGCTGCACAGGCCCCTTCTTTTTCGGCGGAAGAGAAAAGCTTTTCCATACACTCCTTTCCCTCGTATACAGTTCTCCTCACGACCACCGGGGACGGGAGACGAGACGAGACGTCGGCGTTGTCTTCTGTCGGTATGGCGTCTCGTCGTCCGCGAGAGACATGCTCGCTACGGCGGTCTGCTCAGCCAGCCGGCAGAGCGGTCGCTCCTAATGTTCACTCGCTTCTTAAAAAGGAGAGCACCCCGCCGCCGCGCTTCCGAACATCTCCAACCCCGTCCTCCTCCTTGAAGACCATCCGTCCCTAACCCTTCTCTATCTTTTATTATTATTTCCTGCTTCCTTTTTCCGAAAAGGGGTGGTCATTAGGAGACGACCGACTCTCCCCGCGACAGCGAGCGGCGAATTACTCGGACAACGGTTTCTAAAGAGGGGCCGCCGACTTCTATAAGCCGGACCAGCGACTCGGAAAGACAGTCGCACACGGCCGATCCGAACGAAAGATTATGAACAACCCCATCTCCTCGTCAGCCAGGCGGCTCTGCCTCCCGCTGTCTCCACTCTCATCTGCCTCCCCGTTTTCTTCTCCTTTTATACTTATTCGCGGCTGATTTCATATATGGGATGCTCGCGGTACCGTCCGTACCGATTCCCCATAGTCCACGTCTTTCTCGAATTCTGACCGGCCTCGTGGGTATACTTCTTCGCGCTCTTTTCATGCATAGTGATTTCAAAAACTTGTGTGAGCAGTTCGCGCGGGCGCGATTTCTCAGCTTGTACGTGCGCACACGCCAACTGAGGATTTAGCGTAGAAACGCGCTCTTGGACGCATCGATCTCTGGCGTATAAGTATTTAAAAAAACACGCACGAACCTCTCCTGCATAAGCTAACCCACGTACGCGCTTAACAGGACACTAAAGAGCAAAACGATTTTTCGCGTATTACTTAATTACCCTTTCACAATACCAAAAGCACCACTCTTGCCACGAAAAAGAAAAGAAAAAGAAAGAACGCTTAGTTAGAGAGAAAACGCACAGAAAGAAAATGCAGGTGGCGACGCCACCTTCACGTTCCCGAACCAACTCGTTGTGACGTCATATAGATTGTGAAGGCGCACGCTATGGCGCACAAAAGTATTTTCCGCTAAAAATGCATCACATTGTCTTGAAGGGGGGGGGGGGGGGGGGGGCAGAGATTTAACGTAGCAAGTTTCATCAGATTTTAATGAGCCAATGTGGCTAAAATACGAAGGAACTGCTTTGAAATCCGGGACGTAACGCTTACGTTCGAGTGGCCAGATTCGGGCGCGAAATTAAAAAAAATGAGGCCTTAAGCTTCGTTTTCTCTTCTAATACTGAAACTATGGTGACGAAATCAACAACAGAGTTCTCAAATAATAATCTATTTGCCTAAACGGATTCGTTGTTTCTCTTTAGTGTTGCTTTATGCGTCACCGTCTTAAGCCCTCCGTGGCCGCTCCATGCCTGCAACGACTAAGTTAACGATGAGTAACACAGCAAACTCATATGCGTCAAAACTGCTGTAAACGGATGCGCCGTGCGTTTCACGGCATAGTTAATTGGACGTCCAAACATACACAACTGAAAAATCATTCCTGACAAAAATCCCTATATGTGGTTGCGCGCCCGTGAAACAGAAAGCAAACAATATTGGTATATGAGAAGTTCAAATCCAGCGGTGTAATGCAGCTCCACTAGTGTGAAACCCGGGGAAGTGCGGAGCAGTGATGCGCCAGTCTTCTTCGCAGGAACAAATCAATCACTGCCGCTGATATTATTATTCACTTATCCCGCCCTGTCGACAGAAGATGCATGTGGGCAGATCCTGGAGGCAGTGCGGTCAGATAGTGGGTATGTGTATAGGGACGTCGTGTCAGAAGCGATTCTAACAACGTTCTGTTAATTACTGCGAATAAATCATCGCTATTTTTCTGTTTTAAATTATTATAAATTGCGTTAGTTTAATTTGAACCGTTTTGGTGAATTATGCACTTTTTTGGACCGATGTCAAGAGCACTTGCTTATGAGCGCGATCAGGTGATGTACGCGGGAGGGAAAGACGACAAGCCGCAGCATAAAGTTTTCGCAGATAAAATCGTCTTACAGTACGCACGCCTATTTACTATCCCCAGAAGCGGGTACAGTAAGCTGCAGTGTCTGTGTTTCTTATTTATACGATGATGGTATTGAACATATTTCAGTGCTGTGCTGTAAATGCACGTTTTTTTTTTTAAGGCCACGCTATGCTACGTCACTGTAAGTGTGAAATACAAATGGCGCCATTAATATCACCCCCCGATCGCCGCAGAGTTGCCTCGCCTACACCTATATAGTATAACATCACGCTTTTTTCAAGCTATGCACTTGCTTGTATTGCGCGCCATATGCGGCCATGGGTGTTGGCTTGCGAAACTCGAAGTCGCGGTATTGAATCCCGGTCCCGACTGCTGAATTTTGATGGGAGGGAAATTTAAAAAAAAAGAAGAAACGTATTTGGATGCACATGAAGAAATTACTCCAGAGCTCTGCACATAACCATAGCTATAACTGTGTCACGTAAAACACCACCAGTTATTCTTATATTATTAAACTTGTATTTTCTGTCCTAAATCGGCGAAGTCGGCGTAGAGGTTGTGGTGACCAAGCCAGAACCAACTGCTATCAGAAAAATGGAAGCCCTGGCGCCCTATGTTGGCGAAAAAAAAAAAAGAAAGAAAGAAGACCAATGCCTTATATAGTTTCTTCGGTTAGTTCATATATAGAGGCCGCAATGGAGTAGGGAAAAAAAATTAGCAGTGCTAGGGCTTGAACCCGTGCCCCTGTCCTCCGAAGGTCTTAAGCACATGAATATACACACCTATGCCTGCTAGATGTGAACGTATATCTGACTCATATCAGTGCCTTCGGTTTTCTACCATGTAACGGAAAAGAAAGAATGAAGGAAATAAAGAAAGGAAAGGAGAAAGAATGAAATAAAATAATTAGACCAGAAGAAAATTAGCTTCTCTCTCTACCAATTTCTCGACAGTGTAAAGACCGCGAATTTTTCGAGTGCATGGGACTTACACGGAAAGAGTGTGAACTGCAGTACATATTCGAGGATGCACGTGGACTTGCATGCATGGCCACTGATCTATCGGCTGCCACAGCACACTCTTTGTCTGTTTTCCAAGTTACTAGTGTAGTAAATGTGATGGTCCACTGGAATATTTGTTTAAGCTATCGCACAATACTTGTAGTTGTAATGCCCTTGCGTATATTTTTTAACAATGCCCTAGATTTTTTTTTTTTTTTGCAAATGTATTGTGCAAAAATTTTTTGCCCGGATGCTGTGTTCCTTTTCTTCCATTGGACTCCTTAAAAGGTACACTAACGTAACACGCCATAAAAACCGCCCCCCCCCCTCCCCTCCTCCCAACCCACTCCCTCATTTAAAAAAACGTCCTAATTGGGGACACCATCAGTCGTCTCATATAAAAAATAATAAACCTTCCTAAGCATGAAGAACAACACTCGTAAAGAGGCCCACTCTCAAGCAAGTTTAGTAAAAATGCCTCGCAATATTACTGAAAATCAAGGGACATACCCAGCCCGTTGCAGGTAGAGCAAGTAAACAAAACATGCGACCGCAAACTAAAGCGCTTCAGTGAGACCATTAGACTCTCGTTGCATGACACGTATAGCATTCCTCGCCCTGCCATAGTTGTCTAGTGGCTATGGCACTCGGCTGCAGATCCGAAGGTCGCGAGATCGAATCCCGACCGAGGCGGCTGCATTTCGATGGAGGCGAAATGTTGTGGCCCGTGTGCTGTGCGATGTCAGTGCACGTTAAAGAACCCCAGGTGGTCGAAATTTCCGGCGCCCTCCACTACGGCGTCTCTCTTAATCACAGCTGGTTTTGGGACGTAAAACCTCAGAACTCAATCAATCACCGTAGCATTCCCTATAACTCAATAGTTGGCTGTGGCTTCGATGAATGTACAGTTCTGATAATGTACAGTTCTGGTCTGTGTATTTCTATACCGCTATTTAGTAATCTATATACTACAATCTCCTCGCAGGTGTGACACGTTTTCCATCTCGAATTTCTTTCTTTCTTTCTTTCTTTCTTTCTTTCTTTCTTTCTTTCTTTCTTTCTTTCTTTCTTTCTTTCTTTCTTTCTTTCTTATATCTTTCTTTCTTTCTTTCTTTTCACCAACGGCAGAAGTTAATTGCCAAGTCCAGCGGGGAAGCTGTCTGCGCAGGGGGGGCGCGTGGAGGATAGTTTGAGGGTGTCCACAAGACAGAGATCGCTATCCTACAAGGCTTCCCCCTCGATCGGACAAGCAAAGTGAAGTGAAAACAACATCAAAAGAGAGAGACAAAAGAAAACTGCGAACAGCCAACCGCGCGTCAAACAGAAGCTGCGCCGAAGACACTCGGCGCTTGTCGCCCAAGGCATAACTTGTGTCTCCGCTTCGCTTTTGTTCACGACTGCTCTCTCGCCGCATCTTTTCTGCCGCACGCTCTCTCTCTCTCTTCTCCCGACTGTGTTTTCGTCCTCGCCAGCTCGTTCAACGCTGGCAAGAGGAGAAGAGGATGATGATAGCTACTTTGTCGGCCATTCTTGTTGCTCTTCTTCTTCTGCTCAGTTCGTCTCGTCCGACGGTGGTACGGTCCTTATCTCTGGGTTCCGAAAGAGGAAGGTAGATACACGGTCGAGCGAGCCGACGAATTCCTCGTGCTCACGGAGCGTATGCGTTGACGCGGTCAAGTCAAGCTGGCTCTGCGGCGTGCATATATGGGAACGCATTGTTCCGCCGCCGATGTCCGGGACAGACGGGCATCTGTCTGCGGACGAGTTCGCGGTCAAGTTTGCAAGCACCACGCGGAACGAAGTGTGATGTCCCACTGCGAAGCTGGGAAATTCCACGGACATATACGCACGTACCATGTATGTATGTATGTATGTATGTATGTATGTATGTATGTATGTATGTATGTATGTATGTATGTATGTATGTATGTATGTATGTATGTATGGTTAATTGTGCGATGTTCATTGAAAAATCTCGTATGCACACGTCATTAAGCTAAGTAATCTGTTTTACGCAGCAAAACTACGGTACAATTATGAAGTACGCCATATCACGGAGGATCGACACAGAATCAGTTCAGTAATATTCGTGTCAGTAAAACAGAGACACAGAGCGAGACAACACAGGGCACCACAGTGGAATCTCGTTGATACGGTTCTGTGTAATAAATTTTTTCAGTATAAGAACTCGTTTTCTTTTTGTTTTTGCTTTTGCTTTAAAAAAAGTTGTTTAAGCGCTCCGTTAAGCCGCCAGAAATCCGCATGAAGTTATCATGAAATCATTGCGCGTGCGCTTCCACGCAATGCGCACGCACGTCTCGCGCCCATGCTCTCATCCCACTGCTACATATCGGCCAGTGTAGGTATAGCAAGGGAGTGGGAAAGGGAAGCGAGGGAAAGGAGGAAGGGAGAGAATAGTGTTGAACAGTATATACATCAAAGTGACCGTGTCAAGGAGGAAAGGTAGAGGGGAATGCCTCCAGCCACGCTGAATCCTCAACCTTGGCAAACTTCAAATCGACCACTTCGCTGTGTTTGAGCCTTGCGCGACTTCGCGAAAGCTTCGCCAGTCTTTCTCTTTCTCTCTCTTCGTTTTTCTAACGACTAAAACCTCATATAGAAGCAATGTATTTGCACACGGTTGAACCGATCGCCTTTCCGACTTACGACGGCACGCTGGCATTTCTGAAGCTCGTGGTGACATGTTCAAGTGTACTACAGAGTAAGTGATGTGCCAACGACTCACGAACAAGTTACGAGCCGACCACGCTGATGGAAAAAAAAAAAAAGAAAAGCGTGCTGAGCGCCGGTATTACCTGCGCCACAAAATCTGCGCGAAGCAGAAATTATTCGCATCGTGAGGATTCAGTCCTGGACCAATTTCAGTTGCGACCCGTCGTGGCTACACGGGCTGCGAGTCATGGAGACCAATGAGTGTTACCCCTTCAGTGGCGTACCCACCAAAATAAAGAGGACTTGCTTACGTTACCCGCAAACAAGTCCATGAAAGTGCATGTGTTGGCTGAGGTTGGTGCGATGCTGCCCCGCACCACGCCCATGTTATGCAGAGTAGTATCACATGATGCCTCAGGGAGCTCTACTCAGGAAGCCCGTTGTCTTGATATTTGGAGCTTGGTTCGGGAAAGAAGATTTTTGGATTGTTCATTACGTTTCAGTTTCCAACTTCCGCGAAGATCGCACCAACGAGATTGGACTCTAAATAAACTCTTATCATGGTAGAGCAGAACGTATAAGCACCCCTTTCAAGAGCAGGAAGCACCGTTTAGGAAAAAAAAATAAAGCAAAATAAGAGAGAGAGAGAGAGACATGGGAACGATTCGGAATACACAGGCTGCAGTATCGGCCCACCGAGTGCAGTGGGCCAGCCCTGAAGGTAGTCCATTTTTGCATTGCTGGTGAGACTGACCCAGCTGGTGCGACAAGCTAGACAAAAAGCTCCAGGAAATGTTTTAATTCTACTCTTGATTGCACTAAGGCATCTTGGGCATAAGAGTTCTTGCTTGTGGACGCATCACATGCAGTATACGAGGCAGCTGCGTTCAGCTCTGCCGTAGTATGGAGTGCAACATTCCGAACAGGGCACTGTTAGCACTAAGCTAACAGTGCCCTGTTCGCAGAGAGTGTGGTGATCGCAGAGAGTGTGGTGCGCGCGTTCTGTGCTGAAACGACTACTCAACAAGCGACAAAAACTCAATTTGACAGGCGATCAATGCTATTTGCATTAATAATTATAAGACTCACTCACCCACCCACCTACCCACTCACTCACTCACTCACTCACTCACTCACTCACTCACTCACTCACTCACTCACTCACTCACTCACTCACTCACTCACTCACTCACTCGCTTGCTCACCCACTCATTCACTCACTCACTCTGCGCACCTATAACAGTACACAGAAAGTGCTTTTAATCGCATCACATCGGGTCGTGCACGAGAGCACGCAACGACCACTCGCGTCCGCGCACATGCAGAAGCCACACGTCTACACGACGGGTCACCGTCGCAACGGCCTCACCGCGCAAAGCCAGCGGCGGTCAGCGGCCTGCGAATGCATAGCGTGCATAGCCTCCATATATACATATGAACGAAGCGCCGCGCAACAGCAGCAAAGCAGTTATAAGGCCGTCGCACCACAGAGCGACGACGCGAGATAAGGGAACGCCGCGCCGCCGCAGCCGCCGTTGCGTATTCACGGCTCGCGAGCGCCCACAGGAGCAAGGCAGGCAAGCCATGGCCAGGTCAACGTCGGGTGCATGCTACTGTCTGGCACAGCGCCGCTGCTCGCTGCTGACTATGGCACATTATACGACGCTGCCGCCGCCACTAATGGTTTGTCCAAATGGGCTTTACATGGAGATGGAGCAGGTGCTGGCCGCTCAGCCCCCTCTTTCTCTTTCTCTAGAGAGAGAGAAAGAGAGAAACGTCCATTCGCGACGCTGTTATGACGGGATGAGAGAAAGAGATAGACCGGGACGTCCGATAACGGGAGAACCAATTTGCGACCGCGCAGTGCCCGCTTGCTGCTGCTGCTGCTGTTGCTGCAGGAAGTGTCGAAATCGACGGCTTTTCTTCGCCCTACCTGCCTGCTTGCATGGCTTGCGCGGACACCGCCATACCATCTCGTCGTTTCGTTTCTTTGTTTGTTTGTTCACTCGCTTATAGCTTTTCCATATCGTCGTCGCCTCGTTCCAGCGAACAGACAACATCGAACGCAGCGGCCCGCAGCAGCCCGAACGTCGCTTCCGTCGCTCAATTCGCTTGTATATATATATATATATATACGCGCCTTGTGTGTGCGTGTTCTGTCGAAGATACATAAACGCGCAGGTTACGTGCTTTGTTGTGTATATACCTTCTTTTCCTCCACCTTGGAGCTTGTGCGCATTCGTGCCTGTTTTCGGCGCATAAACGTCGATAGCGCGCTGGTGGCGGATTGGCAAATGGTCGCCCGGCAGGATCGCCTGGCGCGCCGAGAGACATGCGGAAAGGTGCGCGTGCTCAGGACCTTCAGGACGACGCTTATTCGAGGCAGTTCGCGGTCAATACAATCCATTTGTTTGTATCGCCCCCAATGCAGCTCTTTCTCTATATACAAAATCTACATTGCCCGTTAGTATACATTGTACTTGGGCTGCAGTGCGGGTCATGACGGTTTGCGCGCTGGAGAGAAGGCGCGCGCACGGTACCGCACAGATAGCCATCATTCATAAGAAGGGGCACCTGAACGTGAGCGGGATGAGTTTTCGATCGAACGATTCGAACGCTTTAGGATGAAGTATAAGGCAGTTATCCTAGTAGCAGTACTATATGTGGGCGCGCCGGAAGCAATGAAACGGGAATGTCTGTCAACATACACATAGATGGGTGCAGGTGTACGCTTGGTACCCGTATGCGCACTCTTTATTTTTACGCTCTCAGAGACCACATTCTGCCGTGTATATTTGTGCAGGATGTGCGAATTTTCCAATGCGATTCTGAAACTGTCTTTGCTGTTACAGTCGACATTACGCGTTCGAGAACATCCAATATTCGAAGCTGCCAAATGCACGTGCGCTTGTCGGAATATTTGTGAGGTGTATACAACAGCAGCTGTTGAGCACTGTATCGTTGCAACGGGAGGTGATCTGATGAAAGTATACGGATAGATTAGTATGCATAGATATTTGCGCAAGATACACTCTTCGTCTTCAGCGTATAAAATCTCTCTCACTATATATATATATATATATATATATATATATATATATATATATATATATATATATATATATATATATATATATATATATATATATATATATATATATATCAGGGAGAGAGAGAGAGAGAGCTGATATTAACCTTGCCTAAATATACTTCGAATCTTTTCATCACTATATACTGTGTGTATATACATTGCCCTCACAACGAACGGAGTTCTAGTCCAGGGTATGCCGGCTATATATATACTGCTCTCGTATGGCAAACATTCGAGCTTAACAGGATGAAAATAATTGGGCTAATGATTACAGCAAAGGTGACATTTGTTCACTTCGTCTGATCCTCTACATTGATATGTTTTTGTAAATTTCTTTGTGTTTTGCTTGATGTCCACCATTCAAGGCAGCTCGATCCCTGATTACCGCGGGCGCAGATCGATGCCCCATGCTCTCGGATCGTTGCGTTAACGAGGGGATAACAATAAAATATATTAGTCACATATACTTATCTTGGAGATTTGCAGGGGGCCTGAACTTATGGCATTGATATTTTTAATCCGAAACATCGCAACGTATAACTTGATATATGAATAATCGAACTTCAATGGGTGATACCGAAATGGAACGCACAGGACACGCCTGAAATGCCCGCTGTGTATACGCCATGACTGTAGGACCACACGCGTGACACAGAAGTGGCGAAGTTAATTTGAACACCGCTTTAATGCACAATCTGCAATGTTAAAAAGGAAAAAAAAAAGTGCTTGTAGCGGCAGGCTGTACTATAATTCACCGAACATGCAGCCAACCGACTGAGGCAGGCAATTATACTTTGTCTGATAAGGAACCACTATGAAATTTTATTGCGTTCCGTTGACATCCCGCTGCTTTCAATGAGTTCATTGTGCATGACTCGCTTGGATGATATATGTATATATGACTTGTGCTAAGGTGCGGAGTGACTTTCGGCGAAATGCATGGAGTGCGACGTGCTTGAGCTATATAGGGCTGTTATCTGCCACACTTCAATTCTGCCGAAGCGAAATGCACACCTCAGACCGCTGATGTGCGTATCATCATCGCCGTTGCTTGAGGTATGTATTCCTCTATTGGATCGAGCAAAGTTGCACAAAGCATGCCGAGTGATAGTGGAACATATGTATTGCTTGTCACATTCCTATATGAGAGCGATGCTAACATGTGCATACTATAGAAGCTCAACTACACAGTCACCATCATTACGACTATACTAATGCAGTAAGATTCTTTGCTGTATGTGCCGTGTGGGAGAAGCCGCCGCAGCACAGTTAGATGCTTGCTTGGCTGCCTCGGGGGCGCGGGTTCGATTCCCACCTCCGTAACGCTTGGCAGTTGCATTCGGGGATTACTGCGCGTTCCTCTATGTCTATGTGCTTGTAATGTTCACACTTCAATTGCAAGCTACGACGTACGGTACGCCTTTCTTGCTCTTAAATGTACTGTGATGAAATGTTAAAGGTTCATTTTAGTTGGTGATTAATTGATTGACACGGGACGTGTAAAATTCAAACACTTGTGGCGCAAACCTGCATATGGGGCCGAGCACTATACGGGAATTAGCCACACGAGATCGCGTTATCGGTAATCCTGACGTATACATGACAAGCATATAACGTTAGTGATATAAAAATCAATCATTCGTGTTCATCATACAATTATATAATACCATCCAAACTGAGGTGTATGCCAGGTGAACGAGACGAGGAGAGCACCAATACGGGCACAGATAGATAGATAGATAGATAGATAGATAGATAGATAGATAGATAGATAGATAGATAGATAGATAGATAGATAGATAGATAGATAGATAGATAGATAGATAGATAGATAGATAGATTCACGGGACAAAGTTGCTAAAGTTCGCCAAAAAAATGCTTCCCATTTGAAAGCATTATTCCGCATAGTTTATGACTATACGTTCCATTCAAATTCATTCGACAAGTTTCATGAAGTTGCCAACAAATGTCACTTTTATCACACGCATTCACGACAAAGTTACGTCGGCGCTCTTTCAAATCCTCAATCGTAAAGCGGTTCCGACTGCAGTCATATATACGTTTGCCGAGCAGTGCACATAACATATGATGCTCTATTAAATGTTCCGTACGCGACATATGCGACCTGTACCTTATCTGTATTCTATAGCCTTATCCAGTCCATCATAGGTTGCATCAAGTTGCCGAAGGTATACAACGGCGGCAATGGTGCCGGCCGTATGGTCTCAGCGGCTGAACTGTTATATCGCAAAGCTCTTTCCCTCAGAGGGACGTAAAATGAAAGACTAAATTGCAGTTTAAACTGGCGAATTATTCTTTCGGTCAGGACCCGCTTTACGAGCGGGTGACATCCGGTCCCGCGCGCGCCTAAATTTTTTTCTTTGACATTTATTCACCTTCACGAAGACAACGGCATGCAGACACAGCGTTACACGCTCGAATTATTCAAGAACGTAACATCGTGTGTAGGTAGTTGTCGACGTATAAAATAGCAAGAAGGCGAGAAAGAGAGGGTGGGGGAGGGAGGGGGGCGTGCGATGCAGCTAGAGTTCGCCCAGTTCGGCGCGTCATTGTGCGTAAGGCCGGCACTGCGTTTAAGATAACATATACTACAATTAATTTGAACGGAATGTTAACCGGTGCAGGAAAAACGGAAAGGTCCAACCACTAGACCTTTCTCGAATCCATGACAGAACCAGAATGCACCGCAACATGTCGTGTTGAAGTCGTGAGTTCTGAAATATTTATTGTCTGTATTTGGGCATATCCTGTGTTTCGAGTGACGTTCTCTAAGCGTGGTAAGTTCACCTTCTTGGCTGCTGTTTGAATAGGTTGCAAGATGCGCTCTTTTTCGCTCGACCTGTTAGGATCTCTTGTAAAATGTGCGTTTGCTGGCAGGGCTTGTTGGAATATGTTGTAAGATCGGCTCTTGTTGGCACGACCTATGTAATCGGTTGGGAGATGTGTTGGTTCGACATGTTCGAACTGCCTGCAAAGTGATCAGCACATATGCGAATGAGAGCTCAAATCGCTACATCTTCAGTGTCTCGTTTTTCTTAATCATGAACAACTAACAACTCGCCAACTTATCATTCTACTGAATGTTTGAAAAGTTGGCGTAGAATGTGTTGGACGGTTGTCGGGTGCAGCTATTGGCAAGATATGTAGAGGAGTCAGAAAATTGTTGAGAATGGTTGGTGGCGTCGGCTGTGCTTATTGGCACGACATGTTATAGTTCGCCGTGAGCTCGTTACGCTACAGTTTTTTTTTATTATTGATCGTTTGCATTTTTGGCAAGGAATTAGTTGCTGGAGACTTGTCGGGGGCAGCACGGCCTATCGTAATACGATAGAGACTTGTTGGGTGCAGTTTTCCGTTAGAGCTATCAAGGTTGGTCGAAAACATGTGGGGCGGTTGTGTGCGTGGCCTGTTGGAACCAGTTGAAGAGCTTGAAGGAGGTCGGCATGTCGTTGTTGGTACGACCTGTCGGAGTTCGGGGCGAACGTGTGAGGTACATACTGTTGCTGTGGCGTTGTATAGTTCTGCGCGTTCCGCAGAGAACACGTCATCAAGGGTAGCCGTAGGAAAACGGTTATTCTCTCATCCATTAACCGCCACCTGACAAGACCTTAATAGATCCGTAAACGATAATAAGCAATTTCCTGACACATCGCGCGACAGACATATCGACGACTTCGGTGCACACCGCTCCCCCCACATGATGTACTACATGCCTGCGAACGGCGCTCGCGGCATATTCGCAATGCCCACGGACTATAGGGGGCGCACTGGGCGATCCAAGATGGCTGTCCGGAGGAGGGTCGACCCGGCTGAAGAGCGTCTGCTAGCATGTGCAAAAGATAGGACGTGCGGACATAAGCCCCGTGCCGCTTTCCCCGGATGAAGTCACGAGCTGCACTGAAGTGTATATCAGACCAAAATACTCGCTTAAATCGCAGGCACCACCAAATGCCCGCAACCTAATATTTTCTGCGACGCGAAAGGCTGTTTCAGCCCGTGTGCGTGCACCAACGATGTGTTGCGAGATCCTGTGCGTTCTAAGGAAAACCAGTGTGTGCGTGTAACGGAACTGACGTGTGAACTAGACGCTACGAGGTACGTACCGAGCCTGCCTGGCGTATTTCGTGTTGTAATACGCATCTAGCGGCTAACGGTACGGATTTGCTGCTGGGCACCGCGCGTTGAACGTGACGATGGTTTTAAAACATGTAGCGCCGTCACCATTACTTTCGCGGTCAGGAACGCGGACTTAGCAGAAAGCAATCGCGTCTTTGTGGCGTTGAGCTCCTCAATCAGTCGCACTTGGGCAGAAACCAAGCCTCAGGTCGACATTTACCAGTCGGACGCTCCTGGAGCTAGTTCTGTTTTCGCTACCGCGGCCCCTCGATCCGATTGCAGCTTTGTGCTATCCGAAATCGAAATCTACGCATCAGAATTGAACTTCTAGGTCCCACCTGAGTGCTGTCGTTCCACTCGATAGCTGAATGAAGTCAACCAAATTGATTCAATTGTTGGATCGCATGCCAGCGACGTCGCTCTCGACCGTTATCATAAGGCTCGATTACGGTTAAAAAGGCCCGTGTAGGCAGTCGATTCGTATCCGTTACGGCAGCTGTTCCAATGCATCGCGGGCTATTTCTTTGTAAATTCCCCCGGCGAACCGTATCAATGTTTGAATTATGTCAATTTGACGAAGTATCTAACTCTTACGGCGAGCCATGAGATTTAAATTCACATTTAAGGTGTCGGTTGCGGTAGTAAGATGACGAAATCTGCTACTGTGTGCGTGGAAAAAAAAATAAACAGGTCCCTTGCCATTTACTTAAGTGATGTTGGGGCTACATATAAATGGACGCCCCAATCATAGCATTTCACATCTCCTTAAGGCACTTCATGTGATTTGCACTTCACAACATGTTTTTGTTAAGAATGTGTCCCTGTTGTCCCGCGGCATGCTCTATTACGTACTGCGCCATCTGTATACTGACAACACTTGCCCTTTATGAGCAGCAATGTACAGTGATACTTTCTCATTCAACTCATTAAAACTGCTTTGGTCAAATTCCACTTTGAATGGTTGCTTGGAGTCCTGCTCTGCGACATCAAGATCATTGTTTATGCCAGATGTGCAAAAACAATTTTTTTTCTTCATTTCTAATGTTCAAAATTTTATTGGGTTGTGTTAAAATGTGCACATTTAAACTAGCCTGCAAGCTCATTTTTATGGCCACAGTGCAGTTTTCTGCAGATTTACCTTAACAGAGTTACCTAGTTGGCAGACGACGATAATCAAATCAAGTTTATTTTCATTCTGTCATACACAAAGGGACTGTGGCAAAAAGCTTTCATTGAAACACTTGACCAGCTTGCAGCACCATACAAAAAGGAAATAGTCACAGCAGTAACAGCACACCGATAAGTAAAAATAATAATTTTAAACTTCACAGGTAATGTACAGCAACGCATACACAATAATGAAGTACAAATGTAAAACATACTACTAGTGCAAAGTGATAAAACGACATATTTGCACAGAAGTGCTGCTAGTGATAAAAACTTAGTGCATGGGATGTCCCGTCTTTGTCAGCCAGCCTGGCACATTCATTACCGTAATTGTAAACTGTCTCATGACAGCAATAAAGTAGAAATGCTTACGAATGGCTGTGGCAGTGGTATAGGGTGATTGTGATGCTCGGCTTAATTTTAATAAGAATGTGCGCTCGATCCTAGCCATGGTGGTCGCCTTTTCAGTAGAAGTGAATATTCTCGAGGCCCATATGCTGTGTGCTATCGGTGCACGTTAAAGAACTCCAGGTGGTCAAAATTTTCAGAGCCCTCCACTACAGTGTGCCTCAATTATATTGTTGGTTGGCATGTGAAACCCCTGCAATTATGAACATGTCTAAGAATCCACCACTTCAGCACTGACACGTAATTGTACTCTGCAGCTGCATAAAAAAACTTGAGAAACTGGCAAGGAAAAGCAGTATTTATTTTTCCATGTCAATGATTTTGTTGCGATAAGGAAGGGTCCTTCATTGAGGGGAACAGTGTGTGTGGCTTGTGATCTGCTGCAGCTACCTGAAGTGCCAACAGTTGGATGCAGGATGAAAAATGTCTGCCTGTGGCATCACCTCTTGGTGGTTGAAATAGCCAGGCATAGCTTACTCAGACACAAAAATTACATACGAGAAAACAAAGGTGGACAGGATGAGCGTGCTTGTCTGTTCAGGCTTGTTTTTTGGTTTGTCATTTCGGTGTTTGAGCAGCGGGCTGAAATAGCCAACTATGCTCAACCAAGTAGGCCACTACATGCTGGATCTGCACCCCTACATGGCAAAATGGCTTCTCTTTTCGGTCAGTCTACTGCTTCTAACCACACATATTTGATACGATAATCAATTGAACTGCTATTCTCCACTTGTTGGCACCATGAGGAGCCGGCGCACTGCTTTGACTACTCACACGCATGTTCCCTTTCGTGAAAGACCCCCTTGTGTACTAAGCAAGACAATGTGAAACAAGGACGGTTGAAAAACATGAACCACGCCATGCAGCGCTGACTAGCAAATGACTTAATTGTGGCAAAAGACATACATAAATACATGCGGAACATTGCCACGTCATAAGCAAAACACAAACCAAAATAAAAAATACTGAAATAACCATATACAACATAAAAGAATAAATGGAAAGGTCATCATGACATGATACTCTGTGCTCATGACAAAAGTGGTAATTCATTGCATGTTAACAGAAACACACAATGTCATTGTCTGAGAGTACAAGAGACCAAACCCACTTATCTTTTAACAATGCAGTGTTATGGGCCTCAAAATTGCTTCTTGCTAGCGTGTCACATTTTTAAAAATGGGGCCAGCAACCACAATCTTGCCGTGAACACCAAGATGACCACTGACGGCACTAGTTACATCGTTGTCATACTCATGAAGCCTGTCAATTAAACATCCACCAGTCTGGCCACGTTAACACCACGTAAATATTTAACACAATGGTCTATCCGCGACAGTTCGTGAGACAGTTTATATAGGCAGGGTATTACAGTGCATCTGTAAAGCTTGCTTTTGCATATTGTTATCGTTACTCAATCGTTCATTACATTTACACTAAATTATTTCTTCCACTATGCTCTGTGCAACTGAAGCCAGCATGTGATAAGGACAATCAGCTCCTATCAGTGCAATCACCCGCGCGGCCATTTGGTGTGCATTTATAGTGGTACAGTGCAAATAAACGAGACACAAGAAGGGGAGAGGATACGAACCTCCTCTTCTTGTGTCTTGTCTCCTCTCTTCTTCTTGTGTCTCGTTTGTGTATGCTTTGCCACTATAGATGATCACCTGTGCCTGATAACTATACTCATAGAGTGCTTGCATGATTTTTTGAGTGTGTTGGGCATGCACAGCTTAGTGTTTCTGCCTTTTATTAACTTCAGATGGATGGCTTCATGATTGAGCTCTTCTAATGTACAGGCTACAACATCACAAACATCACATAAATGAAATTAACAAACATTACATACAAGGCATACTTTGCAAATTACCACAGATGTCACAGAAGTGCACAGTCATCCTGTGGCACATAACAATTTAAAACTGTCGGCTGACAACATAACAAAGGATGTGCTCTTAACTACTTTATTCAAGTGTCTCTTTGCTGCATCAGATATGTACAACAGGCATAGTATAAAAACATACCACCTGAAAGAGCTGTAGACACTCGAACTTGTTTCCAGGCCAGTGCTAATAACCAAAAGGAGCTGTACAAGCTGGCCTCACCATTTGCCTTAATTGCAAGTAAATACTTGACGAGCTGAGCTTATCAACTACGTTAAAAGGCCAAAAGCAATGCTGCTTGGCAGCATGAAAACTTGCGGGACAAGGCACTGAGGCCAGCAAATGAAAGATGCAAGGAGGTGTGATACCTGCTTCCCAATGTATCACTGATTCTGCTCATCAAAAGTAGGCACAGAGTTGTGTTGAATTTCTGGAGACAGCGCATATGTCTGACGGCCATCCAGACTTACCTAGCATTACTTCCTTATGCTAAATCAGCCATTTTCTTTGGCCAAAGCTACTACATCCACCAGCCTTTATAGTACCACCTTTGCTTGGTGACGTCTCAAAAACACCACTTACTTGTGCCTTGCCAAAGAATACTTATCACTAAATTCCTTTGGTGAAGCTACGGTGTCTATAGTTGTTTGTCTATGATTATGAACATGTAATATTTTTGCAGTAATACCATGCCTCTGAAATTTAATTTCAGTAGCAATTACTCTGGTGTTCCATTTATGATGGAAATTTGTCCTCAATTTAAAGTGCGATTGTACATTTTTGTCAACTTGCTCATTGCCTCTGGTTGTTCCGAGTACTTGCTAATAAAAATAGTTTCTCAATCGATCAGCACTCGTGTAATTTTCGTCGACATAAGTTTTCTTCTTTTTTTCCGTTTGGTTTGGTTCTATTGATTACACTGTAAATGGCATAGCAAAAGAAAACTGCCACAGGAAGACAGCTGTTGGAGCTTTTGACTCCTTGTGCAACATATGGCAGCAGGAGAATGATCTTTTGGGCAGCCAGAAAGTGAACGTTCCATTTTGCTTCCCACAGTTGCTTAGTAACACGGCGCCATAATTGCAAATAATAATGGACGTGCAAAACTTTTAGTGTCACGATCATTAGGGAGTGTGGCTCAAGTGAAACCGAATGCTTGCTTTTCGAATGATCTGAAAGTTCTGCTTAAAAAGCTCTGCGCAGATACATTATGTACAAAATATGTGTACAAATAAATGGACTGACACACTACTCAAAATGAAAAGACAGTGTCTGAAATGCTTTTTGAGAAGTTTTGTGGCAACTTTGCCACACGATAAACTAGAATGACTGGTGATGCAGTGACTAATTTGTAGTGGACCCAGATTTTTCCATGACCCAGATAGTGCGAGCATTTAGAGGGTATTTTTGCAAGTCTGAATCAACACGCATTACACAAATGAAAATGTTATCCTACATATCACATTATTTATTGTGATATCTATTTTGCACTCAGGTTTTCATTACATAGCATGTTATCATACACACATTACACAAATGAAAACGTTATCCCGCATCTCAAATTATTTGCTATGATATCTATTTTGTACTCGGGGTTTGATTACACAGCATGTTGTCATATCGTGCATCGTAGCCATGTTTATGTAGTGCATTTATTTTTGTTATGCACACCACATTTATGAAATCTACAAGACTATGTTGACATTCCCTCTATCTAAATGTAATAATTTCTATTTTGTTTATAAATAATGTGTGTTTATCTGAAAAGACAAGTGTTTATATGTTGTGACGTCGCAGCGGCCTGTACTCATTGATGACTTATGACGCTATGTGTTTCTAAAACTACTGACGTTTCAAATAAACATTCCATTTTAAGTTCAGTGCTACGTTTCTCTTGCGCCTTTTTGAGTCCTAGAGTTCGTGCTGCCTATTTAGCCATGCTTTGTTAGAGCTACGAGCCTGGATGGTGTCTTTAGGCTGCAATTCAGTGACCAAAACGCCATGGATGGTGTCCCCAGATGGCACATAGCTAGGCTAGCATGGCTCTAGCACATAATCCATTGACGAGAAAGCCTGAATGGAATCCTGGTAATTGTCCTATTGATAGTGGCACGGACAACCGGGGCGCCATAAGCGGTGGCTCTTGCTCGTGCAGAGGCCATGGTGCACATGGAGATAGAAATCCAGTGAACCCTACCGTCATGGCATGGTGTTGTACTGTGGCTGCCATAGGAACAGGATCTTCATAAGCTGTGCCAATGTAATAAGTAAATGTGACAGTAAGCTGCCATGTCAGTCGTCCCTGTTTATTTCCCATTTGGTCCCCATCATTGCCGCTGCTCCAGTGCTTCGGTCAACTCCGGTGTCAACTGCACACGTCATCCTCACAGTAAATAAGGTTTCTATAACAACATGTCCTGAAGTGTCAGAAACTCATGCTAATTGTTTAGTAGGTCATTTCATTTTTTTCTTTACTGTAGTGAATTGTTTATTTTTGATAGCTCAAAGGCCCCTGAGGGGTCTTTACATAAAGGGTGAGTATGTGCATTTCATTTAACATAGGTTAGTTCTTTGACAATGTGTTTAAAATGAAGAGGTTTCGTGTAGTCAAGAGGTCAGGCATTTCATTAGGTGAGGATATACGGTCACCGACCAAGTCTGATGTCATCTCAAGAGGGTTCTCATGAAGCATAGTTGAATTGGGATGGTCGTTCCAGTATCTGGAGGTTTGCGCAAAGAATGAAGATGAGTCATGGTTTGTCCTGCAGGAGGAGATGTGGTGTTGTGGGGGTTGGTGCAGTTTGAATGGCGAAGGACTGGAAAAACGTTGGGATTCCGGGGACGTACATGGGAGAACTTGTGGAATTCTACAAGACGGGACACTTTTCAGTGGAGTACAAGGTTAGGTAGGTTAGCTTGCAACGTTTGCTGGTACAGGAGTGTATGAACGATCAAGGAAATAAACCATGCTGTGCAATCAATTTTAAATTCCTTATAACATGTTAATATGGTTAGTTTTGTGGGGATCCCAAACTACACATGTGTTCTTTCTACAATCGTTAGCCAGGACTGTTGTACTCCTTGGTCACTCAATGATTTGAACATTATACAAGTAAATACAAAAAGCCAGGAGATAGTGCAGCTGCAGTTTTCAAAGCCTGCTGTTCTGAGAGACTGTGCGAAATTAAGAAAAACAAAAGCCAAGTAACAAGTTTAGAGAAGCCAATGACTTTATTGACCAAGCTTTGAATAGATGTGCCTGAATAAGGGCTGTAGGCAAGCGTGTGTGCACTCATGCTAGGTAATCAGAACAGTCTTCCAGTAAGCTCTCTTGTAAAGGCTTTATTAAATGAAAGCATGTATACATTTTATGTAGTTTACATATTTGTAGCTTACATTTTTGTATTTACATATATGTAGTTTACATATTATGTAGTTTACATTTTATGTAGTTTACATATTATATGTAGTTTACATACATGATACACATTCTAGTCATGAACACATCCACAGAGTTATACCTGAGATTTACCTTGAGATTTCCTTCCAGATGTTAGTGCACTGTTGCAACTATTTGAACCGCCTTTGCACAACTAATCTGTGACATTTAGCCGCAGATGCAGCTGCCACAGATATTAGCAGGTGCCAGCAGCCTTCTTATCGTGAATGTCCGCATTTGGGAAAAACTGCGCCGCTATAAGCCAGTCGAACAGTCATGCTCAGACATAGCCATCACAGTTGTCTCTTGGGTGTTCCACGTTCAGCACACAGAAAAATGAATCTCGAAATTTGAGCACGCATATGCATACTTCTCACAGCAGTGAATTAAGTTTAGAAACACAGCGGCCCCGCTTGCCGCGACTGCACGTTTCGCTACTTTAAAGCGACGCACAGGTAATAAAAGACGATGTACTGAGCAGGACTATAAATCAAGTTCGACCAGCTGGGTCTTATTAACATGGATATAAACGAATGCCATCGGTCAGTCACGCTTAATTTCCAACGGAATGCGACTGCTGGACACCCCGCGACACGGTCGATCTTGTTCCCAGTGCATATGGGACGGACGCGGCTCCACGGATGACTGAACACTCACCATAAAGATTCATAACAGCACTTTCCTGACGAATGATAAAGCGCCCTATTTTAATGCGAGACATTTCGATTACGAAGGCCCTCATACTCCTTAGTTACCAAACAGGAGATCGCGAGCTCACGCGACTCCCCCCCATGCAGTGTTATGGGCTTCGATCGTGCAATAAAGGAACACCAACGGATAATACGTACAAGCGAAACAGCGTGAATTTCACAGAAAAGTTGAGACAACAGCACTTCACTTACTACGTAGCTTGAAAAAAAAACTAGCGGAGAACATGTACGGTGTGGGCTTTCGTTTGCAGCGTGGCTTGCCCGAGGAGCTTCACCATGCATTTTCACGAAAGCTTCGCGTCTCGCAAGAAAGAATAAGATTTATCCCGTCACGGGGCTCAGATTTATTCACTGCTGCACGAAACATTCGAGGTTGTCGTGTTCTTTTTCCTTGTCAACGCGCTAACAATCGGGCTAGCACACACGAACAGGGCAGCGACGGCCAGGGCAGCCATTTTGTCGTCTGCTAACCCTCCTCCGGAGGGTTCTCCTCCAATCCGTTTGATGGCGTGACAGTCTACGGGCATTGCCAATACGTTCATAGATCTGCGTTAGTTGGGAGAATAGAGTCCCTATACATTGGCACGTAATACAAGACGGGTCTTCTCGACACAGGCGTACCCTGACAGCTAAAGCTTGTCCCGTGCAGCCCTACACAAACGCACAGACCCGGGGGGGCCTTTCGCCAAGAGGCGAATCCCTGCAGCCAATCCGAATCCCGCGCGGCGCAATTAAGCCGACTTTCCTCGCGGGAAACGTCCCGAGCGGCGGCCTAATCCCCGGCGCGTCGCCGCCGCTGCGATTTCACGTCGAGAGCCCGAGTTCTGTCCTTCCACTTTCACTCGAACCCTCTCTCCGCACCTGCGCGCTTGCCCGCCCCCTCCAAAACAGTCGCGGGGAACATTCTAATTTCTTTTTTTTCGCCGCCAGAGGGCTTTCGCGAAGGCGGGGGCAGCTCGGATTTTAGAAGATTGGAAGGAGAGCGCCTGCATGTGAAGTGGAGAGGGAGTGAAGTACGACGCTTCAACTCCGCACTTCACTTCGCCCCTCGCTCGCATGCTCTTCGCCAGTAGCGGCGCCGACAGCGGCGCGTTTCGCTGCGACGGGGATTTCGTTAAGCCTAGAAGGGATTTCTCAACTCTCCAGCGCTCTAGCGGGCTTCCGTACTTACGCGCCGGGTCCGAACTGCACGTTTTTGTGCTTTGTCAATTTTTGGCTGGAGGAAGATCGAGACTCGGACAAATGCGCGCTGCGCTCCTCGCGCAGTGTACGGCTGCAGTAAGGAAAGTATAGGGCCGTGTACGTCGCCGTGCAGCTTGTTAGAGTGCGCAGGTACATGTAAGTGAGGTGGTCAAGCCTATATACTATATCGACCGGTGCGAGGATTTCAAGGGATAAAAGGATGTTCCTTGTGCCATCCCCGGTGGCGCTGTTCATTTACGAAATGACCCGCCGGCTGTGCGCAAAGCCCAGGGATTTTCGTTTCTTCAGAACGATGTCCCCGAAATGAACGTGCGTATGTAGATAAGTGCAGTCTTGTTATAGAAATGTTATTGGGGGATAATTCTGCCCTCCCAATAGAGATGTATTTTGATAAGGTTGTGTCTACATGCGCATCGAGAACTTTAATGAACAGAGTGCGGCCCCATGAGCATGCTTTGAGCTAATCTAGGTCATGCTGTAACGGTCAGCGCTAACTAAGCCTAGCTGAGCCGTGAGTTCAGGTAGCTGTTTTTATTATACGTCCCTCTGGCATGGTTATGCGCCTATACTGTATAGGAGGCATCTGCCTCAGTGGGAATACATGGAGAAAGACGGGCGCAGAATCATTTCCCGACCAACCATGGTGGTGTATGTCATAATTGGCTTAACATGCCGGCAGTCAAACACGCTTATGCAAACACATTGCTGCCCCTGAGCATTTGAACTGCACTGTATGTACAGAGATGCCGTGACTGCAATACAATAAAAGTTTCACATAACTACTACAACAAAGTAAGCGTACATCTCTTATATAAGAATGCACGAAGGGGAGACTGCATGCAGGATTTTGCGTGTGCTGTACACACGAATTCGAAATGCGATATAGGCGTACGATGAATTCACAAGAAGTGTGCACGCAGTTATTGGTAGAACGCACGGTCTCCGTTTTGATCATGCAGTACTCCATTTCCTTTGTTTAAGTACATGTGACGCTATATTCAGGCTTTGCTTCTGTGTATATTCGTTCGGACATGCAGAGTCCGTCCCATACTCCCAGTGTGACTCTTGAAAACTTTAATCGATGAAGAGATCGCAAAATACGATTTAGAAATACGATCTTGAAAACTTTGCCACAGCCGGAGTATGCGAACAAAAATATACTCCCGCCGAACCGCGCAAGAACTCTGACCGTAGGGGTCTATATGAGGATATACAACATACTCCCACTGTGCCTCCGAAAAACTCCGCCAGGCACGGAATACGCAGGCGAAAAAAAAAAAAAAAACTCCCGACCAACCGCGCAGGAACTCCGACCACAAGGAAGTATTACGATACACAACCTAATCCCAATGTGTTTCCGAAAAACTCCGTCAGGCACGGAGTAAAAAATTAAAATACACACTCCCAAGGCACCACGCAGGAACTCCGACCGATACAGAGTAAAAGTTTACCCCGACCCTACGGAGTATAATTAACTCCCAATGGTGGGTGGGTCGCTGGGAGACAAGCCATTTACTCCCGCCGGGGGGTAATTTTTTTTTTACAGTGCGATATCGATATTTGCAGTACTGTACAATTCACCGCTTGTCGAACCGACCGGAGTCGTTGCGGGACTGATTCGTGTAGCAGGGCAGAACTTCGACAATGTCCTTTCCACGTGAAATCAGATGGACAGGCGAGTGTCAATTATCAGTGTATATGTACAGAGGAGGCGAATCTTGGTTGCTGTGCAAAAAGCATCACGAAAAGCAGAGTCGCTCATAAATCTCGCGGTGTACTTCATTTCAGGCTTGTTGCGACTCAGTGAAGGTAATGGGAATTCTGGATATTCGGCGTTTGCGGATATGCTATACACAAAAGATCAAAGACAGCATCAAACACAAAACACACACATGCGTAGTTCGACTGAACAGTGCACGTGACAGCTAAGATCTGGAAAATGGAATCGGGTAAACGGACGATATGTTATGTGTGTTTGTTCCTATAGTCAAAGGCAACACTCAAAAATATAGCAATGACGTTGACCTTTTGCGGACTATATATTTCCTGCGAGCAACTCTTTTTACGGGACATATTCAATGCTGCATCGTTTAACACGAAACTCTCTTGAGCGTGGAAACCGTGGTATTACCTCACTCTCCTCCCACCGACGTTCTAGTACCGGCCATAACAAGCGAGTGACAATGCGTTGTTTATGTGCTCCAACTAGACCACGACATTGGACTCGGGTATATATAGAGTGGTTCTAGTTCACTGTAACTCGGGGCTCTTTGCACGCTTTCCTATTTGTCATTCATGGCAAGTGAGCATTTTTTGTCACAGGCTTCACTATTTTCCATGTATGATGTGCCTCGGGGGGCAAAATCCTTACATTGTGGGAGGGCGGGGAAGGCGGTGGGCGTGTTTCTTGTGGGGCATGAGGGGGCAAGTGCCCCTTTTGCAACGCCCTGCCGAGGCCCACGTGTATGATTAGGTAAACAAATGCCCTATACCTCGTATTACTGCGTCGCGCAATTGCCTTCCAGCTATAGCACTGAGAGTTCTCTTTGAACGACCTGCCCCGCCACGGTGGTCTAGTGGCTATGGTACTCGGCTGCTGATCCGAGGGTCGCGGGATCGAATCCTGGCCGCGGCGGCTGCATTTCGATGGAGGCGAAATGTTGAGGCCCGTGTACTGTGCGATGTCAGTGCACGTTAAAGAACCCCAGGTGGTCGAAATTTCCGGAGCCCTTCACTATGGCGTCTCTCATAATCAGAGCTGATTTTGGGACCTTAAACCCCACAAATCAATCAATCAATCGATCAATCAATCAATCAATCTTTGAACGACCGTGCTGTCGGATGAGCACTGCGAGTACCACGAGACGGCTTGCACAAACGTGGAAATTCAAATGCGCATGCACATCGCAGTTGCAGCTTGATACTTGGTCGCAAGCTTACAGCGCTGCTTGCGAAAGGGGTAGCGCTACAAAATCTGGCGCCCAACGTGTGCACCGAGGCAAGTATGCCTCGAGAAACAAGAAGGAAAAGCAGTGAGCTTTCGTTTCCATTTCCTCGAGGTGGTGCCCCTCGAACAGTTGGCGTGTCAGGACGTAGCCAACGGCCTCGAGAAAGACAGCCAACACCGTAGAGCCATTCCCGCGATAGAAGCGGGCGAATGGCGGCTGAGAGCGAAGCCCCCCTCAATGGACTCACGCCACGCCATTCTGTTGTTCGCTGCGCTTCAACCCCCCTCAACATTTCGTTCCCGCACCCTTGCACGCACAAATGAGTCACGCCGACGACGGCCTAGTCCTAGCCCCCTGCCTGTAACATCGGGTCCTGTATGTGTTTTTTTTTTGCGTTCATACTGGCGTCAGTTCGTCGTAGTCGGCGGCGGGGCCTTGCTCGGTTCCACATGGCCGCGTCTTTGAGCCGGCCTCTCGGCCAATGGCCGCCCTCCACGTGCTGCCGGTCCGGCCAATGGCGGGGCGAGAACGCAGACGCCACGGATAAAGCGCCGCTGCCTGCCTTTCTCTTCCACCCTCGTCCACACTCCTTCCTTTTCTGCACGCCGTGCGTGCGTGCGTGCGTGCGAGCGTTGAAAACGTGTGCGTGTCAGCGTTCGGCGGGGCGCCGGGCATTGTGCGAGGAGCGACGGCACAAAGGGCGTCGCGCCGCTGCCACCAGCGGCGGCTGCAACCTCGGCCGTAATTGCCTCGCTCGCTGACGCAGCCTTTGAGGGGACGCGCGAGTGCCGTGTTTGCCGCCCCGTAGGCCCCGGGTCGCAATCCTGGAGGGCAGTGTCGAGTTACACCTCTCTGTCGAATCCGCCGTCAAAGGGACGCTAAAGAGAAACAATGAGTCCGTTTAGACAGACATATTCGTATTTGAGAACTCTATTGTCGTTGATTTCGCCACTATAAGCTCAGTATTAGAAATGAAAACGAAGGGTAAAGTTTCATTTTTGAATTTCGCGCCGAAACTTAGGCACCCGAACGTAAGCGTGACGTCACGAAATTCAATGTATTCCCTTCGTATTTTAGCCTGTTTGCTTCACTGAAATTTCATGAAACTTGCAGTGGTAAGTCTCTGGCTCCCGTACAACACAACTTGATTCATACTTCCCGCAAAATAATATTGTGCGTCATATCAGGCGCCTTCCAAATCTATGACGTCACAGCCACTTGGTGCAGGAACATGAAGGTGGCATCGCCACCTATATTTTACTTTTGTGCGTTTTCTCGCTCCATAAGCGTTCTCTCACGGCAGGAGTATAGCGCTGTTAGTATCGTGGGTAATTTATTAATGCGGGGAAACTCGTCTTCCTAGTGTTCCTTTAACATATATAAGCGGCACATGAAACATGGGGAGAATTAAACGGAGGCGGCGTAGGTGGCGCCGACTGGAGACAAACACACGGACACTTGCAGAGAGAGAGAGAGAAGGGAACCCTTCTCTTACAAGTGTCCGCGTGTTTCTGTGCGCCCTGTTCCTTCACATTGAAGAAGTACCAAATAGCGCAATCATCCGGGCTACTGACTGCAGGTCGGCAATGTGGTAGAACCAATAACCACGCAGCGCATGAAAAGCAGCTACAAAATGTTTGCTCGAGAACATGACCAATTTAGCCGCACTTGTCAATAGAAATCACGATCTTGTACAACCTCATGACATGTACAGTCTGCCTATAGAGATGTGAATGTGTGAGGAGGAATTGACGTCCACTGTAGTCCTTGCTACTATAAGGCCAGAAAGCGCGCTCTTTTCATTTATATATTTTCATTTATATCAGTATGCTTGCCCTGAGAGTTCACGATCGCCCATTCCCGATTCTACATTTACACTTGTACTGCGTAATGAGAGTGCGTGCATTCACTGCTTTTACTAGGAACACTTTCCAAACACGGCTGATAATGTACGAATTACAAACATTTGGTTTCTTATTTATGTCGCAAGTTGACTTTTTTCAAAGGTGAACGCTATGATGCAGATCGCGGAAGGCAACGCCGTATAGAATCAACAAGTGGATAAATTGCCTCCGAGAACAATAAACCTGGCCTTGACGATCTGACGACGAAGACAAACAGGCAAACCAGCGCCAGAGAGCACTAAAACGGACTGCTCGCGCTCTCGGGTTAAACGACGGAATATACGGTACACTCCGGACGCAACGCCTGTGCACGCTTCGCGGACGCCATGTCGCGTTCCGCTTTTGTGTTGCCAGCGCGCCGTTTGCTCTGGCGCTCTCTTTTTCTCTCTTCGAGGCGGTCCTTTCTTTCGGGGGTCTTTCTTCTCACTCTTTTTCTGTCTTCGCTCCCTTTCATTCGGTCGTCGCTGGACTCAAAAGCTTCGCGCTGCCACCAGCGCGGTGTGGTGACGGCGGACTTCATCCGGGACTGAGAGGGTCGCACCGCCATTGTTCCGCGAGCAGACGCCAAAGACAGGCAGAAAAAGAAAAAAAAAAGTGGGCACAGAGCGTAGTCCGCTGCACTCCGTGCGTGCCAACGACAAAACGCTGAATCGTTCGTCCGTTGCCAACAAAGGACGTACGGCGGTGCGCGCTGAACGCTCTGTGCGCCTTGCCGGTGTTTATGCATCTGCTTGCGTGCGTTTTACAGTGATGAATGTGTGTCGCGGAACAATGTGAAACATTTAGACGGAATCAAGATATGGGGAGACGCGGCGCCTGGCGCGCTTCGCGCGAGAATTCTGGGACACTCGCATCCTCCCTCATTCCTATGTGTGGCGAGCACACATATCATATATGTTCTGTAATTTGACATACGAATATTTGCTGTTTGTTTCATCAACAGTGTTAACAGGTCTCAAGCGAAAGGCTTGGGAATTAATCTGGACTTCTACACGCTGTCACTGTAAAACGCGAAATAGAGACGTATATACGACAGGAGAACTTAGCGTGTCCGGTAAACCGCTATAAGCAAAGCACTTTGCGTACAGCGCATTACAAAGTGTAAACAGAGCATGCGCCAACATGGCCGACCACCCAGCGTACGCCGTCTGCTTAACACACAAAATTAACACACAAAATTAATTCAGGCAATACAAAATAATTCAACTGACAATAGCAACGTGAAATGTCAAAACTTTACATCGTGAAACAAAATGCGAACAAGCCTTTGATGATGCAAAATACATCAGGGTCAGAATTCAAGGACAGCCTGAAGTTTATCACTGTCAACTACCGTTACTACGTGTTTATCGAGTTCATTCCGCTCAGTTACGGTTCTAGGGAAAAAAAAAGAATATTTAAAGACATTGTTCTTGGATTTAAATGGCACTAATGAGTACGGATGTCGTAGCATTGTAGAATAACCTTTGGAAAATGAAATATAGTCGCGTGTTCGGCTTTGGAACTTACCCCCTGGACAATTTTGAACATGAACTTAATGCGCAAATGTGTGGCTTTTAGTAACTTCAGTAAGCACATAACACAGTTTAATTTTAAGGTTTCTTTTGGTCAGTATACGTCATAAGCACGTGCGATACAGACGCTTATTCCCGACTGTTCACGGATATAATCAGAACAAGCGGCATAACCAACTTTACAGCAACGTCACATCCGCTCGCAGAGAAACTGTTGATGTATACAACGCTGCAGTTGACGTGGAAGCCGACCCCAAGTACAAATTAAAATATCGTACGATTTGATTTCGCCGCTTTGACTGGTGATACCACCAGTAAAAGCGGCGAATACCACGGTCATTACTGAGTCTCACATTGGACAAACGTAGGATAATATCAGCGTGCGTAATTAGCGTTTCAGGTCCCCTTTAATTGTTCCGAATCGTGACAGCTGCATGCAGCTTTCCTATAGTGCAGCGCCCACTATGAATTATTTACCTTTTTTGTTTTAGACACAGTGTAATTGCAGCTAAGAACACACGCTGCCGTTATCGCATCTACAGCATATATATATATATATATATATATATATATATATATATATATATATATATATATATATATATATATATATATATAACACTCCGAATCGGGAAATCGGATTCCTTATTTTCTAATCGCAACAAGGAAAACATCAACTGCGTGGCGATCGAGAAGCCAGCAACAACCATAAATACAGCTGTTCAACCGCCCTGAAATTTTCGCGCAAATTCACCGTGACGCCATAGATTTAAACGGCGTTTGCCAGTATATATATATATATATATATATATATATATATATATATATATATATATATATATATATATATATATATATATACATAAATTTCTTTATCGACAAAAATTTAGTTTGCTTTACGATCTATAAAGAGGGCCAGAGGCATATACATGGCAAGTTCCAGGAAATATTACTGAGCCAATTCAGCCGAAATACGAAGAGACCGAAATCAGGACTTCTTGGCATTCGGGTGCTGTTCCGGCACGAAATCCAATAGCCATATAATTTGGCTCCCCTCACAGCGAACGAAAGATGCAAGATTAACCACAGCAGAGTTTTCGGAAACGTAGTTATGCGTAAAACTATTTAGCGAAACGCTACGTACATAGTGCTTATAGGAAGCAATATGTATTTTTAAGGGACCCTGAAACAGTTTTGACGATTTTGTGCAAACATGGTGATCCGGTAGAGCGGGTCATTAGGACCATTACAGGACAGATTTCAGCGCTGTGCGTCAAGTGTGTAATTTACAATAAGGTTTTGAACACGCGTATCGCAAAAGGTCGCAGCGGCTCGCCAAAATGCGTTTTCAAACGCCCCCGCCAATCGAACTACGAATGGGAGGTCGCTGATTGGCCCCGAACCAGTCTTGTGCACGTAATTTTCAAAACCTAGCTGCGAACAACGTGCTTCTACAACGTACTCCTTCGCTTCAGCCAACGGTATCGTCGCGGCATCTGGCGGCGTACACACGAGTCGCCGGCGCTCTATTACAGAGGCTAGCACTGCCGAGGTGGGCGACCTCAGTGAGGATATCGGGGCGCTATGTCGCTACGGAAGGCTCGGCTAGAGTGTACTAGAAAGGCAGAGCGGCTGACGCGGGAGGCGCTGTCGTCGCTAGCGCGCACACCGCAGCAGATCGAGTTGAGGAGGAACAGCAGCGGTAAGAAGGAAGGCAACAGAAATAAGCCCATAGCTGCCTTAGCGCATGGTACTTCGCTTTATTTATGGTGTGAATGATTTCACAATTGTGTTGCCTAATCAGTGACGCAATGTCAAAAAAAAAAGAAAAACGTTTCAGGGACCCTTTATGGAGCGGTGCTGCACTTCCGCTGTCGAATTGTTAAGCTGCAATTACTCAACTGGCAATCAGCCGATCTTCAACGTCTATTGAGCCTATACAACTATAGGCCTTAATGAAATTCCCGCTATTTTAAAATTTTTAGCTTTTTCACCGAATGCAATGGAAAAGTGACATTGTAAATTCATGGCCATCTGCTCGAATTTGTTGTCGATTCCGGGGGTGTGTCAAACAAATTTTAGGTTGCTCACACCGGAATATGTGAGAAGCAAAATAATTTATGGTCTGTGGTAATCGAACCCGGGATTTAGGTGTTTGAACCCGGAACCTATTGCATATCATGGAATAGGTCCGAACGCATTTCAATGGTTTTTGACTGTCCATCTTGTGTCTGTGTGTGTCGCGAAGACCGCGTCGCGTAGAATGTTTTCTTGTTCTTTTTTCTTTTTCGACTGCTTTTGTAGAAGGGGTGCTCGGGTAAACGAGCCCGCGCACCGCAGGGAGCCTTCCGGGAGACGGGGCACCGAAAATGAAGAGCATGTGTGCGCGCCGCGGCCAGTTTCTGGAAAGCGTTGTTTGTATTAGTTTTGTGGCGAGGCCGGATGCACGCGATCGTAAAAGCTCGTGGAGAATCGTTACCTTCGACCTGCCTGAGTGGTCCGTATAAGCCGTTTTCCTATTGGTGGGCAACAGTGGTGGTTCGAGCCGTCCGCGTCGCCGTGGATGCTGAAAAAGTGCTATTTAAGCGGCGACACTGGCCTTTTTTAGAGAGCGGACTAGGGGACCATGACGCTCGAATCCACCGGGGTCCAGTCCGGCAGGCCGACGGGGTATGATACCATTTTCTATGTTGTATAATTTTTGCCCTGTGTGTTTTCCGACTTCAAGATGTCTTAGCTAAATAAACCCCCCAATGAGTGCTCTCCCAATTCACTGTGTCGACTCATCATCGCTTGCCTGCGCGGAGTGGCTCCCACGCCTCTTCGTCTTCCTGACCTTCCGATGCGTCTAACATTAACGGCCCCGACGTTTCGCTACACATCTTGTGTCTGTGTGTGTGTTGAACCATTGTCCCTTTTTTCTGAGTCATGTTCAAGCCTATGAATTCCACCACCGTGTTTTTCACTTATATACCCACTTCCAAACCCGTTACATCGAAGTTGTTCAGTGTTCAGCTCTCTTCACTGAGTCATTGTAATCTTTTGCTGTGTCAAGCTCACGAGTATGACGTGTGCGATCATCCTTTAGGGTTTTATTCACGTAGTGCACATTCAGTACAGCCCGCCTGTAAGTCATGTTTGTATACAATATAAATGCGGCCAAAACACCTACCTCCAAGGCTCTTGCATGCAAGTGAACTCGGAAGAGTATGAATGAAATCGAAAAAAGTACGCAAATTAATCAATCCTAGCCTTACTGACCGTAACTGAGACGAACCTAGCCTGTCTCCGCCTCTTCTGTCCCCCCCCCCCCCTTTCCCTTTTCGAAGTAGTTGCCACGCACTATTTCCTTGCGCGCACTATGCATGTAGTGTATCCGTGCGCCTCCACGCGAGCGAGCGAGGCAGGCGATGCGGACCGCGGGTGCACCCGAAAAATGTTCGCGCCGCACAAGAGCGCAGTCGGGTGCAAGCAGCTACATATGTATAAGTTTACTACACACAGGTGCGTACATGTGTGTGAAAGGCTGCGTGAAGACGAATGCGCTCACGTCTAAAGGTATACATAAACACACGCTCGCACCGCTGACTTTCGCGAGGAACTTGCTTGTTCTATTATACGCGCGTCAGCTCCGTGGCAACCGTACACGAACAAAACGCTCCCGCGCACGGCATTTGTTTAAGTTGCCAGGCGGCACAAAAGGATCTCGTGCCGGTGTTCTTTGTTCCTCTTCCTCGTCGCCTCGCGTTGTTTCCATATCCGTGTCGCGCGCGTATGTACACATAGAAAAACACAGACGCCACGGGCGAGCAAGTGGTATACATTCGGGCGGAAGCGCGCCATGCACGACGAACGAATGCGACCAAAGGGACGCGGAAGTACATGCACTATGGCACGCTCTATGACCGTCCAGCGCCGAGCGCTTTGAAGGACGTCGTGTGCAGGTGTGCATTTAACGGTACGACGCACCTATCTATCCCGACGCCGTGTGGTGTACCTAGAAAGAAAGGTGCGGGTGTCCACGTGCGACAGATGACGCGATAAGAGCTCTCTCACTCTCTCGCTGTCCTGTCGATTGTTCTCGGCCAAGCCTAGCCAGCAGTAAATTTAAAGGTAGAATGGGTGACGGCACATCCAGGGGTTTATCCAGAATTTCCATCTCAGAGATCGGGTGGGGGGTACTAAGTCATTGCTTATCTGTAATTTTTTTTTTATCTCACTGACAATGGGGGGATGTTAGGGTGTTGTTGGGCGTGTGTGTGTTAGCCGCTGGGTTCATGAATGGAGTGCCGTTCAGACAATGTTCCAACAGTTTATGGTCAACGTTAGCGAGACCATTGGTCAACACTAGTCATGGCTAGCCATTGTTGATCAGCGCTGCAAATAGTTCGCGAAAATATACGGTATGGTTGAATTCGGCCCGAAATCTGTCAGGAATCGTAGGATGTGGACGGATCAGGTAAATAAATAAATAAATAAATAAATAAATAAATAAATAAATAAATAAATAAATAAATAAATAAATAGTATACTAATATTCTCAGAAGTGAACGTTTGGCAAATGGGTGCCTATAGTCGGTGGAAAGTTAATTAAAAGAGAGAAAAGGTGAAAATCCCGACCGAAAGGCTACATTTTTTCAAAGAGAACGTGCGCGTAGTCGGTAGGTACCGCACTGGCCAGTAAGTATACTCTGCCTCAGCACTCGTATGAAACGCAGTGAAGGCAAGCGCTTGTGTCAGCGTGTCGATGAACAATGAGAAATAGTGCGGCACGCTCCTTAGAAGGATAGTAGGATCTTGCGAGACGCTGCATGCAGCATACGCTCACGCGTGCGCGGTACAGGTCAAAGGCCGCGCACCTCGACCTGAAATATTTAAGATGTAAGAGAAGTAAAAGAGGAATTGAGGGTAGAATGGGCCAGACTCAAAATAGAAAGGTTTTAAGGAAACGCCAATTAACGAGGACGAATGATTAACGCAGACTCGCGAGAACAGGCCAGACTGAAATAAACATAGAAAAGGTCAGCTCAAGGACTTGCTATCTGTTATGAGCTTGAGTGAACTTGCGCCAGAGTTTATAAAAGTCCACGTACTCGTTACAAGGGCGCAACCATGTTGATATTGTTTATTCTGTCGGCTTGACCATATCAGGCTACATTTTAAGATTTGCTCCGGTAATAATATTAATTAATTCATGAAGTAACTTTCAAACTGTTCCTTTAAATGAACACTAAACTATACCAATACTAAACTATACCAATAGATTCTGTTCTCGCCGATTTCGTCACCATGGGTTCAATATTACAGGAGAAAACGTAGCTGAAAGATTTATTTTCGAATTTCGCCCCGAAACCTCTGTACGTCAAGGCAGGAATGACGTCATTGATTTCAAAGACCTTTGTTGGTATTTTGCTCAAATTGGCTCCATATAAAATTCTACTCGTGAAACTTGTTGCGTCAACTGTCTGGCATGCCTATATACGGATACAATGTAATTCATGTCTACCAACGAATAATTGTGTGGGCCTCAGCAGGCGCCTTCAACATATATGACGTCATAGCCAGTTGGTGCGGGAACCTCAAGGCGGCGTCGCCCCATTGCAGGTCATGCGGTTGTCGTCCCATTTTTAACAAAACCACCGTCATTTTCAAGCATCCTAACCAATTGACAAGAGAAATCGCTGAGGCCTATACCATATAACGATCAGGGAAAGCACATGTATAAGTGAACCATCAGTCACACTCCATGAAAAAGAATTTAGGTATTTATGGCACTCTTGATTATCGCGAAAATGTGACAACGCTTCCTTGGTGCATCTGTTGCTCTGCGCATGTCGCGATGTAATGCTGTCAGTACATATATATCTGTCACCTTCTTGTTGTTGTTATGTGGGGTTTAACGTCCCAAAACCAGCTCTGATTATGAGAGACGCCGTAGTGGAGGGCTCCGGAAATTTCGACCACCTGGGGTTCTTTAACGTGCACTGACATCGCACAGCACACGGGCCTCAACATTTCGCCTCCATCGAAATGCAGCCGCCGCAGCCGGGATTCGATCCCGCGACCCTCGGATCAGCAGCCGAGTACCATAGCCACTAGACCACCGTGGCGGGGCTCACCTTCTTCCAATAAAATACAGTTGCGAGTCAGCGCCGTGTTGTTCGTTTCCTTCTATGGTCCTCGTGTATGTTGCGCTGTAACCAAGTGAAAAAATGAATCCCAACCAACTGGCCCAACTTGCCGTTTTACTGAACCGTTGCACCCTGTATTTTCCGCTTACAAGAATGACTTGCATCATGAATGTACTTACAATTTCAAACCACCCTTAGAGGCAGTTTGCAGTGAACAGTCTTACACCTGCAGTGTATGGAAAACTGCAATGTCATTACATTTGCCAGTTTGTTTCTCTTGTGTATGCATTGTAACTCGCGATAATATATTTTGTCTTTGTTGTTGTTGTTTAATGCTCATGTAAATCAAGCACGCTATGCGGGGGCCTGTCATCCACATGGTATAAGGACAACCGGGAGAGCGTTCAAGGCTCAAAAATACATATATGCGGAGGGGGATGGAATCGACGCCGCATTTTTAGCGTAAGGCTCCAGTTCAGCGGGCTTCTCGCCTGCCATCTGTCGGTAATTCGAGAAGAGGCGAGGAGGGGGACGACACCGACGAATGCGCATGCATGGCGGCGTCAAATATCAGCGGCCGCGAATACGCGATTTCGCTGGGCATACGTAATGCAACGGTGAACACGTATATCGCGATGGTATATTCCTATGGCGTCCCCATATGAACACTGTGCATACATTGCGAGTCTGTCAGCGAACACTTCCCGAAATTCTTGATTAAGACAGAATGCGTATATATATACGCATTCTTTGTTTCAATCATGTAGCTATCGATAAAGCTGTGATTTACGCAAAAACACGACATGCACGCGCACTTTGAAGCACCTGTTATATATGTGCGCGCACATAACATTACGTATATATCGCGTTTTACATTACATCATGTGCCGCTTCGAGTACTCGTGGTGATACAATATGTCTATAGGCGCACAATTCGTCTATAATATACCGTCAAACAATGCGCACAGAATGCTCTGAGAGCCCTGCTGCATGTATTGTGCTCCGCATGAGAATGCATGCAGCCTTCCATTGTACTCGAAGAATAAGCCGCCTTACAAATCGCTAACTAGCACAATAAGTTATTTCGCGGTTATATTAATAAAATTATCAAAAGGTGACGTTATAGCGGACACGGTGATTGTCACAAGTTGTCGGAGCAAGTTGCAATGCAAATACCTCGACGCCGTTTCATTTCTCTCTTTGACGAGGCGCAATTTGTTTGTGCTTCTCCTGGCTTCGGTATATATACGTCTTTGCCCTTGAACCCTCAGACAATACACCGTGTACAATTTATTTATTACTTCTTTTGCGAAAAGTCGAATGGTTCACGTGTATTCCTTTTCTGCATATATGAAGGGAACAATGAAAGACTTGCGACATCAATGCCGATCGAGTGTGGTTTTCTGAACGCGCACATATCCTGTGATCGTAAGTTTTCATGCATAGTCGCGCACGATGAATGGCCGTGCTTTTTCTCAATGATAGCCTATATAGAAAGCTCGCGATGCGGAGGAACCTTTTTAAAACAATGTTTAAACAATGCACACTTGTATCAACTCAGAAGCGCATAGAGACGCCCTTATATATACGACTGAACGCTGAACAAGTGCCATTTCAAAAAACGCATTATAATCTTTCCTCCAAGTGAACACCGTTGTAATATTATTCTCCTCCGTTATTTTTCTCTTAAGGGCAATGAAAAAAAATAACAAACCAACATACATGTGTATTTAACTCGTGTGGAGCCTTTTGTAGCGACTGTCATTGTTGCGCAACGCAAACATTTCTTTTTCCACCGATTAGACCTCTGACGTCGTGTTATACATGAAAGAACTGTGGCAGCACTGGACACGGCGGCATTTTAGGGTGACGCCAGCGCCACTGGGGTGAAAAACGATTAGACTTCTATAGGTTTAGCGCAACCCAAATACCACGACAGCGTTCGCCGGGCGAATAATAATAATAATAATAATAATAATAATAATAATAATAATAATAATAATAATAATAATAATAATAATAATAAAAGAGAGAGAGAAAGGGAAAGGAAGGACAGGGAGGTTAACAAGAGGAGATCTCCGGTTGGCTACCCTGTGCTGGGGAAGGGGAATGAAAGATGGAAAGGAGAAAGAAAGAAGGTCAGAGGAAAGCAATAAGAAGGAACTCCAACTAATTTTCAGAAGGACACTAGCAGGTTGTGAAGCTCTGAGTGTGCAGAGGTCTCCACAGTTGGGTATATACGCCAAATCCATTTGGGCACACGCAATAAAACTCTCTAACGACTATTTTGAAGGCACACCTCACATCTGTTGCACAACGAATTCGAACAAAATATCAAAACACTGAAAAAAAAATGCGAATAACGCGTCGGTGACATAAACTGGACTGTCAGGCTTTGCGATATTCACTCTAAACACACGCACATGGAATTATAATTCCACGACATCACACCACTTTGTATATTCCATTATTATCACTAGCACCTCGCATACCCCCCTCTCCAATAAAAGTTCACTCTCTCTCTCTCTTATCTCCAACCCACGAATCCTTATTCCCACCAGCCCGATTCGGACATAAATCTCAGGCTCACCAACCAATCGACACCTCGGAAACGGCCGACACCTCCCAGCCAATAGGCGCGAAGCGAGGCGCGATCTCGCCATAGCTCGGCGGCGCCTCCGCTCACTACACACGCATTCACGATCGCACCCCTCAGTGAGAGAGGCGCCATTTGTTATATTTTTTTACCCCCGGTCTGGCTCCTCCCTATCCTCCCCATTTTCAGGCGCTTCTCAATGCACGGCTCTTTCGAATGCCCTCGATTCTTTTGTACCGCGCGCGTTCGCAGCCTCACTCGCCAGGAACGACCCCGGCTCTCGCCACCGCCCGGGGTCTCGCGATTCACCGATGAACCAACGCGCGTGTGCTTAGATCTTTACCGCTGGGGCCGCCTTTTGTGCGAAGAACTGCACCCCCAAAGAGCACTGCAGGGTCGCCAACGGCAGTGGCGGCGCCGGCGGTGTTCCATGCAAAGCGAAAAGGCGCCGCGCATTCACTCCGAAGCACGCACGGCCCACAACGAACTCCCAACAGCTCCCGACCCTGTATACTGCCCTCCCTTCCTCGCCGATGCAAAAGGATGCGTGCAGCTCTTATACGAGCCCCGAAAAATTTTGCCAGGCTAGCACGTGTAGACGAGCCGACGTGGCACTCTACTCCCCAGCACCATCGCCCAATGGCGGAAGCGACTGCGTTCAGGCGTGGGTTCACTCGTGCACTCATCGCTTGCCGTCTGCTCGTATCACGTCACGCCGCGTTGACCTGCACAGAGTTGTCGGATGTAGGGAGCTGGGGGAAAGGCGCAGACGCGGGATAACGAACAGAAGGGGGAGCAACGAGGAAGCTCTCCCAGAGTGAATAGCAGTGGGGATGTTGGGTACAGTCGGCGGTGCTTCCTATGCTGACGATGATGAGAATGACTAAAACGAAGGGCAAAAAAAAAAAAAAAAAGGAAGGGAACGAAAGGAAGGCTATATAGCAAGTACACAGCTGTGCTTTAGAGAGAATATAGTGCTGAAGACGAAAAAAAAAAAACAAAGAAGGAAGGGGGAGCGAAAGCCGTCTGGCGTTGGAGGCGAAGCGGCCAGCCATACACGCAGCGTGCAGACGTAGTGCTTCGTTCTGCCCCCGCGTGCTTTCTTTTTTCTTTTTCCTTTACTACGACATGCTGAGCGAGTCAACCACTCTATACCGATCGTGACAAGCGACGAGAAATTCGCCGTTACAGCAGCAGCAGCACGCTTTTATTTGTGTCCTTTGCGTTCCGGGGAGCCGCTCTTCCCCTTACTATATATGATTCGCCTGTGCTCTTCCCTTTTCATTTGTTCGGCTGGTTCGCCGTTTCTTTTCATTCGGGAACACGACCGTCATATATCCACTTCGTTCTTCTCATCGCCATCCGCGCCTAGTCTTTCCCCCCGAGGCAGCCTCGGGTCAATAGTGCGCAGCGTCGAGCGAACAAGAGGTTCCGAGGGATATAAAAAGGAAGGTGGGAAGTGGAAACGCAGGCAGGCTGACGCGGCGCCATCAGCCATTCTCCGTGAAAGCGCTGCAACGACGACAAGAGGCATGGCAGACGCGAATTCCTTTTTCTTTTCTTCCCCCCTCTTTTTCTTTCTCTTTATATCCTTTACACAACGTGGATTCTCCCGCCCACTCCTCTTTTCAAGCGCGGCTGACGTGCCGGATTTGATGCCTGCAGCGTTTTCCGGCCGCGAGCAGCCAGCCTCGCCTCTCCAATATCCCTGGCGCGCGAGCGGGTGATTGGGTCTCCTCGGGTTTCCACGGTGCCGCCGGCGGCGGCGGCTGCGGCGCCGGTTATGCGGGCGTCAGGGAGGAGAAAGAGGAGCTCGGGGGGAAGTGTCGGGAAGTTCTCTCGCCCGCCTTTCCCTATTCCTCCCTCCTCTTTCGATTGCGACACACCGCGGGGCTCCGTGGAGGATGATGGGATGGCGAAGCAACAAAGAGAAAGAAGAGGGGAGGGAGGGGGCAAAATATGAACCTCTGCAAGCGGAAGTCCCGGCGGCAACTGGGGATTCTCCCTTGTCATCCCTACTCCTGCTGTTCGTTGCAAGGTGACCAAAAAACAGGAAAACGAGAAATAAAGAAAAAGACTGACACGACATAAAATAAAAAGAAAAACAGAGCCATGAGAGAGGTACAGGGGAGGGATAATAATGAGCACGATGACGGATAAAAGGGAGGAGACGTCAGAAGAGGCAGCAGATAGCGCGTACGCTATATGCAGGCGCGCCAGGATTCAGAGGCGACGTTCCGGTGTCAGCCGGCGCGTTCGGGATAAAAGACCTGCGAGGCTTCTGCTGCTGCTGCCTTTGAGCTTATAGTATAGATGGATGGATGAAAGAGAGTCGGGCGTGAGGAGGGAGTGGAAGGCGATGCAGGCTTATGGCCGGGGGATCAGCGAAGGCACTGATTTGCTTCGTCTTTCGGCTCGCCGCGCAACCCTCATTCACGTCACCCCCCTCCCCCCATTTGTTCTTCTAGTTTCTTTATACTGTCTCATGTCTGTCGTGACATATATCGCTCTATACGTATGTTCCTGATTCTCTCTTTCTTTTCTTTTTTGCTTTCAGTGCCTCTCTACCGCTGACGATCCGCAAAGACGCGTATCGTGTCGCACACGCATATACGTGCTGAAGAGCGCGAGGAAGTGGTGAGAGAGAGAGAAAGAGATCGATGCTTGAAAAGCCGTGAATCATCCACGTGTGCATGCAGCCCACCATTCATTCCTGCATTTTTCTGCTTCACCAATCCCTGTAGAAGCCATACAAAATCAGCGAGACGAAAGAAAGAAGAGAAAGAAAGAAAGAAAGAAAGAAAGAAAGAAAGAAAGAAAGAAAAAGAAAGAAAGAAAGATCGTCTCTCATTACCTGCAACCTCTTTTGCAACCGCTGCTCGGGAGAACCTTCTTTTTCCCTTCTCTTGTTTCGGTTTCGCGATTCCGCGCCGACTGTTATCACTTTTCCGAGCTCCCTTATCGGCTCCTCTCGGCGCTTATTCCCTCTCATTGATTTCGTTTCCTCCTTCTTCTTCCTTTCTTTTCCTTCATCGGCGTCAAGCCTTCATTCCTATATTCATCGCTATTGATTGCCCCCCAAGCGGCGGGAGAAAAGCGCCGTTTCGACATTCATATTTCTGTTGAATTCAATAAGCACGCATCGCATAGAAGCGGGAAAAGAAAGCTAGATGCATAGAGAAAGAGAGAGAGAACAAAAACCACACAGTGTGGGCGCCCTCGCGTACGCCCTTACAAAGCGAGCTATGTATAGCCCTTGAAGAAATGCGCGTTAGGGAGATCCGGGGGAAGCCCCATGACGGCGAGAAAGGAACAACCCTCTATGAAGATGGGGAAATATGGAACGTATCGCGGGATGGTCCTACTCGTTCCTTTCTGTACATGCATTTGTGTGCGGCGACAGACGTACCTCATATAGAGGCAAGGCGCTGAAGCAGCAGTGATTCTGAAACTTATATGCCCTCTCTTTGAAAAAAAGGACAGAGAAGTATAGAACGCATCTGCATTTACAAGGAGTGAATGTAGACCACGTGACGGGGAGAGGAAAAGGGGAGCAGGGGGTCGCCGCACAAGCGGCACCCCCATCATGCGTTGGCGGAAAATCGGCGAGACGCTTTCACTTTGCTTTGTCTTTTTTTTTTTCTGCTCCTTTCATATCAGCGCGGCGCCAATACGTCGCCTAGTCGTGTAGAATTTCGAGCCAGGCGGCGTCCTTTTGTGCGCGGGGCTCTTCCGAGAAGTTCGGTGAATTCGGCGGCGGGTTTTGACATCGCTCGAACGTGAAGAACGTCTTCTACTTTTATTTTATTTCCACACTGCCCCAGGGACCTTTGCGGCTACCCTGTTACCTGCGGCTCTTCGCTTTCTTCTGCAGCTGCACTATATTTTTCTGTTGTGACGTGTCCCTTTCGTAACAGTTAAATGTACACTAAAATGAAACACTGAAGTCGTCTTAGAATCCATAAATAATGTATTCTTCGGAAACTCCATTGTTGCTAATTTCGATTTTTTATGTCCAATATTAGAAGAGAACCTCAAGATCAAAGTTTCAGCTTTGAATTCCGCGTCTAAACTTTGAGAAGATGACGTCACAAATCCCTTTTTTTTTTCGTATATTTACCACATTTCTCTGGCTCCTTTATAATGCAATATGCATGCATGTTATTCTAAAATGATTATGTCGCCCTTAGTAGACGCCGTCTAATATGCGTGACGTCACGCCTATTAGTGCGGGAACCTTCCTGCGGCGTTGCCGATCGATCAATCACTCAATCAATCAGTTTTATTGTGACATAACGGGTTAATTAAAAGGCGTAAAATATACATACGAGGGTCCCAAAGTACAATGACTGCAACGGGACCCTCGGTGAAGGTTACAGACAATACAAGGATTAGCAGCAGTATGAACAGTAAAACATAATATAAAACACATACCAGAATAAAAAGCAAGAACGCAACAATAAAAAAATGATGTAAAAGAAATACACTTGAGCTTTCTTGTTGCGCATCTTCTAGCTCTTACCAAGTGCTTTCTCCGCGTGAGAGTGTTGCCTTTGGTAAACTCCAAAACTTACTTTCACTGGACTGCGCCGAGAAGGAAGCTTTGCCACCTAACAGAAAAGCCATGCGGAGAAGCGGGCGTCTTTGTTATTATGCAGCGATAGCTTACTAAATTAAATACTGCTGACTGAGCGCGTTGGTGCGTCATGTTCTTATATTTACATAGCGCAACTCAGATCAGGTCTGAAAGCAGAGGGAGACAAAGAAAGACATAGAGGCGACTGGATGAGCTCACCCCTTACTTCACATCTTGCATTGTCCTTTCAGAAGACAGTCAAACAGTGCAAAATAAAGACGTGGTCAAAGAAAAAGGGAATACGTAACCGGCACTGACAAACCTAGTATGTTTACTCACACGCGTGCGCCTCCATAATGCAACGATATCAGAATGGTGACCCTCCTGTCACAGCGCTCTTTTGACGCTTTGCTCCACCATGCAGACTTTTTATGTGACTATCTTGGGCGACCGATTTCAGGAAGCCTTTCATTTCGTAAGTGGCCTCTCACAGCTGTCGGCCGGCCCGCAGGCTCTCCGATAATGTTCGTATAGTATTAAGGCCGGTCATAATCCACTCTTACGAACAGCTATCTAGCGCGCGAGCCCCCCGTTTCCTAAAAAAAACCAATTTCGGCGCTATAGCTCGCACTCGTTGTACGAACGCGGTGCACAGACCAATAGAAGTGTTCATATAAGCGTTATCGCTCATAGATAACATGGCGATGAGCCATGCGCAATCGAAAGGAATGAAGCTCTGTTACTTCTTGGAAAGATGAGTAAAATAAGAGAGAGAGAGAGAGAAAGAGATAGGAGCACAAGAAGAACTATACAGAAAAAAAGTAGGAACATATTTAAAGAACAGAGAAAGAATTCAGTCGCACGAAATAAGCAAGCTTTACTTTCTTGGACTTTCATAATGCATTACCATTTTTCAAAAAAGCCACTGAGTACATGAGCGAGGTCTCTGTGCACGCTATAGAATTTTCGCCTGCAAGCAGCTGTAGTGCGCGACTGTTGCAGATTGTGTGCATACTGCGCGTCACACAGGCTGCGCAGCTTGTTACGCGCCGGCTCATTAGCGCGAGCTGGACGTCAGAGGGCAGGAGGCGGGTGCACGGAGGAGATCCGCTAATTAGGCGAAGAAAAAGACCGGGGCAACGCGTACGCACAGGCGGCTCGGCACGTGTAGGCGACGCCGCTTTCGGGGGATCACCGAGGGGTATGAGAAAGCCCATGGCGCCACGAATGGCAGCATATACGAACCGCGGAGCCTCACTGCTGAGCATGCGATCGAACATCATATATATATATATATATATATATATATATATATATATATATATATATATATATATATATATATATATATATATACCTCCGAAGAAGGCTCGTCCTCCAGCCGAAACGTTAGGAATAAAGAAAAAAAATTTTATCTGTTAACATTGCAGTTTACTTCAAAGTTCTTATAATTCCTTCACGGTAGCCAGAAGAAAATCTTGTTGACATTATATATATATATATATAGGTGGGACCAACCTCCACGTCCTCTTCTACGCATTGCCCCGCCACGGTGCTCTAGTGGCTATGGCACTCGGCTGCTGATCCGAAGGTCGCGGGATCGAATCCCGGCCGCGGCGGCTGCATTTCGATGGAGGCGAAATGTTGAGGTCCGTGTGCTGTGCGATGTCAGTGCACGTTAAAGAACCCCAGGTGGTCAAAATTACCGGAGCCTCCCACTACGGCGTCTCTAATAATCAGAGCTGGTTTTGGGACGTAAAATCCCAGAAATCAATCAATCATTCTTCTACGCATTGTCTCAGAGCTGCTGCCGGTGGGCTTCGCTACTATCACTCCCCACGCAGAAACGAGCCAACCTGGCGACTTAGGGAGATGCGTCACGACAGGAGGGTCGTATAGCACGGTTTGAGCCGTGCTGCGTGAACTATTTCGCGCCCTCTGCAGCGGTGATCAAGGGAAGGTCTGAGTGGTTCGATCACGTAATTCACTGGGAAAGTTTCTTGCCCGATGCGGCATGCATGGGCCACGGTAGCGCGACAGTATAGCTTCGTAGAAATACCGGGAGTGGTGGAGGGCAGCCACAGCCAGACCAGCATGCCCAGGGTATACTCGGGGCAGATGCGGAGGCATAATGGCGCGGTTTTAGGCGCCACTGATCTTGTGCGGTAAACGACCGAGCGAGTTGGTGGCACTCTTCGGCATAAGCCGCCGCTTCGGATACAGGCGTTGCTTCGGAGACGTCGGGCTTGTAAGGGAGTAGTGTCCGTGGAGCAGGATGGTTCGCGTCCGTACAAAAGAAAGAAAGGGGAGAAGCTGCAGTGGTAGTTTGCGGCACAGAGTTATAGGCATAGGTGATGGAAGGTACCAGTTGGTCCAAATTGGAGTGGCCGTCGTTAACGTACATAGCAAGCATGTCACCCAAGGTGCGATTAAAACGTTCCGTTATCCCGTTTGAGGATGGTATCGCGGTGGTGGTGTGGTGAATATCATATTCGTCGCACTCAGGCTGAGTGCGACGAATATGACGAATGTCGCACTCAGGCTATGACGAATATGACGAATGTCGCACTCAGGCTGAGTGCGACATTCGTGGAGCAGTGCCTCGGCTACGTTGGAGAGAAAGACGCCGCCACGGTCGCTGAGTAATTCACGTGGTGCACCGTGTCGGAGAATGAAAAGACGAAGGATGGAGGCGGCGATGTCCTTAACGGTTGCGGCTGGCAGCGCAGACGTTTCCGCGTAGCGTGTGAGAAGGTGAACGGCGACAATAATCCACCGGTTGCCTTCAGGTGTGTTGGGGAGTGGACCGTAAAGATAAATTCCAACGCGGTCGAATGGACGTGCTGGGCAGGGCAAAGGCTGTATAGAGGAGCAGCGGTGCTGTGAGAAGGTGTCTCGCGACGCAGAACATGACCGAATGTATAGTGGCGAACGTATCGGTACATGCCGCGCCAATAATAGCGTATACAGGCGAAGGCGGGAACACGTCTTGAAAACGCCAGCGTGGCCGCATTGAGGGTCATCGTGGTATGCGGCGCATATATCCGAGCGCAGATGGCGGGGAACTACAAGTATCCGCATGCGACCGTCGGTTATAGGTATAGCTTCGTCGGTAAGACGTAGCACTTCAATGATATTCCATTTATTGGCCGACGTTTCGGTCAGGACCTGACATTTATCAAGACAGTATTTCTTTTTCTCCTGTTCGTTTATATACAGGCATAGGAGAAAGGGCTTTCTCCTATGCCTATATGCGAGAAAAAAAATTTTTTTTTCTCTTTAATGTTCTACTTACTTGGCTACACAGCCACACTTGCGAGGTGTGAACGTATCTGAACCATGCGAATTTTCTCTACATTATGGAAAAGAAAGAAAGAAAGAAAGAAAGAAAGAAAGAAAGAAAGAAAGAAAGAAAGAAAGAAAGAAAGAAAGAAAGAAAGAAAGAAAGAAAGAAAGAAAGAAAGAAAGAAAGAAAGGCGCTTCGCTTTTCCTGCAGTTTCTCGACAGGGGAAGAGATGCACATTTGTTCTTCGTATACAATTCCACCGGCATCTGCATGCCTGTATAACCGGCAAAAAATGTTTTACGTTATCGTCCCTCAACTATATATAACATCCGCACAGAAGACCGAATCCCTACATGCTTGCACATATAATTTATACAATGGATATACATCGGGAGGTACACGGGCGCCCCACCGCACGCAACTCAGGAAGGTCGTATATTTTGCGGCTGTCGCGAACAAACGGCTATTAGCGTTCACATCGACTGCCGCGTGCGCTACTTCGTATTCGAAATTGATGCCCCCCCCCCCCCCCCTGCAGACATGCTGGCGCCTATTATATATACAGTCGTCTTTCTGCACAGTAGTATAATAGACATAAACGACGCTAAGCAAAGGTGCCGGTTGTTATATAGCGACTCCCATTTCACGACCGTGCATACGCGAGGAAGAGTCTGCATTACACACGCTATACGAACCTCCGACTTCTCTCATAGCCCTCGAGGCGATATAAAAGAACCATTGAGCCCACGCTGCGTGCATGCACTGGGCGCGAAACACAAAGCGAAGGAGCAGTGGCTTGCTTTTTCCTGTTTGCTCGTTTTTGCAGTGGCCTGGTGAATGAGGAGGCAAGCTGCAGGCCTGTGCACATACGCCTGATATCAATAACGGTGGCATATAAGACGAACGATAACTTCCAGTGCACACACACACACACACACACACACACACACACACACACACACACACACACACACACACACACACACACACACACACACACACACACACACACACACACACACACACACTACTCGGGCTTGCATAATGCTTGGGACGTAAAAGGGCTTTTATGGCTGCCGCATGTCGCGACAACGTGTTCTGCACGTTACGTTGTACGTGTGAGACTGCGGTATGCGTAAGCGATAAACGTTTTGTATAGTGTGCGCTCCTCACGGGGCTGTATATATACCATTCCGTTCACAATCAAAGACACAGGAAAGCAAAATAAAGCAATTACAAGAAGAAGAAGGGAAGAGGAGGAAGAGAAAAAGGAAAGAACAAAAAGAAAAGCACGAGGGACCGGTAACGAAGCTAAGCGGCAGTAATTCATCGGAGCAATTTGAAACAAGTCCTCAGCAAGTATATATCCTGACTCGCCAATTTTGCTGCTCAACAAAGTCGCTATTTTTGCAGACACTGGTACTATAACGTCAAGTGCCCCATGCCTGCAAGCCAGCGGCAAGCGAATTCCGTGCACTATACACACGGTGAACAAACTCCTGTTCGTGCACTCTTGAATCAGACTGTACACATGTATAACTTGAGCTTAGACCGTAAGCATGTATGCGTCAGTGTACAATATACGCGCTGTTTATAGTGTTACATACGCCGACTACGCTGTAAAGTTCTCTGCCAGCATGGCATGTCGTGGCATTTGCCCTCAGTTCGATGCGTTTACCTTTATCGGCGCGCTGTACATATATATAGCCGTACAATGAACACACGCACGCACGCACATCAGGTCGGAACACACAAGCACGCGTGCGCGCGGTAGAGCTGCAGTATGTGGTCGATCCACTCAGGCGCGATAGACCGCGTATATATTTTACTACCGCGATAGGGCGCGCGACCCTCACGAAAGAAATGCCGCTGCAGCGCTCGTTGAAAGAACAAAATATAGTCCCAGGCGCGCGGTGTGCGTTTCAAGCATCCAGCAGCAACTATAGCGAGCGTTGATAGTGGACTGGGCATCCAGTGTCCACATCGTAAATCGCTCGCCGGGTGACGCCCCCCCCTTCCCCCTCGGCCCCCCAGGACTGGCCTTCGGGACAGACGGGACTGGAAGCATGCAGGGAGCGACGTATAAACCGACGTTTATAACATATAGAAAGATGTAAGACAGCCGTAGGCTCGCGACAGTGCATTCGGGATTACATATATAAAAGGCAGTGCTGCGGTGGCCGAGACCTTATATATATGCGGGTGTCCCGACTTGTTGCGTACTCGCGGATGCGGCGCGAGTGATTTACGCGGCAAGGGATTGAGACGGGCGTTTATGTCGAGCTGTAAAAGAACAGTCAAACGCAAACGTATACAAGTAGCGGCGGACAGGATCACATAATGTGGGTACGATATTAAAAGCCGAAACATTTGAAAGAAACATCGTCGTGGCGACGGGTGATGGGACAGTAAAGAGTTATTCGAGTCCTATAAATTCATTTACGCACGCGTATACATGAGCGGCATCCTTGAAAGCAGACGCGACCCCTCGAGGAATTTCTTCATGCTGCCCACGAGCACGACTTGCGTACGAGAAGATTATAGAGGGGTTAAAAGGGGAAGGGGACGAAGGCGATTAAGATCTGAAAAGTACGGGAGCCTCAGAGGCGATCTATAGCACGGCGTCGAGTGCCGGACAAGGTCCTCCTCCCTGAGGAACCAACAAGGAATCGAGCCTCACTTCAGCATACACCGTTAAACGGGGAGAAGTGCGAGGAGGCAAAATGCACCATGTCATGCGAAAGCCGAAACCGCATGTAACGCGATTTTGTGCGCGACCGTGACGAGCGACGCGATATGTGACGAAATGGGCTGTCGCGAGAAGAGTCGCTTGGTCGATCGTTCGATTTTTTTGGAAATTTAGAAACGGTCGTTCGTCGCACGGGAGTCATGCGGGCGACAGCCCAATCTGAAGCAGCCGGTACAAGTTGTACGTGATTGATTGATTGATTGATTGATTGATTGATTTGTGGGGTTTAACGTCCGAAAACCAGCTCTGATTATGAGAGAAGCCGTAGTGGAGGGCTCCGGAAATTTCGACTACCTGGAGTTCACCTCCATCGAAATGCAGCCGCCGCGGCCGGGATTCGATCCCACGACCTTCGGATCAGCAGCCGAGTACCAGCCACTAGACCACCGTGGCGTGGCTTGTACGTGAGTGACGGTCTGCCAGTTCTCATAAAAGCGCGCTTACAAGCAACTGTCAACAATTACCGAACACTAAAAGAAAACAAAACTAGTAGGACGCATTCAAACATGTTTAATGCTACTTTGCACAGCTGAACAGTTGACTTTAAATTATTACTGCTTGCATCAACCCAGTTTTGGTATACCGTAGCTGGCAACACCGGGGAGCCATCGCTTGATACATCGTTTGAGCCGTCGTTTGCGCGGTGTTTGATTTTTCAGGCAACTAGCAGCGCGACAAGGACTTCGGCCAAGTCGCTCGTAGCGATCGCGCACAAAATCGCGTACAGTACATGCTGTTTCGGCAGAAAGCTAATGGCCCCTTCCCGTCCTTGAGATGTTTCACCTCATGACATGATTGTGTAGCGGCGAAGCCAACTTAAGCAAAAAAAATTGTTCCGCATTATTGCTACGGGCAACACTTTGTTTAGAATGCGTAGTCTAAAACGACAGCAGCATGGTAAGCATGATCTCAAGGTTACGTTTCAGGGCTGCAACGGCAGCAAATAACTGCGAATACTGCACGCGCAGACAAACAACAAATTACAGACACCATGCAGCGCACGATTGGCGCTACCACGCCCGCTACATAAAACACACACGTGCGTGCTGTATGAGCGGCCGTGGCATTACGAAGAATCATCGGGAGAAACCGCGTGGTAAGCTGTAGTTTTTCTACTCGTTTCAAGCAGCGCCCACCTCACCACAGTGCTCCCTCCCCCAAATTCATGCGGGAAAGCCCCCTTCCGGGAGGAAAAGAAAGCCGTCTGCAAAGGAAAGCCAACTTTTTGGGACGTTTCGCACTACCCAACATTCGATATACGACGTGTTCTGGCTATCTTGTGTTCGATGTACTCGTACATGTTCCCATTCATTGCAGTATCCGGACAATGTTCAAATGCCACGAGTTGATATTTACAAGTGTAGGAACACTTCTCCCGTCGCTCTTGCGGTCCAGATCCAGTCAGCCCATCTATTGCTTCTTTGTAATGACGTCATTGTAGCATCCACCGCACTGTATCCCACAAGTCGGGTGAGCAAGGAGCGAGACAGCACGAAACGCACGTCTTGCGCCGAGGAAAAGCTTTAAAACGGCGACAGCCCACAGAAAGAACTGCCAACTAACAAGCGTATGTGCGATGCACATGCGACGATTTTGCGTATATGTTGAAGCCACAGTTGCCGCCAATCACTGTGGGAAGCCGTTTCCGCGACGCCATGCACTATATATGCGCATGAGCATCGCAAAGCATTGAGACAGTGCATGAACGTATACCAAAATGCATGACGTTTAAACACAAGCTCCCAGTGCTGCCCGCAATGACCTCGAGTGCATGACAGCAAACAGGGAAGCACGTTCATGGCCCTTCCATGCACACCACGTCGTGGCTGAAGCGGACACATCGGAGCACGTTGTGACAATCGGGCTTCGAGACACGAATGTCCCGCTGTACACGGCTACAGTCGGCGGGTGACCCTTTTAGGAAGTCAACGTCATCAGAGTCCGAGAATTGCGTATACATTGCGACACCTTAGTGAAACAAAGAGTAACACAGTGAGGCTCACCTTGAACCTTTCCGCAGCTGACGGATCCGCCAGAACAAGAGGGATTGATGGCGGGCTTGTTGATTGCGATCGATGAACAGCGTGAAACGAAGAGCGAAGAAGCGCAAGTATGCGTGTCACTTTCTCATGTCCTTGTCGGTTTTGCACTCTTATTCGTTCACTGCATGAGCAAGAACCACGGTGTAAGACATACGCTCTTCAGGTGACGACAGTCGTGAGGCGCGGTCGACCTAACAAAGTAGCAGCGGTGAGCACTCGTCAATCAGGCGACGGCAGCGCCTCGATGTCGGTGGTGCGGAACGTAGCTTCAAGACAGGAAAAGGTTTTATCTCGCGTAGCAACCGGCGCTAGCTTTACAATCTTCAAAAGGTGGTCACGTGCGACTCGGCGTGTCACTCGTATACACGCTGCCAGGTTCGATGCGGGCGTCGGCGGTCGCAGCTTCGATAGAGGCGAGAATGCCATATGGGCCCATGAGCTGTGTGTCATCAGTGCACGTTAAAGAATCCAAGACGGCCATAGTTTTCGGAGCCCTACACTGCGACGTGCCTCATGATCGTGTCATGGTTTTGGCGCATATAAGACCCCATGCAATTATTACACACGCTGTCGGACGCACCTGAAACAAGAGCTTTCCTTCTATACGCAGCGCTCACTTTCACCTTTCCGTGTGTTTTCGCCGCTGGATTTCTCCGATAAGTACCGTTTGCCGCAGGAACGGGAGATAAAACCGTTTCTGTCTTCAAGTTTCTCCGCATCGCCTCCGTTGCACTGACGACACCAACTGTAGCTCACCGCGGTACCATATACTAGTCCATCTCGGCTTGCAAGTAAGATGTTAATCGTTTAAAACATTCTTCTTGCTCTTGTCAATCGCCTTCACAAGTTGGGATAGATTCAGCTTGTCGCAAAGATTTTTAGCACTTGTTTTGAGTTTGCTGAGAGAAACATTGGGGAAAGAGTTGGGGCGTCTTCTTTAGTGCAAAAGCGCACACTGTGTCTGAATCTGGAACTTGGAAGCATTTGATAGCACTTTTTTTTTTTGCAGCGTCATCGTAAGGTTTTATCACTGGACGACCCTTTATCCTGGCTATTTCTAACCAGGTTTTAGAATTCTTGAACTCTATCTCTGACAAGTGCTGCCAAGCATTCTCTATTGACATTAAATACCTTTTTTATTCTCTACCCCACAACCTTATCCTTGCATACGTTGAGAAGTCTATTGACAAGTACGGTTCCGTCGCCTTCTTCGAAAACAGTGGGGATTTCTGTTAGTGGCTTTTTAGAACTTTTATTATCTGCGCTCCACCTATTTTGAGTTCGAGGGGACCCCACACTTGCAAAAGCAGGGCGTTTGCATCGTCTCTTGCATTGCACCTGTGCTTAGCGACCTAGTTCTTGCTCATTACGATCGTCTTATGAACACCTCACTCTCTGACCGAGATGTTCTTAAAGTGCTTCGTTATGTCGATGATTTTTAGTGGTGGTAAATTGTGGCCCGCTTGCTACTGAACCCGTGAGTAAAGTGCTGCTGGCATTGTTCTCAGAGGTAATGAGCCCACTTGGCCTAACGCACGAACTCCCGGTAAATGACCAGATTAGATACCTAGACATCCGTATTGGCTTCAAAGGTGTTGGCGTCGTTGCTATGAACTGCGCGCCAACAAAGCGCTTCTGCCCTTCAACTCGGCCCACTCTAAGCTTGTCAAACGAGCTATCGCCACGTTGTGCTTCAAGAATGCTCTTGAAAAAGCTTGCCCACATTGTATTTCAGCGGCGTTCGACCTTCAGACGGAGCGACTTCTGAGTATACCACCAGCACCTCCTCGTTTTGGTGGCAGAGCGCATGCTTAGGAAAATGCGCCGTCTCCCGCAAGTGTGTGAAGCCAGCACCCCACGCAGGCAAAAGCTAGCTGTTATACCTTACGTTCACTTTCACACAACCTCAAAAAGGTGGCCCATCGGTACGACGCACAAGTCGTTTTCTCCGCTCCAAACAGGCTGTCGAAACTCTGCACAATGACCGACCCTGAGGCAAGAAAGCAGCAAGCCTGTGGCACTACGCATCGGCGCCCTCTTCGTTGATTGCAGTGCAGAAGGTGTAGTTTACGAAATTCCTTTAAAATGCGGGAAAGTTTACGTTGGCCAAACCGGGAGATGTGTCAACGTTATATAGGCTAAGAGAGCATGCTAACAATGTAAAAAACGCACGTGACGGGAAGGATTTGCAAGGTTTTTTTCGCTAGCCATTGCGCAACTTGCCGGGATTGCTCACCGGACCTGCACAATACTTCTGTGATCCTGAAGAGTAATTCACGCCTCACTAGAGAGATTGACGAGACGGAACGTATCAGCAGGTTAGGGGAAAGCTGTGTCAGCACACCGTCGATTGCTCTTTCAGATGGTGTTTTTACGCATGTGCGGCCAATGACGTCTGGACCGAATTGTACCTATATATATGTGATACTCGTGCTAATAAAAATTTGTTGGAAGTTCAGCGCTTGTCCTGGTCATTCCTTTTGTTCGTCCTTGTCTTTTTTGCGCTGTAGTTTATCGTTACCATGTGCCAACACGCCCAACTAGCCACATTATTCAATATCACGTATGACGTCACCAAACCCGCAGTCCATATATGCTGGCCCGGCGACAGTGCCGCTTTGCGTCACGTGAAATTCCGCGTGTCCTATGATGAAGGGGCTATATTTGCTCGCCTTTTCTCAACCAGTCAACCAGCGCGCAATATATCGCCAAAAGGAATCACCTCAAAGTACGGTCCATGGGGTCAACATTACGGACTCCAAACGCGGGTGCGAGAGTAAAATAAGCCGGTTTGCCGGTGTCGGGAAGACTTCGCAGCTCTATCAGCGTCATCTGCACGGATGGCACATCGGATGCCCAGAGCCTGATTCTACAACGATGCCGCGTTCATGTATATACCGAAGCAGCACCTGCGGTTGCTGCATCGGCGAAATAAACACCGGCCGAACAAATAATACACACGGCTCCGCGTCGTTTCGCTTGCGGCTGGGAAGATTCGTATCCCGAGCAACACCGACGCATTGCCCGCAGCGTGGCTGCGATATATACGTGTATACCAGCGCACTTTCTTTTTATGGAGGCACGCACGCATGCAATGTGGCTTCGAGCGAACGACGAAGAATATATGTAGTGGCGCCGTGGTGACACGTCCGGTCTCCTTAACTCGACAGTCATCGACAGTCTTCTCGCGGTATCCGACTCGCGTCGCATGCCAGGTCCACCTCGAAGGCGCGCGTTGTACGTACGCGAGGAGACTCCTGCGCAGGCGCGTCACGTCGCGCTGATGAATCATGGCCGCGCTTGCCGGCCTCGAGCAGTCGTAAAAACACCTCACTTTGCCAAGGCACGCAGTCGTGTGACAGGGTCGCAGTCGCGGCAAAAGTCGCGACAACGGACAGAGAAGACACTTGCTTGAGAAGGTTGGCGGCTTCGTCAAGCTCTCACTCTATTCGAGCCGCGATGACCGTCTTCGTTCGCTGCATGCTTGCCTGCACCCCCCCCCCCCCCCCCCTCGTCACTAAAGCGACCGGGACGCCCCCTCGGAAGGTCTCGCTCCTTATCAGACCAATATTTTAAAGCGGCTCCAGGATCTGATAACGGGTCCACGGATGAATGTCGACCCGCACGGACGTGTGAAGCTGCCGCGCGGATGGACAAACATGCGGAGAAAGGTCCATCTCCTGCTCTCGGTCGTTTGCTCTTCGTGCGCTGTATAATATACGTGACGCAAGCAAGACCGTGAGCGAGACGAGACCACAGCGCGGCAGAAGCCGCGACCCTTCTGTATTAGAAGACGTCGGCACGATTTTCTTGCCGGTGCGGATGGACCATTATCCATCTCTTCGCGAGACTGCAGCGCACCGGCTGTTTGTGCGCACATGATTGAACTGGCGCTCTTTGAGATGTGTATGTATGCATCAGGGGTGCGAGGGCAATTCTTGGTGTGTGTGTGTGTGTGTGTGTGTGTGTGTGTGTGTGTGTGTGTGTGTGTGTGTGTGTGTGTGTGTGTGTGACTTGTATTCGTGTATACGATCGAATCGGGAATCCCAAGGCGCGTACGCCGCGGTCGGTGTTGCATATTTGTTCAGACAAGCGCTTGGCCTGCCTGTGACAGAAAACACCGCCAATAAGAGGCGGAAGACCTCGCGGCAACGAAATCCTCGGTGCACTCTTGCTGTGCAGGAACGCGTGTGATATATAACCTCTTGTTTTACAGCGAGAAGTTGCTGCTTCTGATCTTGCTTCTTTTCTTTGTTATTATTTTGTATATAATGCGGAATAATATGCGGACATAACAACTGTCGACGTAATTACGTAAGACCTGCTGCGCGATGCTCTTGCCAAGTGATGTCAAATGTCTCAATTGTTTCTTCGGGTACCTATCGTCAGTCGCGAATCAAGTAATCGTGCCGAAGTAACTGCAAGACGTCTTCGCATATTCCGGATAAATAAATAAATAAATAAATAAATAAATAAATAAATAAATAAATAAATAAATAACTCGAGATAACTTAGTTGCCTGCTTCGTTCAAAATAAACCATCTCCAGAATTTCAATAAATCATGTTTCTTTCCCTCTCCCTTTCTATTCTTCAGAGTAAATCATAGCGTGCCTCATCGCTCAAAAGTCCGCTGCTCTCTCGAGACCAGGCGCTTTCTAACGAAGCTCTCGATTTAACGAAGCGATTGTGGATTGCCATAGTTTCGAGGTTTTATTGCGTAGGCTTTCGACTCCATGGGGTGTGGCTATTAAAGGACAAACTCAAGTATCTGAGCATATGCGGCTGCCGCTACAATGCCCCACTGTCATCCTGACTTAAGTCGCAGTACGCGTATTTGCGCGAGCTCGTAAACTGAGAGACCGGACGGTGAAGTCGCGATGAAAGTGGTAGATAAGTAGAAGTACAGTGGTTGTATCGGAAGTAACGGTTATTTATGCGTCCCTCGAAGGAACACTAAAATGAACAAATAAAATGGTTTACAATTATAAATTATTCTTGGGCAACCATACTGCCGTTAGTTTTGCCATTTTATGTTCTATATTGGACGTCTAAATTAAGATCCAATACTTAGCTTTTTCTTTTTTGTGTTTTTTAATTTCGCGCTGGAACTTACAGCACTGACGTCACAACTTTCCCTTGCCTATTTTGGCCACATTGGCCCAATAACGCTTCCCGAAGCAAGCCGCGTTAAGTCTCCAGTTTCCTTAGCACACAATTTGTATAATATCACGTGCACCGATGAATAACTGCGTAAACCTTAGCAGACGCCGTCAAAGTCTATGCCGTCACGTGTATTAGTGCTGAAACCTCTGAGCGGCGTCGCCACCTGTCTATGTGTTCTTGTTTTTCGTCTCGGATATATACATCTGTGTGTGTGTGTGTGTGTGTGTTTAGAGAAGGGACCTCTCTTCCTCAGGGTTCGGATGCTGTATATATATATAGCATCCGAACCCTGAGGAAGATTTTACTCTTGAAACGTTGGTCCCAGAAATAAGTTGTTTTCTCACAACGCTTCACTGTGTTCTCATTTCATATTTAAAGAAAGCTGGCCCATTGACGCGTTACTTTCTGCACACACACACACACACACACACACACACACACACACACACACATATATATATATATATATATATATATATATATATATATATATATATATATATATATATATATATCACTCACCACTCGCCCGTGGTCACCGCCGCTCCGGCCGCGCAAGCAGCTTGCGTTATCTCCCTGTTATCAGCGGCGTTGGTCGCCGCGGGCGAGTGACGAAAGCCGTGGGGGCGGTGACATCGACGTCACAGACGCGCTTTTCCCGGCCGATTTCGGTTTCAAGGAGCCTGCCACGGGGAACTAATTGTTCGCGTAGCTCCGACATGCACTCCGCTATTCAAAATTTGATCGTTGGGACAGGTAGTGTCGAGGACGGGCTCCAAAGTACTCATTTACTATAGCCACGAATTGCTGATAATTAAAAAGTTAATTAGCGTAATTTCGCTAATTATGCATACAAGTGCGGTAATTGTTCTGTATCTAGAGGCCGCCAGCCCGTACACTCGAATGGTACACAAGACATTCCCGCGATTTATGTTTTTCTAATTTTAAAAATGTGTTGCAGCTAAAAAAAACACCCTGTATATATATATATATATATATATATATATATATATATATTTTTATTTAACAATACTGCCGATCTCACAAGGAGATCATTGCAGGGAGGGCATACATATGAAACAGAAAAGAAACAGGAAGCAATCATTTCTAGCATGCAAAACATCAGGTAATCAATGCATGAGAATCAGTAGTAGCAATGAGCAAGGTGAGGGTACAAATCACTGCAAAACTACGAATTACAACGACTACAATGACAAGGTGTACAATGATGAAATCACGTTATCGATATACAGAGCCTGGATACAAAATACAACATGACAAAAGAAAAGAAAAGGACAACAGGGTTCACAAAAACTGCTCAGCGTGTACGTTTGCTTCTACCATTTCTAAGAACACATTCAAAGATGAAGTGTTGGTAACAGAAGGACTAAGTTGGTTCCAATCTCTGATGGTTTGCGGGAAATATGAATATTTAAAGCAGTTTGAATGAAAAGTGTATTCATTAAGTGTTTGAGAGTGCCGGCAACGGCACTCTCAAACACTTAATGGCGCCTATATATATATATATATATATATATATATATATATATATATATATATATATATATATATATATATATCTTTCGAAGCGTCTCCTTCGCACAAGAGCGGCACTTTTGGTGTCATAAACAAGTAATTTCCTAGGAAAGAACAAAAAAAAAGAAAAAGAAGCGTATCTTCACTCTACCGCACCTGCAAGCAAGTACGAAGCAGCCTCAGAAGCGATAAAAGAGCGCTACGATGCTGTGTACATTCCAGCCTGCCACCACCAGGTTCTAGGCACTGCGCATAGTTTTTGCTTGGCGTCCAGAAAATTTTCATCTTTCTCCGCTAGAGACCGTTCGGGGCATAGGTAGACGTGGTGCGCCATCTGAGAACCAAAGTGCGGACTATTCCGCGCTCCCGACCGCGGCGCGACGCGGGTTTTACGAAAGCAACAAGTGGTCGATCGCTGTGGCACCATTGCCATGATTTCTTTGTACAGCCCCCAAAATGGAGAGGGGCGGGCTGTACCGTTCTCTGAAGGCGCCTCCTTAATGTTTAAGAGATGTTGCAGATTCAAAATATTTGCCAATTGGATCCCTCCGGGGGATTAAATTATCCAGAATTTGTAGGTGGTGGCGGGGTAACGGGGTGTTACCCATGGTGTAACCAGTGCGCGAGAGAGTGTGGATACCATCTCATTGGCTATTGGGGAACTTTTGGGGGGGATGTGAGTAGTATCAAACTGGGGGGATGTGAGGAGAGCATTGGACAAACCCCAATTTCAGTTCTTGGGAAATCCCTGATCAGTGCTCGGGTGACGACAGTCTCGAAAGAAGTACCACTGCGCAAAACGAGGCAATAACGTGCAACAAGCAAAGCAACTTCGCTGCTGTGAAATGGGCGTTGAAAGTCTGTGATGAAAATGAACGTTCGTACAATGAGTAAAAGCTTTATGAGTACTTTGTAGTTGTGTGCACTTCTCGAAGCTATTATGCGCGCACAGATGCTCCGCCTTTCCAGGCGCGCATCGTGCATTTAAGGTGTCGAAGGGGCATGCTGCCGCGACGGGCGGCATTTCCACTACAGCCCACCGTGGGGGTAAAAAGATACATGTGTGTGTGTGTCCGTAATGAAAATGTAGGGCTACACAGAACAAAGTCTAGCCGGAACACTTTACGATGGAACAAAACGCCCCAAGAAGTTGACATTTCCTCACCGAAGCGGGCTTTCCCGCATGCTTTTGGGGGAGCTAGAAGTGCAAGTAGGTGGGCGCCGCGCGGAGCGAGCACGAAACTGCCGCTTTCCATTACGTGGATTCTAGTGACGAACCTTCGTTGTTGTGTCCGTCGTGCGCTGTCGTCCCTTGTTGGTTCGGTGTGCCTGCGTGTGCAGTGTCACCGTTATTCAATATCTTTTTCATTTGTCGCCGTGAAACGGAAACTCCCTTCGTCGAAACGGCCTCCATTTTAGGCACCGCAAACCAAGGAACGCCTTCCAACTCTCCTGACATGCACGGCCTTAACTCACCCGATAAACAGTCATAACCACACTGCAGAAAGAAAATAACAAAAGACGTTCTAAAAGTTTTTCTGGCCTTGAGGAAGCCTCAAAAGCTTGACTCGGGGCGGTACCCTCTGCCCACTGATGTAAAGGAAAGGGAAGCCGCCGCGATTATGTGTACTCCTTGTTATTTATTGTTGGGCGTGTGATGTTTATCTCCAGGGGTTCATGCACCTGTAATACCTGCTGAGTGGATGCCTTACCCTACCTCGCCCCAAAATGAAGGCTATTCCAGCTAACCAATAACTTCGTATCCACCCCCCCCCCCCCCCCCTTTCCCTCAGCTCGAAATTCTGGGTGGATCCTTGTTTATCTCGACGAAGAACTAGCGATAACAGCGCACTTCAGCGGACGCAAAGCTGGTCTCGTCGCTGTACATCAGCGTCATGCAGTGAAGCATGCTAACTGCGGGATAAGGTCACTATTTTTTGCTGGTTATAGCACATTTTGCCTCACAGATGTGTGCAATTAATTACACGTGCGTGCTATAATTTCTGTAGTACCGGTATCAAAAACCATGTCTTTAATCACTCAGAGCTGCGTATAATCTAACTAAATCTAACTATAATAAAGCTAATGACGTCTTACAGAAGTTAGACAACTGGACAAGTAACAATAAGTTAAAAATAAATGCAACTAAAACAAAAGCCGTAGTTTTTCATTCGAAAGGTCAACAAGTGACTTTGGAGAATAACATTGCATTTAGAGGCTCAGATATAGAAATAGTGACGTCAGTGAAAGTACTTGGGGTACATTTCTCCAGTTCTTTGCAATGGGATGACCACGTCAATTATATTCAATTAAAATTAAGCCGGATAACTGGAATATTCAGCCGTATCCGGTACCTCATCCCCAACTCGGTGAAGTTATTGATATACAAATCACTGTTTAGTTCTTATCTTAGTTATTGCTATTTGGTTTGGGGAACAACTACAGAAACAAACTTAACAAAATTACTGAGAATACAGAAGAAAATACTGAGGCTGATAGACAACGCTATAGTTACAGCACCTAGCGACCCACTGTTTAAAAAATATAAGATAATCAAAGTGAATGACCTATATCAATACAGACTACTACGAGAGTACTGTCTTAGCTGCAAACGCTCAAACTCTTTGTTTACAGATATGGCGAATCTTTGCTTAAAGGAAAAGACTTATGAAACTAGAAATACAGAAATGTGGAACGTTCCTTACTTTCGTACTAATTATGGTTTTCAGATGCTTCGATGTACTCTTCCGCGAATTTTAAATAATTACATTAGCAAAGGTATAGATGTGTCTCATTTAAGTGTCGCTGAATTAACGGCTCTTTTTGTTGTATAAACAATGTAGTAATTATTTGGGTTCAGAAGATTGCAGCAGGTTTCTTTGTTGTATAAGCTATGTATAAAAAGTGTATGATATTGTGATGTCCTTTCAGCTGCTGCCATTGTTCACAAAGGGGGCGGAGGATCCCTCAAGCCGTCATTACGGCTTTTCCCTCCGCCTCCTGTTACACTGTACTGTGACGAAATAAAGCAATCAACCAATCAATATGCAGCCATAAAAAGCAAATAAAAACGTGCGCGAGTTTGCTTCTTTTGTACGGTCTCACCCGATCTTCACCTCCGCCTCTTTGCGTGAATCTTCCGGTCCCTCTCCTCCTCTCTCTCATATTTCTATTCCCCTTTCCTATTACCCCCAGAGTAGGGCAGCCATCCGAATGTCATTCTGGTCAACCTCCCTGCCTTTCTGTTAATTGTTGTTGATGTATGTCACACATCAGAGACTATACACCATATCCTCTGCGTGTGCCCTCAATATTCGGCCGAAAGGAGAACACTTCAGGGCGTGGTAGATGGTTTGGACCGCCGGCCCTTTTCGGAGGAGAAACTTTTAGGTGCATGGAAGCACACGGACCACGCCCACCGCAACTTCAAGGACCTCTTAATTTTTTCTATGACGCACGTTTAGATGCCCGTCTCTAATACTGTGCTGTAAAGACTACTGCGCATGGTGCACATCCGCCTACAGGACGTGTATAGTGACTCATTGTACTTTATCATCGTCACCTCTCATACCCCCCTCTATTCTCTATTTATCCCCTTTTCCCCTTAGCCCTGTGAGGAGTAGCAGGCCAGAGACTCACTCCCCAGGCCGAAATCTCCTCCTTTCCTCTCATTAAATGCTATCCTCTTCGTCTTCTTCTTCCTCCTCCCTTCGATTTCCTATGTCTCTAGGTTGGCATAGGGCGCCTCAGTGCACGCTACTCTGTACAGAGCGGTGACGAGAACCGGCGTATTCAGCATGGTATGACCGATTGGAGGCGAAAATGTCAGAGGCCCGCGTACTGTGCGTTTAAAGAACCCCAGGTTGTCAAAAACTTCGGGAGCCCTCCACTACGGCTTTTCACTCCTTTCTATCTCTCTCAGTCCCTTTCCCCGACCCCCACGGACGCTTAGCCGTGCTCCCGACATGGGCTGCAGAAATTAGCGTCCTTTCCTTAACCGAACCACAATAAATAAATAAATAAATAAATAAATAAATAAATAAATAAATAAATAAATAAATAAATCAGGGTGGTGATAGCCTCCCGCCATATTGGATCACGCGAGCCCTGGGACGCAGCTGCGCTGGCGTTCATAAACAGTTTGCGGCGCGCGTCTGCGTGTTTTTGCCTTTATGAGACTTTTGAAATTCTTTCCTTACTTCTATCTCCGCAGAAAAGTAAGCCGCCAAGTCGTTGCTTTCGTCAGCTTCGTAACCGGAGTTCTCGGGTACCTTGAGGAACCGGCTAAGCGACCCGATTTTTAGAGCATTTTTGACATCATACGCACTGGACACTGGAGAGATAATTCGGATCACGGAAAACAAGTTCTCAAGACAATCTTGCGCCAACCTTCCTGTCAAGAAGAATGCACAGCCACGTTCAACGTGGCTATATGCATTCTTCTTGATAGGAGGTCTTCAGCAAAATATCGTGCATTTGAAGCACGACAGCAGTGGACATCAGCACCCGAGCCTAGCATGGCTTCCACACCTTTTTATGCCAACGCCTAAGCTTTCAACGGTTTCAACGGCGAGTTGAAGCGATGAAATGGCCTCTTCATATCTAAAAGCTTGCCGGTCATTGTACAGTGAGTAAAGACATCAGCGAAGCATCCAGGCCCGCAATGCGTCTAGAAAGAAGCACGGGCACCAAACAGACGCGCACTGCGTCTCGAACGAAGCACGGGGACCAAACAGACGCGCAATGCGTCTCGAACGAAGCACGGGCACCAAACGGACGCGCAACCGCTCGCTGTGTTCAAATGGCGTTGCAGCAGCCAACGGTTGCCACCTCCCTGTACGATGGCTCTGGCATGGAGGCACCCTTAGAGTTACTGTATATGCTCCCAAGGGGAACGTATACAGTAACTCTAGGCACCCTGGGTTGGCAGGGTATGCCAAGACGTGGCCAAGACAACCTCCGTGGCGGAGGGCAATGATGGGGGTAGTGAGTGCCTAGGGCGACCGCAAGTCCTCTTTTCCCTTCTGCGCATGAAGGAATGATCATTATATAATGATCATTCCATCACAGCCAGCTCCTAGCAGCTCTGCTGTAAAACAGTGTCATTACATAGATGAAGCGTGCACGAACGAAAGCTTACTCGATATTTACCAGATATGAAATGCCTATTCTGAAAGTTAGCTTCTCCGCCATACAACAGTGTTATACATAAGTGCATAACAGCAGACAAACGAGAGACACGGATGAGGAAGACACCGGACAGAGTGATAACTAGCCTGCCAACAATCCTTGTTTAAGTGTTATGCAGAGAAGCATCGTATGCGCGTGAAAAGCTTTCCTGCGTTTCAATGGCACATTCTTCCCCACACACGTGTTTTAACTACACGTGCACTGTCTGACTGACTGACTGATTGATTTTTGGTGGTTTTACGTCTCAAACCACGATTTGATTCTGAGAGACGCCGTAGTGGAGGGCTTCAGAAATTTTGACCACCTGGTGTTCTTTAACGTGCACTGACATCGCACAGCACACGGGCCTCAACATTTCGCCTCCATCGAAATGCAGCCGCCGCAGCCGGGATCGATCCCGCGGCCCTCCGATCAGCAGCCGAGTACCATGGCCACTAGACCACTGTGGCGTGGCACACGTGCACTGTATAATTACGAGTACCAGTATAATCACCGACGCATTAAATTCATGAATGGCAATCAGTTAGAGATCTCTAAAACGTTGCTACGGCGCCAAGAAATTAAGTACAAACTTGATTTTTTACGTGTCGCGTGCCAGAAAAGATCATTAAGTTGTGTTTCGAATTATTCGACATATCGAACTATTCCCCCTTGCACCCTACCCCCCCCCCCCTTTTTTTTTGCGAGTTCGATATGTGCGGTTTTATTTGACTGTACAAATAACATCCCTCCTACGTTTCCTCTATGCTACCTGTTGTGTGAACATGGTTCAGTCTAATAACAAAAGAGGGCCTATTCATCAATTCCCTTTCTTCTCGTTTCACACACTTTAGCACTGGTTCTCAAAGTGGTTTCCGCGGCATACTCTCCCGCGTACAACTCGCTTGGAAAGGTAGGTTCACTGCATCGTAGAGCCACTATGCTGTGAAGGTGGTTTCGCGGCATGGCGGCCTTATGCTGCGGTAAACCTACCTTTCCAAGGGAAATTTCTGCTGCGGCTTCACCATGAGACCTCGATACTGCCTGTGTAGCAGCTGATTTTTATGCCACTAGCACATAGCGACATTGAGTTTCTTGCGCAACACAGCGGCAATGGACCGGAGGTGAGGGGGGGAGGGGTGTTATGGAATTCCGAAAACCCCAATAAAAGAAGAAAATGTATAAAAAAAGGGTAATGCTTCAAGTTCGGGGCTCTACAGAATGCACATGACGTAGGAGCTAGACAGGTTTAGTAAGCGTAAAGACCAATTAACCGCCAGGATACTTAATGAAAATTACCTGGTTGGTGGTTGGTGCTTATAGAAACTATTTTTAATATCTTACGGCGAATCACAAGAGTAAAGTACCGTATTTCATGAGCTATAACTTGCAATCTTCAAACGTTCGGATTGTAATGACGTATTCGATTTCCCCCAAAAGTATTCCTTACTTACTACCATTCGCTTCAGCATTGCTTCGAACCGAATAAAATGATGCTTACGCAAGCCTAGTTTTCCGATTTCGCTTTTTGTTAAAATTAACACGTTTTAACAAATGAGCCGTTATTGTAGCTTTTACAACATAGACTAGCCACTTGTGTGTCCTTGCTTTTGTATTCTTTCTTTCTTTCTTTCTTTCTTTCTTTCTTTCTTTCTTTCTTTCTTTCTTTCTTTCTTTCTTTCTTTCTTTCTTCTTTCTTTCTTTCTTTCTTTCTTTCTGTGGACAGGCTGCCGCATAAATGAGGCACAAATGAGTGGATGACGCGAGCGGTAGGGGGTGACTGGGGTCCCTTGGGAACTCACTGGAGAAAAGGCAGTGTTCCTGTGGACCGAGCCTGGCCACGTAGAACATCTAATACTCTTTTGTGATAGCCTTTAGTATTTGCTATCATATCTGCTATTACTTGCACAGTGCTTTGATTATTTCCCAATACATTTACAATATGACAAACTATTCTAGGCAGTACGTTCCTGACAGCTATATATTTTGCGTGGATTGTTTATTAGTGTAGTTTTTGACATTTTTATGTGGTGAATAATGTATATTTACTGAAGGCACATTTGTGCTTTGATATTCGTATTCGATGCGTATTCGAAAAATTTGCTATTTCGGTATATCGATATAAAGGAACCGCCTGTGGCTCTTTACATGCCCCTCAATTCTCGCTTCAATATACACACGAATGGCTCCCGTTTCTTTTCTTTTTTCTGTGCTTTAACTGTCTGTCGCAATATGCATGCGGCCGCCATGCGCGGGATCCACACCCGGGACATTGAGCCTCCATCGCGATTCCGGAGTTACCGAAGCGGTTACACACTTCTCGAGAACGCATCAAGCTTCACCCAAGCGCGCGCATCGAGAGTCGAATTTCGTGTATATGCCATGAGAGAAGATTGCGAAAGTTCACTCGTGTATGTACGTTTTCCTGCGACGCACTCGAAAGTGATGACCAACTGCGTGATGCAAGCGCTATTCCGGAGACGCTGCCCGCGGGTCCCTTTCCCTGCAGATCGTATAGGAAATGTGGCGGATCGATTTCAACCGACACGAAATGCACTTGCGTGGTACACAGGAAGCGCTTTTGATGGAGCCGCATCGTTACCCGTTTCAATAAGTCAACGCTGATGGAACAAAACGAACGGTCTCTCGACGTTTCCCGACGATCAATTGATCATCTTACCCTCCACTGCACCGAAGCCTTTCATCGCATAAGAGCGCGGTTTGTCGCCAAACGATGACGCTCCCTTGAACGATCGTCTGTTGACCTTCCCGAAATTCGGCGAATCGACTATGTCAATGTCAAATGGTCTCCAGGGGCGGACTCCCTCTACAGGGAGTCGTCAGAAAATGCCTGGAGCGCAATACAGATAGGCGCTTACTATGTGTTCGTCGAGTTGGTTTTGCGATCTAAACTTCACGCAAGTGGGAGATGCTAGTTATAAAAGAGTAATGGGGGGGAGGGGGGGGTGTATTCGTTGTTTTGCGTTCATTTAAGCTTGCGTTACAGATATATAAAACCGGCTTGGGCCAAGATTCCTTTAAGCAGTGTTAGTTCAATATCAGGCTTTTTCACCTACAGGATATAGCATGTCAGTGCGCGCACAATAATAGTTATGTGTAATTAATAAGTCGTCACATCAAAATATACAAATAATGTCAGCTAGCTTGCCCGTCGCTCTAAAACACTCAGACTTTTTAATGGAATATCTCATAATATTCACTGGCTTCGTCGACTTCATTAAATGCAGTGCGATTCGAGAAAACCTTGTCGTGATTGCAATACTTCGCGACATGAAATGTATATATATAGCTTGTCCGTATATGGGTGCTTAATCGCTTTGTGCTCTTTTCCTCGTGCGCGTTTGTATATACTCATCGAAATGAAGTCGAATGTATACGCAGTCAGTGTATGTCCTGTTTTTTCTTTTTTACTTTAAATCATGGCATTTTGCGTTCCGGAGCTATACACAACACAATCATGTAGAACGGCGGTGTGGTAACTCCGCAATAATTCTCACCACTCGGGATTGTTTTCAGCACCCAAATCTATAGTACACGAGCAGTTTCAGATCCATAGGGAGGTTGCGGAGGTTGCGCTGCTTGGGATCGCTGGTGCGCCAGAGGCTTCACATTGGGTTTCGCACAGGTCCTACTGACGAGAGAGGTCGCAGGATGCCGCGAGCACCAAAGCTGCGACGGTATGCGGTTCTGTGGCGGTCCATGAAGTATAGCAGCACATCTGACCACCTGTGGTGCAACGAAGTAACTGCAGAACAGGCCTTCGACGTGAGCAGTATAGAAGACAACAATCTGAGGACCAAGATTCGGGAGGCTGAGGCAGTTGCGCCTTCGGAAGCTACATTCATGCCAGTATAGGCCAAAAGCTTGGTAATACCTATAGTTGCGATGAGCGCAGCGTCTATGGTGCGATGAGTGCACCAGTTTGCTCGAGCATTGAGCCAAGAGCCAGTTCGTTCATGATCGTGTCGGTTCTGCTCCAACGAGTTGTAACAGTTCCAGAGGCATGACTCATGCGCATGATGATGGTGTGTGATGTGTGATGTGCGCGGTTCAAAAAGTGCAAAGGAAAAGAAGGCAACGAGAGAAGACGCTCGCGGACCGGCAGGACGGCATATGAAAGACGATGACGATGAAGAACAAAAGGCGTGGCGCTAGAAAAATAAAGTGAAGTGAAGCAACCAATCAGCAACACCCACGACGTTGGCGTTCCCAATGGCCAATAGCTGGTGATCACGGGTACGCAGCGGTGGCCAATCAAAAGATAACAAATAAGCAAAGGTGAAAGAAAAGGGAGCGCTATCTGATTCTTTGGGGGGTTCCACGGAAGACAGTTCCAGGAAGGAGAGTTCGAGGAAGGCAGCGGATCGTCCACGGGGCCGGGCGTTGAAGACGGCAGTCGGGTTCCGGACCCGAGCCACAAGGGCTTCACCCGACCGGGACCGGGAATCCGTGCACCACGGGAGCTTTCTGGACAAACGCCGACACGAGTTCCGAGAGCGGTTCCAGAAAGCGAAGCGGGCAGGTCATCTACCGGGCCGGGCGCTGAAGGCGGCAGTCGGATTCCAGATCCGAGCCACTAGGCCTTCAGCCGTCCGGGGCGTCCTGTTCATCTCTTCCTGCTCTCGGAACTCGTGTCGGCGTTTGTCCAGAAAGCTCCCGTGGTGCACGGATTGTGGCCGGCAACCAACAGAAGCTTATTCATTCGGGCAGCTCCGGAGCAGTCGGGCTGCGGGCCCGAGCTTCGTGACACGAGGCCAGCCAGGAGGCCTCTAACATCTGAACGAGCCTCTCAGCGGCTCATCCGTCGTCACCCGTCGCGACCAGCACCCCGGCGTCATCACCTTGACTAGCCTCCTACGCTCCAATCGTCTGGTCTTCACGCAAGCGCAACAAGATTGGGTGAGACCTCGAGAATCTTCTTCGTCGCTCCGCCCCTCGCCACTGAACGATTCGCGTTCGAACTCCTCGCACTTGCATGCCGCTTATAGAACATTTCTTGAATTTTCCGTGTATAACTTTCTTTCTCTCTTTTTCCTTTTCTTAAACTTTCCATTTACTCTGTTCGCATTAAAATCTTTGTGTTTCGTTACCTAGTGATATGAACGGCTTTGTCCTCGATTAGACTCTCGGAGGTTTTACCTGAGAGAGTCGTTCAAACAAATCTGTTCAAGAATCTGCTCAAATCATCACATGGTGGTGGTGATGACGATGATGATGATTCATTCTTACTAATGGAATGCGCTCACTATGGCTATTACCCACGCGCTCCCATCATACCCACGACAAGATAAAGATGAGGCTGAACAAGATGAGGATCCTCGTCGCAATCCATGTAACGGGCGCGGACACGACTGAATAGAAGGTCGTCATAGTGGCCGACCTCCTCGTCTTAATCATCATCATCATCGTCATGATTACGCGGATTACTTGCCAGGGCCCTCCGTACTCTTCGCCGGATACCACAGCGTCGGCAGTAGAGTTCTGTGGCCCCGAGTCGTGCGTGTGGCCGTCTGCGGTGCAACGCAGCAACTGCAAGGAAGGCCTTAGACGTGCATGGGCCAATTGAAGATAACAATCAGAGGAACAAAACTCGAAAATCTGAGGCAGTTTCGCCTTGTTCGGAAGTCGTTCTTGCGCCGGTGGGCGCAAAAGCTCCCTAGGCGCGATGAGTGCATCGTCTAGCGCTACGAATTAGCTGGAGCACTGAACCAAGGGCCAGTGTTGTTGTAGCATATACCCACGAGGTGGACTGCCCCCACTACAGGTAATGATACCTGAATGAAAAAATTATGACGCCAAAGCTATCTCCAAGCGAAAAAAAAAATGAAGAAAGGAGTTCTCATTCAAGAACAAAAAGGAATTAAAATTTATGAAAAGAAAGATTTTGCAAGAAACCCTGTGTTCGATAGAACTAGCAGCGTGATGTTCCGGAGGCTTGATAGTTCGCTTACGGTTGTCCCTTCTTCACACGGATGACGATAACGATAAGCCAGCTGATAATGATTTATCTTTACTTATGCAATGCACTCGCTATGGCACTTTATACCCCCGCACACCCATGATGCACAAGACGGACGTTCAGTTGCGAAGTTGAATAAAACGAGGATTCTCGTGACAATGCCCATATATTGGAAGAAAAAAAAAAAAAGGGACCGTCCGGCGAATCACTGCATTAATTTCAAGTCGTCATCCTTGTCGTCATAATCATCGTCACCATCAGGATTACGCGGATGACTTGCCGGGGCCCTCTGTACTCTTCGGTGGTAAACAACCGAATTAGCAAAAAAAAAAAAAAAAAAAAAAAACTAGTAAAACAGTGGGAAACCCTCAACCGCACCCAACTGCCGGTTCTGATGTAGAAGCCAGACACAGCCGGGCCGGGTACGGACCCTGGCCTGATGCAACAGGCCAACCTGGGTCCTGATCCCACATGTCCACCCGCGATCGTGGGTCATACCCACACGGGTGTGCCGCCACGCGATCCGATGTGTCTAACCACTCGGCCACACAGCTGGTGCTTACCGTAGAATTTTGAGATGTCATATACTAACTGAACCTGTCTCTGTCTGTACTTTGTGCTGTGATGGTATATCAAGGAAGCCTGGAACATAAACAGTAAGTAAATTAAGCCTTCAGAATGGACTTATCGCGCATAAGCCTCGAGATCCACGTCTAACAGCAGGTCGCGGTCCCAGGTGTGGGGCTGACCCCCGGAATCGCTTAGCGTTTGCGGAGGCTTGACTGCTATACGCCGAAATATCTACGACTGGCCTGGAAAATCTTTCAAGCCTGTCTCGGCGTAAACGTGCTCTTTTAGAGTGGCACGTGCCAGAGGCTATACACCTATGGTTGCCGCGGATTACCAGGCAAGAGGCACAGATTATTTTGAACTCTTCGCTCACCGAAACTTGAGTTGCGCCTCAAACGCGTAAAATGGTTGAACGAAGAGAGCTTTGCCGCTTCCCTGAGGGCATTCTGGCCAATCGCAGTGTCGAAAGGCCGGTGCCAGCAGTCGTACAGATTTCAGGTGCGTCTGGTGGGTTTCCTTCGAGTTCACGCTAACGCGCACCACGTCCGGCTGATAACCGACGTCACCCGTGAAAGGAACTGAGGAGCCACGTTTGGGGAATCCTGTTTTGGTAAGTCTGAAAATTCCTGTCGACAGCACTCTTACGACTTATAAGACATGAATAAACTATCTGTATTATACGCAATGACGCATCACGGGAGGAGCACTACGAATAGAAATCAGCGCTTCACCCACATTCATTTACCATCGATTCTCAAACCTATAGAACCTGTGCGGCACAAGCTAAGACAAACGCTCCTGCCGCCTCCGGAGCCGAACACTGGAAAGCGCCAGTCCAGTTATGCATGATCCGTCGCGCGCCACACCTTGCCGACACCACGGTGTACTACAAGCGACAACGGCCGATAGCGCGTCGGTACTGACTCCGACGCGACCATCCGCTTCGCAAGGCGAGCGTTTGGTACATTCTCGACTGAAGGCCTGTGCTTCCATTGTGGAGAAGCCGGTCACGTCTGTCGTCATTGACCTTATAACCACGTCGTAGGGTACTAAGGATTTTCCGTCTAGTTCTCGTCGTCCAAACGGTCGACCTAATGTCGATGGGAACACGCCTAGCTGGCGTGACGATTCCTCGGGTTTCCGGTCGAGCTCCACATTTCCAGGGCGTTTTTCCGCAGCAGCTCAAGGAAGGTGGAACGTACTCACATGGCCGTAGGAAGGTGTCCCAGCCCTTGCCGGGGAAACTAAGTGTTGCGACCTTATAAAGGCCCGCCCGCAACATTTCTTGAACTATATAAAACGTTGCCGATCAGTCGCGTATATATAGCCTCCTGCGAACATGTGAGCGAAATACTACTGCATCGCACGCACCAAACAATTATCAATGTGGTTTCAAATACAGCTAGAAAGCGCCCGCTATTTTTTCAGCAGATGACGTCACTGGTGGCGCCGACTGAAAAAAAAAAAAAAAAGCGCCGCAGTGGAGCTTTCCATGATCATGGGATGAATCAGGGCTTTTTCTGCGTTAAGCGTCGTAGTCCGTGCTCTCCCCCTCCCCCCCCCCACCCCCCCTTTTTTTTTTTTTTTTGTTGCGGCGTCAGTTGTTGAAATACGAGAGCGGGTGCTTTCCAGCTGTGCTCAAAAACCACATTGCGAATTTCCTGGTGCATGCAAAAATTTCCTGGTGCATGAAAAAATTACGAATTTGGCTCAAATGTTCACAGGAGCCTCCACGGCGGATCGGCATCATTTTCTGACTGTTCAAAAAGTGCTGCGCGGCCACTTCTTCGTCGTTAGCGCCGAAATTAGCATTACGATGAACGGTCACGGCCTGAAGGCACTGGCTGACACTGGTTCGAACTTCCCAATGAGCGAAAATCAAGTGGATAAGCTGAAGAAGGTCAATATGCAATGGACAGGACCGCAGACTAGAGGAACAATGTTGACACTCATTTACTCTTTTTGCGCGGTTACAACTACCACCTTGATGCTCTTGCGCTGCCATTTGTTGTGTTTATGTACACGTGATTTCAAACAGGAAGTTCCCTTTCATCCATATGCTATGGAACCTCCTGTTCATTCGTACCCTGGTAAGTGTAACTGATTTGATAAATATCGATAAGTCTTGTTCGTCTCTGTCAGCGAAGGAGGGGGGCGATATATTAGGCCAACGAACCATGAAGTCAAGAAACTTATAAAGGTTGTTATTGAAGTGTTTAATACAAGTGCAGTATCTATGAAATAAACGGTACATGAAACGGGTACAATGACACTTCCATATGATGTAGTCCTCAATCGCTGCCGCAAATTACGGTGCCACTCCATAAAGATGACAAGGCGCTTAGGACCGTAAGTACCTGTCGCGATAGAACCCTCCCGGCTGATTTTCGAGTCGAGCGACGGTACAGGACTACATGTAGTACAGCTGTGGCCTGTGGTAAAGCTCGTCCGGCAGCACCACGTTCCTTAGACGAAGGGAGCTTATTCTGAGTAGGACGCTGCTCGGAGTCAGCAGTGAGTCGCAGTTAATTTAGGGTAGCTTATCGCAGTCTCATGTTGAGTACTGCGTGCCCAAGCACGAAAGAAGTCGCAGGATGCCACGGATGCCAGGGCGTCGGCAGTAGAGTTCTGTGGTCCCGAGTCGTGCGTGTGGCCGTCAGCGGTGCAACGCAGCAACTGCAAGGAAGGCCTTAGACGTGGGCCAATTGAAGATAACAATCGGAGGAACAAAACTCGAAAATCTGAGGCAGTTTCGCCTTTTTCGGAAGTCGTTTTTGCTCCGGTGGGCCAAAAGCTCCCTAGGCGCGATGAGTGCATCGTCTAGCGCTACGAATTAGCTGGAGCACTGAACCAAGGGCCAGTGTTGTTGTAGCATATACCCACGAGGTGGATTGCCCCCACTACAGGTAATGATACCTGAATGAAAATATTACGACGCCAAAGCTATCTCCAAGCGAAAAAAAAAAATGAAGAAAGGAATTAAAATTTATGAAAAGGAAGATTTTGAAAGAAACCCTGTGTTCGATAGAACTAGCAGCGTGATGTTCCGAAGGCTTGATAGTTCGCTTACGGTTGTCCCTTCTTCACACGGATGACGATAACGATAAGCCAGCTGATAATGATTTATCTTTACTTATGCAATGCACTCGCTATGGCACTTTATACCCCCGCACACCCATGATGCACAAGACGGACGTTCAGTTGCGAAGTTGAATAAAACGAGGATTCTCGTGACAATGCCCATATATTGGAAGAAAAAAAAAGAAAAAAGGACCGTCCGGCGAATCACTGCATTAATTGCAAGTCGTCATCCTGGTCGTCATAATCATCGTCACCATCAAGATTACGCGGATGACTTGCCGGGGCCCTCTGTACTTTTCGCTGGTAAACAATCGAACTAGCAAAAAAAAAAAAAAAAAAAAACTAGTAAAACAGTGGGAAACCCTCAACCGCACCCAACTGCCGGTTCTGAGGTAGAAGCCAGACACAGCCGGGCCGGCTACGGACCCTGGCCTGATGCAACAGGCCAACCTGGGTCCTGATCCCACATGTCCACCCGCGATCGTGGGTCAATACCCACACGGGTGTACCGCCACGCGATCCGATGTGTCTAACCACTCGGGCACACAGCTGGTGCTTACCGTAGGATCTTGAGATGTCATATACTAACTGAACCTGTCTCTGTCTGTACTTTGTGCTGTGATGGTATATCAATGAAGCCTGGAACATAAAAAGTAAGTAAATTAAGCCTTCAGAATGGACTTATTGCGTATAAGCCTCGAGATCCACGTATAACAGCAGGTCGCGGTCCCAGGTGTGGGGTTGACCCCGGGAGCGCTTAGCGCCTTGACTGCCTTGTGCCAACGTGTCCACGACAAGCCTGGCTAGTCTTTCAAGCCCCGTCTCAGCGCAAGCGTGCTGTTTTGGAGTGGCATATGCTAGAGGCTACATCTATAGCCGTCGCGGATGACCAGGCAACTATGTAGGAATTAAGGGGCACACATTATTACAACTCTTCGCTCACCGAAACTTCACTTGCGCCACAAACGTGTAATGTGGTGGAACGAAGAGAGTGTTGCGGCGTTCCAAGATGCATTCTGGCTAATTGCAGGGTCGGAACGCCGGTGCCAGCAGTCGTATAGGTTTCAGGTGCGTCTGGTGGGGTCTTTTGGGTTCAAGCCAACGCACACCGCGTCCAGCCGATAACTGAGAAGCAGTGCGAAAACTGAATAAACGCTTGTTATACTGCTGTTGTCCTCGTATCATTCGTGTTCTACATACCCATTAAGTGCAACGGACGAGAATTGGGTGGTTTGCACTAATACAAATTTTAACACTGAAGGCAGATGTTTTGTATTGCCCTAACTTAGCACGACTCCCTGCAGCGTGCCCGTACGGTCGCCTCCCTCATATCGCCTTCCGAGTACACAGCGTTTTGTTTGCTGCTCATCAAAGACGGCAGACTCAAAAGGAGCCGTGCTTGAAACGAGAACCACAAGAGACGTCTTCATCAGCGCGATATTTCCTTACTGATCCAGGGGATCTATGATATATGTAAAAGGGGTCATGAAAGGCGCTTTTCTTTTTTTTCACCCGATCGACACGTTGGAAACAGTGCGCCAATTATCATGCCTTTTTACAGCAGTGTTGAATCTGAGAACGGTTCCTACGATATCAGCGACACATTGTCCGAACGGGGCACTGCACATTGTAAAGGGGGCCTTATGCGAGCAGAGATAATTGATGATGAGCGTCGTTCGGTTGAGGAAGGGACGCTAATTTCTGCAACCGACGTCGAGAGCACGGCGCGTCCGTGGGGGTTGGGGAAAGGGAATGAAAGATAGGAAGGAGAGAAAGGCCGTAGTGGAGGCATGGACGCTCGATAGTGGTTACGGTACTCGGCTGCCACCCAAAAAACGCGGGTTCGATCCCGGCCGCGGCGATCGCATTTTCGATGGAGGCGAAAATGCCAGAGGCCCGTGTGCTGTGCGTTGTCAGTGCACGTTAAAGAACCCCAGGTGGTCTAAATTTCCGGAGCCCTCCACTACGGCCTTTCTCTCCTCTCTCTTTCACTCCCTTTATCCCACCCCCACGGACGCTTAGCCGTGCTCCCTACATGGGTTGCAGAAATTAGCGTCCTTTCCTAACCAAACCACAATCAATCAACAACACGTGTGTTTTAGGGGCGAAGCTCCTTAAGGTTTGGGTCTGTCCGTCCGTTGTAGTAGCGCGTTACCTACTAGGAACGCGCTACTAGGAGGGCGCGCGCGTGGGAGGCGCGCCCTCGGCGCGTGTTTCCCGGCGGCGAGCTCTCTCACTCTTCCATCTGCGGTTCTGAGAGAGAGAGACAGAGAGAGCGAAAGGCGCGCGTTGACTATGGAAACGCTCTTTCTTCGATGGATGGAGGCGAAAATGCCAGAGGCCCGTGTACTGTGCGTTGTCAGTGCACGTTAAAGAACCCCAGGTGGTCTAAATTTCCGGAGCCCTCCACTACGGCTTTTCTCTCCTCTCTATCTCTTTCACTCCCTTTCCCCCACCCCCACGGCCTAGCCGTGCTCCGTACATGGGCTGCAGAAATTAGCGTCCTTTCCTAACCGAAACACAATCAATCAATCAACGCGCTACCAGCTCGCAAAGGAGGAGAACGCGCCCTCACCCGCGAGAGACAAGCTTGACGCAGGCAGCGTCTTCTAGCGAGTTTCTTGATTGAAAAATACCGACTGCTCGTGCTGGAGAACCGTTCACCGGCCGCCCATATATATATATATATATATATATATATATATATATATATATATATATATATATATATATATATATATATATGCACTGGATCTTGACTTGCAATGAAGTGCCGGTGGGAGATTTCACTTGTGAGTAGTTGAACCATAAGGATTCGTAGCGTGCGCATTAACTAAATTAATCCGGAACTCGGCACGATCTACGATGGAACTCCGGAGCTTCGCTCGCCCACTCATCATCATTCACTCCGTGGATATGCTGTGAATTTTCTTTTTTTTTTAATCGAGAGGCCGTGGTGGAGCGCTTCGGAAATTTTGGACAACCTGGGGTTGACAACGCACAGTACACGGGCCTCAGGCATTTTCGCCTCCATCGAAAATGCAACCGCCGCGTCCGGGATTGAACCCTCGTTTTTTGGGTGGCAGCCGAGTGCAGGAGCAGATATAAATACAGAGATATATACTCACATACGCATAGCGCCAGTTTTCTGCCCCTATACTCTCCCAATTTTTTTTTCCTTGAATGAGAAAGACAAACATTTATTGCGACAGAAAAGCTAATATCTCGGCACGATTGAATGTTCTGACCTGCTACTCGGAGTAAAGCACAAGAACAAGGAACGCACAGGACTAATGCTCGACTTACAACTGAAGTTTATGGCAAAAAAAAAAAAAAAAATTGGTTCTAGGGGTTTAACTCCACCGCACATGCGCAAGCACCAGATGTTGTAAGACAACAGATAACACACCAAACAAAAGACAAAAAAAAAATTAATAAAACGTGCTACTACCTCGTTTTAATATGATCTGACACGTGCTATGCGCAGCAGCCTTAGTGGTTCGTCGGAACTTTTATCTCTTTATCATTGGGATGTACCGAAGGCTCAATAAAATAAATCGGCGCCCAACTTCCTGATATGGAGAGTTTCGCATATCTCCCTTTTCAATTTGCGCTCTCTCTCCTCACTGTCGATACACTCAGAAAATATGTTTCACACCCGCACTTATTGCAATGCAAAGGTAAGTTCCCCCCTGTACCTGTTGGAAGCAGATTGCGATGGTCTCCTGCATTCATTAATGCACCGGACAGTCTGACCCACGTGTAGAAGCCACTGCACGAGCGAGGAATCTGATAAATCACGGATGTTGCGCAACTGGTAAACGCCCACCGTTTCGTAGGACTTTTTCCACAGTCGCTACTTGCAAGTTTCATCTCTCCTGAGATTCTCCTGCATAGCTTTGCCAGTTTGCTCGGAGTTGAGAAAACCAGAGTTACTCCTTCCTTTGTGGCCACACGCTTAAGAGACAAGCCATGCAAACATGGCACGACTACGACCTTTTTTCTTTTCGAAGATTCTGCTGTCACTGTTTTCTTAAAGGGCCCTTAAACAACCCCGAGGTGTAAAATTTGTTTTAAAGATATAACTGCGCTGCTGTGCGATGTGAACATGCTCCCGCAAGAATTTTGCGAATAGGTGCAATAATAAAGAAGTTACACGGGCTTTAGTGACCGCTTGCGTCGGTTTCGTTTTCTCGGTCGGCCTCCCCACCCTTCTCTGCTGAGGAGAGGGTAGGGGCGGCGCGCCGTCGAGACTCCGCCCACTTTTGACACGTGACCTGACGTGATCATTTGACGTCATTGACGCTTGCGCTGCGGAACCGGTTGCTCCCGTTCTAGAAACGTTGGGTTGCTCCTGCGCTCACGCCGGTGGGATGGCCAGGGGATCTGACAATAGACGTTTCGACCAATCAACGAGATACAACTACGCAAAGTTGTTCGCGGTAGAACATGACGACACCTAGGATGCGAGCGCGACTGGTCAGTCGCCGGAAAGAAGCGCGGGAATTGTTTTTTGAAATACGGAGTCTGTGTGGCGCGCAGCGCTGTCATATTCGCAGAATGTGATCGCCGCAACCTTCTCTATGATTGAGTTAGCTTGTTTGGGCGGCTTTGAAAAAAAGTAGGAGCCTGTTTAGTGGCCCTTTAAGTTTCAGCCATAGCAGTCAGGATTGAGGCTGGGTACACTGCTGAGCGCAGCCTGGCCACCCGAGCGTCAAAACATTCCTGCATACAATGTAGACAGCTCTTATTCATTGCATTCATGAAGCACAAAGAAAATTCCTCGCCTTATTAATTTTGAGTGAAACGATTCGATTCGTACGGGAAGAGCCGCCTTTGTCGACCCAGGACTGCCACCAACGCACACGACTGTCGCACTGGAATTTTACAACCAGGTCAAGAAATCTGGTCGAGTTTTCCTCGAAAACTTCCTAGGTAAGGCTAAGCTCCCGAAAGAAATCCTCGAAACATTTTAAAATTCTTTTGGCACTCGATTCTAAACAGTCATAACAATCCAGATGACTGTTTAGAATCAAGTACAGAGGCTATATGGAGGCCTTGGTACAGTGGCTTCTGCGGGAGGTGCTGCCATTGCTAGCTTGCAACCCGCACCTAAACGAATTGAGGAGGAACAGCAGTGGTAAGGAGGAAAGGGACACAAACAAGCTCGCAGCCGCCTTGATTCAGTGCTTTGCTCAATTTGTGCTGTGAATGATTTCATAATGACGTAGCCCGACCAGTTGCACAGTGTCAAAAAACCATTTCAGAGACAGTTTAAAAGCTCTGACTCGTTACAAAAGGCACGCCCATGATTCACCACCACCCACAGCATAAACAACGTGTCCACCTACGTAGATGCACATGCAGACTTACGGTTGCACTGTAAAGCTCGATGTGTTGCACGACATGAATTGTGCTACAGGTGAAAACATTAGAGCTACCCAGTCATTACAAAGATCTGCACTACAATTCACTATTGCCAGCAGCGGCGGCGGCGGCGGCAGCAGCAGCAAGAGTGGCTACCACGCAAAGATTCGCATGTGCAACTGCTAGGTCCACATATTGGCACTATAGCAGGGTAAAACATAAAAAAGAAACAGCAGTTGGCAACAAGGGCCGACGGACAGTAAGAATCGGTGTTACACCGCCAGCCAATCACAGAAGCAAGCAAAGTCGTCGTCATGCGACCTTTTCAAATTGGCGCAGTATTTATGCCTTTGGTACCTGCAATGCGTCTGCTCTTTTTGAGTCCTTTAGTCGGTAGAAGCCACGAGACGTGCAAGAAGCACAGGCTAAAATGCGCGGAGCCCGAGCGTTTCAATCTTCAAAAGGCCACAGCGCAGTTCATTTCACTTCCGAGTCCTACTTACACATGAAACTTCACCGAACCGAGTTGGAAAACTCGGGCAGCGGCGATTGTGGCGCGCCTGGTTTTTCCTCGAGTTTCACTTCTGCTCAATAAGAAATTGGTCTTTTCATGTTCCACTCTAATAAACGTATACAGTATAACCTCGTTATAACGAACCCGGATATAACGAAGCAATCGCAATTCCCCTTGAAGTTCCTTTAGATGAAATTGATATTGGTTATAACAAACTAATGGTTATAAGGAAGTAATTACTGCTCCACCTTCAGATTCGTTATACCGAGGTTTTGCTGTAAATACATTTAAGTTTATGCACTTACCCTTTACTTTTGCCATTAGCGCTTTATCTTGGTTGCACGGAAAGTTTGAAGCAGCACTATATGCAGCCTCACGGGGGAAGAGTGGCAGGCAGTTGTGGGGGTGTGGGAGGGGCTTCACTGCAGACTTCAGTTGTATCAGACTATAGGCACCATGGAAGGGCCAGTTACATAACATGTGCGCCCCTTAAGGCTACTGGTACACTTGTTGCAAACAGCTATGCCACAATGTACTGTCATCACACAACACACCTTTATCAGTAGCCCGATAATGGTTTTCTTTGTTATCTCACTAATGTGGATGCTCTTGCAGCCTGAGAGTATTCGACAGATTGCTAAGACCCTTGCTTGCCACAATCATGCTGTTACCTTGCGTGGACATTGCATTTATAACCAACACAGTGTCCATAGTCTCAAACTGAATACCCATCAGTATTTTAATAAATGTGGGCATATTAAGCTACTACTGTCTGTGCGGAGTGTACTTTCAGTAAGTGCCCTTATAGAGTACAGTGCGATATCAGAAGGCTGCTTCTCAAGTTTATGTTGCGACCATGCTGCATGCGTTATACAAGCCTGGAGTTCTTTTGACGCTCCTGTCCTCCCTCTTAGCACGATTTCTTCTAGAATGCTGCAGCTGATTAATATATGGGCCATGCCACAAAATGTGTATGTGCAGTAAGTGACATTCATCACTATCACTGCTGGAAAAATGCAGACACGGCCAGAAGCTACCTAACTGATCAGTTAAATCACAGCAGAGGCTTGTGGTTTGGGTATCTGCAGCCATTGTGTCTGTGACAGGTCTACAGCTGCTCCAGCAGTTTCCATGCCTGAAATGTGTTACAGAACTTTTTTGCCACTCCAATGCTTTGTACACAATTGTGTACGTACCTCTAAAAAAATTAGCCACTGTCTGCATAGATTCAGCAAGCTGTACTTGGGTGGCTTATTGTGATTTAATTTTTTTTCTCTGCACAAATGGAAAGGGGCATTTGAAAGGCTTTGAGTGTTGGCTCCCAAGCCTCGCTTTGAGATGTCTTCACTGCAGATGATGTTGCCATGTGGGAGAAGTGCATGACAAAGCCGGAGCGGGAACAAGATGCACTCACCCAATTATCACAAGAACCTGAGCAACATCTCGACTATCACGAAGAACTTAGGTGTTCTACTTATTTCCCATCATATACAAGGTACTTTATATATATAAAAGACATGCACAGCACTGCACATTCATCAAGAGCACCAGTAATAGAGAGGCACATACAGAGCATCCATAAATTTTATTGCGCTTTCTCGATGAAATGCGTATCATATATATAAGTGCTAAACTATATATACTACATGGCCTTTATATCTGCTACATGACGAATCCACCATGTCTAGCAGAAAAACAACTTAAAAAGCATTTTTTCGACTTTTTTTTTTTTCGTCTTGCTCTGAGTAAAAAAGCAATATCGGCACATGCGACATAAACACGTCATTTGAAAATCTCATCTCGGAGGTTTAAAATTATCTTTTTTTTTTCTCGTTTTTGTACACGACAATGGTAAATAGTGCTTTTTTTGTCACAAGAACAAACACAATAACATTGAACTGGAGTGTGCTGTAGCAGCCCAGGTTCTGTGATCTAAAAATTCATGACTTCTTCTGGTCCACAGGCCCAATTGAGCGTCCAAGCTGCGGATCAAGGCAATAGAAAGAGTCCATCAGTACTGCTTTGCTTATTAAGGAAAATTGAAAAGAATGATAAAGTATGCAGCATTCATGAAATAGTAAAAGAAAAACAAAAACAAATGCATTTGACACAATACTTTTGGCCACAATCACACAACCTGTAAAGTAGCGGTGTGCCAACATTTGAATTTTCTGACACGAGTCTTCAAACAGCATTTGCTATTTGAGTTGATTCACACCTAACTTTTACTATTCAAACTATATGGATGTTTGTAATTAGTGTCTTCTTGCGACAACAGTTGAGCTTTCAGGGTTCTGAGTGGGCTATCAATAAATACTTAAAACTAAAAACCGTTTCTCAAGACTGGTTTCAAAGTAGGGCCAACATTAGACAATGGAACCCATACTTAATGAAACAGTGCCCCTGCCAAGGTAATTATTTTGATGATCCCATTTCTACCTACTTTTGACTAGCTTTACATAAGAAGCTTGCTGTGGATTCCTTACCTTTACTGGAAGAAATACAAAAGATCACACTACTGAAGATAATGCACAGATCACCATGCATGATCTCTTAATTTCTGCCACTAGTATTCATGATGGACATCAACATCAAGATCAATAGGGCTGGCAGGGCACTGCTGGAATAAAGTGACCACAAACCACTAATTTAGATGCAGTCTTTAATGATAGCTAGATGTGCAGGAAAAGAGCGATCCATGTTCATTGTTGTATAAATTAAAAATTACTGATGCTAAATTGATCCTTTTAGAAATTTAACTATAAATGCACTACTGGGATAGTGTACTGTACTAGGTACTATACAAGCAAGTAGTGGAAACAATATAATTCTGTTAATTCTCTATACTTGATATCAAAATATGCAGTGAATTTTAAGCAATTGAGTGAAGCTTGCATAAGTCTAAACTAAGAAGGAAGGAATGCAGAAGCATAATACGCATTTTCTATTTTATATGTGTACGCGCCCTTGTCAGAATTAACAAAAGGAAATTCTAATGTTCCCACTACAGTCAACAGCATTTGCAAAAGTTGCACAAGCTCCGTAACAGTGGTACTGTTCCAGCCATGTTTACAGTGTGTGTAACTATAGCTCTAAAGAACAGACAAATGTGCATTTTTGCACTTAGACAAAAAGAACACAAACGCTTTCTCATTGTGTCAAATATTGCTGTTAGAAAGGACGGCACATCAATAGAGGTAAAAAATTTATTTTAAGACGCCAACGCCATGATACAGTGATCAGACATGCTGTAGTGGGCAACTGTGGATTAATTCTGGCCACCTGAGCCTGTACTTTCTAGCGCTACCTTTTCCGCTACTAATGCCCTTTAATGCTTTCTGCACATTGACCGCCATCTAAGCGATGGTCAGCCTTTCCAGGACTGGCCAGCCAAGGGCGAGGTATGATAAAACTAGCAAAGAATTGTGCATAGTGCATCACAACAGGGGTGAGACAGCAGAAACAGCCTTGGGAGCAGTTTTTGGAGCAGGAGAACCTTGATTTGGAGCAGTTCACAGCAGTTAATGTGGTGTTTTAAGAGCTCAAAAAGTTGAATTTGGAGCAGCCCAAGCAGTCAGTATCTTTTCCACAATCAGCACACTCTCAAAATTAAAAGAAATTCTCACTGCACCAAAATTTTCAACACACAATAGTCTTTTAGTTATGACCACTTACATGATTTCGTCAATCAGTTCTTTGACTTTTTGTAGATTTTCTTATTTAGCTTCTGAAGGATCCCTAGCACTTCTTGTAGGTTATTTAGTGTTCTCTTTTGTCAGGAGAGTCTGGTCACTTTGGATTTTGTAAAGATTTTCCTGCTTCACACCATTACGAAGAAGCTCATCTGAGCTTTTCACCAGCGCATTGCCCTCCATTGTAACACAGCAACACTGTGGTGGCAACTAATCGTGGAAGATACTCTAATTGTATGTAGAGAATGGCTTCCACGTGTCTTGGTTGCACATGTCTTGAGTTTCGTGTCAATGTACACTGACACAAAAATCGAAGTGTCTGCAGCAAATCTCAGACCCACGAGATTCAATCATGCGGTGCAGCGTAGTGCAACTCCGCTTTTTTTTCCCCACTGAAACTGACGTGAGCATCAAAATACTTGTTTTTCAGGCTGTTTTGGAGCAGTTTGGAGCAATTTTCCCAATTTTCATGCTTTTGGAGCAGCTCGGAGCAGGAAAACGGAATTGCATCAAAACTGTGCAATATCAGCAGCTGATCACAACAAAATACCGGCTCTGAGATTCCTTACTGTGCACTTAAATTTAAGAACACGGGTGTTTTCGCATATCATCCTTTCGAAATGTATGTAGCCACTCTGCCTGGGAATAGAACTCACATCCTCAAGCTCAGCAGCGCAACACTTTAGCTGCTAAGATACCATGGTGGGTGTGTACTATTTGAGCATATTATAAAACACTATGGTGCTGATCTACCGTGCATGACAACAGTATGCCTCATCATAGTTTTCCATGACGTGACATGGCATATGTGTACATGATCAGAACAGTGCTCTATTTCACTTTCATTCAGTCTGCACATCTGCAACATTTAAAAGAATCCTGTGTAAACAAAAATGGCTGCTTAGGGAAGGAAGAGCATGAAACATAGTAGACTGACTCACAGTAAGAGTCACATAGAGTCTTGCTGGGTAGAGGAAAAGACCAGTAAGTGCTCTGTGCTTTGGCTGGGCGAGTGGTAGAGGGACACGTCCGAGTTGCACCGAGAGCCTACGTCTTCAAAGCACGCCAATTCTGACAAACGAGGGAAGGAGCAATTAGGTTAGCGTTCACTTTCTCTTGTCACAAAGGCATATGTATGTACGGCACCCCAAATGGAACATTGTTCCATGACCAAAGAGCACCCCTAATGCCATTACAATAACTTTTCATAATCATGTCGCCCAATCATGACAGCAAGGCTATACTGTAATGCACTTTAATAACCATAGCTAATCATGCTGGACAATCTATGCTTTGAACAAGGCTGGAGAAAGAAAATTCCACAGCCTCTTGTCTTCCACCTCTTCTATGAGAAAAATGGCTTGTATTAGGGCTACTGAAGTGCCAAAAATCTTGTACAATTGCAGCACAGTAAAAGCTCATCAATTTGACTCTCATTAATTCAGAAAACCAGATAATTCGGACTTGTTCTCTGGTCCCATAAAAAATATGCATCACTTTACGAGACCGGGTGCTCGTTATTTCGGACGAATTTGACCGTAAATCAGATAATTCGACGACTTTTGGGCCACTGGCAAGATTTGAAAATGAAAAAAGAACGCCCTCTCATTGTGGATCATCCATCATGGATCATGAACGCCACCCTGATCACGTCAGTGAAAAAGCGTTTGTCCGCAACAGCTGGGGGCAAATAATTTTGTTTCCATTCGGCACATGTGCACTGTGCGGACGCTATCTGTGATCATGTTAACAGTGCAGCTATTTGTTTGTTCCGCAGCAGCTGCGGCAACAGCACTTTTGTGTGTGCCGCGTGCTTTCAGAACTATGTACTCCTAATCTGAACATGCTATGTTTCTTACGAATTAACGAGCCACTTGCTGCTTTGCTCCCGAGCGTGTGCTGCTTCGCTGAACACCGTTTTATGGAGGAACGATTCAGTACAGCTGCTTTAGCTTGGTCTTGCTGGTGCTTTCCTACTGAGCACTCATGTGACCACACACTCTGCTGATGGCAACGAGAAGCCCCTTCGCAGTATGAAGTCGAGGGGGCCCTCGTCGCCCTCAAATAATTTTGTATTGGCACTGCAGATAGCATGGAAGCTGCTGAGCACATTGAAGGGCTCAGAAAAATTGTCTGCGCAAATCTCGGCTCGAAAACAGACCAGCATCCGTGATTACTACACAGGTACGTTGAAAAAACTCGTGCGTTTAATGTGTTTATTTTGACCATTCGATAACTTGGAGATTAGATTAATTCGGACACATTTTCCCATCCCTAGAAATCCAAATTAACAAGCATTTGCTGGAGTAACAATATACAGTGGAACCCCGTTCATACGTTTTTCAGCGGACTGGGGGGGGAAAACGTAACAGCCGGGAAACGCAAAAGTGAGGAAAGCTCCGAAAATGAATGAGAACAGGGCCGCTTTGACTTCAAACAATTTCAGCAAGGTGAGCCATCTAGATCGCTGACCGACAATTTGGACAGTTGCGCGATATCGCCAGTGCCCCCACAGACTTAATGTGTTGAGACGACGGATATTTCGGACGGTTTCTAGCTCTAAATTTGATAATTCGGACCCCGTTCGCGGCTGTCGAGCGCAGTGAATGGGCCGCCATTATAGCCTCCGGCACCCCGATGAGAGAAAGTATGGCCTCAGAGATCGCAATCAAAACTGTGATCATATTGAGGTTTAGTTCCAGCGTGACGCGCCAATTTTTGAGGCAAGTCGCCCCGTCACTGCAATCACCGCATCCTATTCCGGCACCCCGCACGTGGTTTGTGATTGCGAGTACGGCTGGACACTTCGGGTCCGGGATCGCTCGATACTTTCCATCTTCTGTGCTTGTTTACCGTATTTACCAGCATAATTTGCGCTCGCCGTCCGGCCTGAACCTGCAGCTCGCCGGCGCACGCACGGACAGACTTTGGACAGCCGCGCGGCCATGCCCCTCGCTGCGCAGGCGAGCGCAGTCATACACAAAAGGGGCTGCGAGTGCGATGTCCTTTTTACAATTCTTTTCTCCACAAGCCCCCGGAACCCAAAGTACGGTCTCTAGAATAAAAGCACGCGAGTGGGGTGGACGAAAATGGCTGAAGCAGAGATCAAACGCGCCCGGCCCATCTCCGTCGCTCGGAGGCGATAACATCACCCCTATCGGGACGCCTGCCGTCGAAGCGAGGAGGAAATGCCACGCCAGTCTTTAAAGAGCATGAAAAGACGCAAAAGCGGGGGCAGGGGGGAGTGTCGCTCGGCTGCCGAGATAGCTGCCGAGCGTGACCAAGGCTCTCAAAAGTTGAATGAAAATAGTGGTGCCCGGGCGGGTATCGCGTGCCAGGATGAGACGCATCATGCGGGAACACGCCCACAGTTTCGGCATAACAGCGGGGTTCGCAATACATGGGATCCTATGGGAGCTATGCCGGGACCGACGAAAAACAACGTAACAGCCGGGAAAACGCAGCAGTGAGGAACGTAACAGCGGGGTTCCACTGTACCAATGATGCGCACGTATATGTCTTTAAAGTTACTCCTGTATAATCCAAACTCCACTATCATCCAAACATTTCAGAGGAAAGGAAAATACCCTTAAAGCAAAAGCACACAACAGCACAATAATAATTTTGCTCCGAGTTTTCACCAATCAACACTTTCACACCACTGCCATTTAAAATAAGTTACTGTGACAGGTTCAGCCATATGTATATGTTAGAGGAAATTTATAGCAGCAGTTGCCTTGCCACACTCATTATAATAACGTTTGCGGGTTTTAAAACCACGGTCACAAAGTGTCACTTAATGAATGGAGTGCGCCACCACTCACCACTGCCACTAGAAGTGCGTGCTGCTTGCCTCTCCTTGTATGGCGACTCGTTCATCGCATCGGCAATCCTCTCCATGAGCTGCTCCTGTCCGTTGGCATGAGAAGATGCCCCCGAGCTGTCGGACCAGTGGCCGCACACTTCCAGAAGGCTTGGCGGCCCTTCAAAACTACCTGATGGCACCGAAAACCAAGGAAGGGCCGTCAGCGCAATCTCTGAAGAAAATGCTTTCGTGGACATTCGTTTGAACAATACACACCAAAAATATGACCATCCTGAATAAAGTTTGTGTGCAAATTACTGGCTACAGTAATGGCATTATGCAGCCTATAGACACATTGCTCTAGTGACAGGCACACTCAAGTACCATATTTACACGCTTGTAAGGCCACTCAAATGTACGCCGATCCCCCACCCAAAAAGACAGCAGGCTAAGAATACAGACAGACTGGCGGTACAAATTTCGGTTTTGATTGTAAGTTGACCCCCAATTTCGGCCTTCAAATTTCAATGAATCAGGCTGATGTAAAAGCGTGTACATATGGTAGTGTAGGGGAAGGAAATATAATCTTCACTCCCAACAAAACTAGCTCCTCAGATCGGGTCTATTCGGCGGGAAGACTATTTCGCTTGAAGCCTGTTGATGGGCTTAAGCACCCCAGTATGGATTATGCATAGGGTTGTTCGTTTTCGGGTTTTATATTTTTTCAAATTCGGGGGGTAAAAATCGGGCGGTATTTTTCAAACTGATATTCGGGGAAAAATCGGTTTTTTTGCGAAACCATTCCTTACTTCGGGTTTTTTCAGGTTAAATATACGGTTGTACTTATCAGAACTTACACTGAGCTTATCAAAACGTATCACGGGCTTTTTAAGTATAACACGTTAAATTTGGTGTTTCAAGCTGGTAATTGGGACAGACACCAGAGTATTATAGCAAATACAGTATACTACCCGAAATTTTGTGTTTGTTTGAAAATGAATCAGTGGTGTTTGAAAATGAATGAATCAGTAAACATTGACTCTTAGAAATTATACATTTTATTCTCGAAAATCTGGTCATCGATTTTTTACACGTCCTTGTTGACATACATTATAATCTGCATGCGCAACATGTCAGTCTCCATTCGAGATCTGTCCGGTCGTTGAACATATCTCAGCTGGGAGAAAGTTCTCTCCACATCACAGCTACCATTAGCTAGGCACAACAATGTCAGTGCAGCTTTTGCAAGCCTTGGGTAGCGAGAAGTAGAGTCATGCCAATACTCGATTAGTTCGACAGCTGGGTTTGTGGGGCTCGCTTCCAGCAAATACTGGTTGAACTCGTCATTAAGGGGGGACGCGGCCTTCGTATCGCGAAAAATGACCGAAAAATCGATTTTTTGAAAACCACATAGTCAGTTTCTACAAGTCCTTTTTTATCTGATTTCGAAATATGAACGCTGAAAACCGCGTAGAAGTGCTAAAAAAAATGTTAATAGAGGCCAACGTGGCGAAAAAGCTTGATAGAAATCGTGAAAAAACGGCAGTTTTCAAGTCCCAATATCTCCGCAACGGCGCAACCGAGCGCCGCCATTTTGCCCTCGTTGGAAAGCGCGATTCTCCGTCTTCAAATCTGCCGCTTCAGCCAGCTCCTCCATACAGAAGCAAGCGCACAAAAAGCAAAAGATTCAAGGCCGTGCCGAGGCCTCCAATTGGCCGCGCCCGTCACGTGACGAATCGGAGCCTCGCCATTGGTCTCCTTGGCGGTCCGCGTCTTCTGCTACCGCGCCGGCGCGCCTCTCTGCGCTGTATGTTCGTCTGTGCGTGCCTTCCCCGATAGTATTTGCAGTGTCGGCGATCGGGCGGTGTGTAGACAGAACGGCAGCTGATCCCAAAGCTGATATCTTATCGCTCGCGGTGCTCGCACCTCGTGGCGCCGCGCGTTTGACGATCGCGTCGCCATGTTCGTCAGCGCGTACGGAGCGGTTTCGGCAGCGGACTCCGCGAGTGCTTTGTGCGCCTCTTGACATCTCAGCACGCCATTATCGTCGGTATTTGCGGAATGTAGTTTCAGCGGCGGATTTTTTGTTGTGATGGGCGCGTTTAGACTTTTCGGCTCGCTGTCGGTGCGCGCGGAGCGTGGTTTCGGAAGTAACGCGTGCGAGTGCCGATGGTGCGTCCGTTCAAGATCAATCGCGCGCGGCCGGTATGCTTGCTTTTGTCAACTTTGACGGGTCGCTTTGTGGCATTTCATACGCGGGCGAAGCATCATGTGCGAGCGGCAGTGGCACCGTTGCCCATGTCGCGCGGCGTCCGACGTTGCCGACTGCATGTAGCGATCGCGCCACGGATGTGCCCGAATCTCGTCACGTTGCCACGCCGTCCGCAAGTATGGACGATACCCTTCAGGCGCGCCTAGAGCCGCATTTTGTATCACCAAACGCATTCCGCGAGGTCGCCGTGTACGTGCCAGTAAGTTGTGTGTGTGCGACCGCGCTGAAAACGGAATGACAGGCGCCGGTACGCAAAAAAGCGAACGAGTTTCCGATCGTTCAAAATCACGACCTTGAACCCGTTTCTCGGCGTTGTAGGAGTCAGCAGTGCTCCTAATAACTTTTAATTAAGTAGGAACTAGATATGGGTCAGCATCGCAAATGATACTGACGTGTACGCGCGTCTGGCAGCGCTCTCGCGAACGGGTGGCTAGAGTAACTGTATATGTAGAGGAACATATACAGTAACTCTAGCGGTAGTAATTGCCGCGAAATGAATATCGTAAGATTTTCTGTGCATTAGGAGAGCTGTGCAGGCTCTCAAAAGTATTGAAAAGGGGCTAGGAGCTCTGACTAATTACACTGGTCAACAATCAACATCTCACATTGAGGGTTGCACCATAAAACATATCAGAAAAGTCTGAAGGCTCAGTCCAGACCTTCCAGTGAGACAGTTGCTGACAGTATTTGTGTACCCTGGTACGAATGCCTTTCTGGCATGCAGATCTGTCCATGAGGCAGTATTTCAAGTACAGTCATTGAGCCCACCATGCTTATGCTGAGTATTGTGCAACACTTTGACTGTAGCCTGGACAACATGCCTTTCCCAGAGCAGCAAAGAAAGGTGTCTTTTAGGAAAAAAGAGGCCAGCAAGGCATACCAAACTAAAGAAAGGACATTCAAGAAGCCGTGCACCAAAAAGGACACAAAACACTGCGTATTCAGTGCCCTTTTCTAATAAAAATCCATGGAAAAACTTTGAAAGCCGTTTTCTCAAAACGACTTTTCTTGCTCCTTGCCTTGCTTGTTCCGCTGATTTCTTCATGACTACTAGGTCTATTTCAGTTCCGTTTTTTTTTTCTATATTCCTAGAAGAATTTCCCAGGGCGTGACATTCTTGCTTTTCCAGTTTTCCTTCACAACATTTAACAATACGACTAATTGCTCACAGCCTGAGCTCTTGTGGTGCAGCCACCTTGTAAAAAACGACAACTGAAAAAAATTGTGTAGCAAATAAAAAAATCTAAGAATGTTACGCCCTGGACCGTTCATCATAGAGCTCACAGCACTTTGAAAGAGCTTTCTATCACATTTTTTAAGCGATTGAGGCTTGGAACAAGGTCAGAAGGAGGACATTGTTGTAAATCAGAAAGTTTTAAAGATAAGCTCATGAAATTTATACAGTAGTATCACAGAATCATTGCTAATAAGTCTACCAAATTTCATCAAAATCCATAAAGAAATAAGAAAGTTGGTTTCCAACGTCACGTCCCCCCTTAAGGGAATCTACATTGTCGGTTACGGACATGAACAGAGGTCGGTAGTCCTCAAATGACTGCCCCAGCAGACGCTTCTGAAACGGATCAAGGACGGCTCCCAACTTCCACAAAGTTAGCTGGTTTTCCTCTTTTTCTGAGACGTTCCGTCCAAGAGTGCAGCGCCATTTTGTGGCGAGTTTCGTGCAGAACTCTTCAGAACATGTTTTTACTAAATTAGCGCTGCGCTTGGGTAACATAGACAAAACAGCTTTGGCCTGATCGCTTTTACCGATCATCGCCGAAAGCTCCCCGACAATCTGCTGCAGCTTCACGTTTACCAGGTGATCAAAGCTGGGCATCAAAAGCTTCCCACTTTCAAGCGTTTTCTGGGCTTCCAAAAGTGGGCCGAGTGCATCTCTCATCAAGATTGCCTTCGCATAAACAACTTCTTTTTCAGAAAGTATCCCTCGAATAGCTTCCGCTTTGCTGCTATCATGCGAGCTTTCAGCAAGTTCTGTTAACGAGCTCCACATTTCTACGACTACCACAAGTGCCTTGTAGAAGCTTTGCCATCGATTCGGGACAACAGAAGGTGGCTTCTTAATGTCAGGTCCAAAGAGGCCATTAGAAGAACAAATTTCAGTGTACTTTTGGTAAAGCTTGTTAGCGTGCTTAAATAACGCTCCAAACTTGATCACTACGGATCGAACATCAGACATGCATGGTAAAGAAATGGCATGGTCAACACTCACATGAATAAGGTGTGCTATATCTTTCACATGCAAGATTTGGATCCCTTCAGCCTGACAGATTTCTCGAACCATCTTTCGCATGTACTCCGCTGAGTCTGTGGCTACTGCCACAACGTCTTTCCACGTCTTGCCAACCGTCAGGAGTGCCTTGCTAACTGCGCTGGCCACCGTGTAACTGTTCGATGCATTTACCCTGTCGACGTCGACCAGAACAACGTGCTTCTTCACGTTTTTCTGGCTATAGTAGCACAGGAGAGTGTTGATGGTAGGCACACCAGTGATGTCTGGGGATTCATCGACGATGACGCTCACTTTCACATCTCGCATATCATCGCGGATTTTCTCCATGTCCTTGTCAAAAGCTTCTTTCAGGTATTTCAGCCGAAGTCTTTGTCCTGTTGGCATGGTCTTCGCGGCCTTGCAGTATTTGCGTGCGAAGTCTCCCAGCGGTCCGTCCGCCTGGTGCATGCTTATTCCGCTGTACGCTAGGGCACGAACAAAGTCATGGATAACGCCGTCCGCTTCAGTTTCTTTCGCACGCTGTCTACAGGACATATCAAAAAGCGTCTGCTGAGACGTTCCCGCAGTCTCAGCTTCCTTGGAAGCCGTCTTGAACTTCTTATGACGAGATGACATTAGATGCTCACGAATTCGGTCGTAGGGCTTCTTCGCTGGATCGGTGACCATCTCGGTGTTGCAATATTTGCACACTAAAGTGCGGGTGCCTTCACTGTCTTTCGTTGCGATCTGGAGATCTTCATGTTCTTTACACCAGTCATCCAGTGTCTTTCGTTTTCTTCCCATCTCCACGCTGAAGTTTCCGGTGCCGCCTTATGTCCGCGACGGTGGCTTTGCGCTCACAAGACGCGCCTGGTAATGCTAAGTGAGGATGGCGATATGCGTCTCGTCTCGTGTCGCGCGAGAGAGTGAGGGGCGTTCGCGCGGGGTTGGACGCTGGGGGAGGGTATGGCTGGCTTCTTCGTCGCTCAATCTCTCCCCCACCGACTGGTCACCCGTCCCTTCCGCGTGAAATTCTTGGAAGCAGGTGCACATACCCGAGACTAATCTGCAGTGGGCAAAGGGGCAGGTTTCTTTGCTTTTCTTTCACCCTAAATTTGTTCACAATGTACTCGAAGCGTGGCCGGCCTCAAACGTGTTTCCCACTTTCTTCTGCAAGCATTTTTTTAGGGGGGGGGGGGGGTGCATGTACGCTCTCACGCATGTGCGTGCAGAGGAGAGAGGGGATGTAAAGATTAGAGAGGAGAAAGGGGTGACAAAGGAGACAGGTAGTGGTGAGAAGAGAAGGGGAAGAGCATCAACACGAGTTAGCAGCAACTCACGATTGTGCAGATCGCTACAGGGAGGTTTATTCGGGGAGAAATCGGGTTTAACCCGATTCTCCTGAAACTTGTTCGGGGTGCAAGAATCGGGTAAAATCGGGTTTTACCCGAAAACGAACAACCCTAATTATGCACTATGCATGCACAATGCACTATGCCAAGAAATGGCACCCTAATTTTATTCTGATGCACGTGGTAATGAGGTCGGTATAAATGAAGTCACTGTGTAAAGCATTGAAGAAAAATCACAACAGCTTCACATGCCATGTTCTTCCTAAAGCCAACTAGCTTTAACAGATGTGTATAAAACAACTCGTCATGAAAATAAAAAAAATAAACACCTCTAATCCGAGTTCATTTTCAATTAATCCCGTTAAAATTTGTGACAGCCAACGTGAACTATGGCAAAAACAACACAGACACATCGACAAAAGACACTGCGGATGAAAAAAAAAAAAAAAAACGCAATGGTAAGTATAAGCGATTCATTCCTGAGCAGGTTTTCAAGGGATGGAGGAGGGTCTCCATCCACATGATAGAGAGGGGTGTGGCTATTAGAAATTAGCTCTAAATCCCAATGGTCAAGTACACCCACACATTAACCTACAAATGTATGCACACAGGTAAGTGATCATTTGAATGCACATAAACTGTCACTTGGTTTTCACACACTGTCCTGATTGCATATTTGATTTCATTAGCTAACTGTGCCAATATAAAATTTGATTACTGCTTGATCGTAATTTTTTATTTATTGCTGGATTAAGTTTATGTGCCAGCTGTTACTGTGCGCTAGCTAGTTGGCTGTGCGTTTTTCAGTGGGTAACAGCACTATGAATTCAGAAAAAGGTATGGCACATAAAAAAGGATGACACAGTGCGCGTTGCATCATATCTTCAAAGCACTTCAACTAGAAGTGCACGAATATTTGACCTTCAAATAGTTTTTCGGATAGCGTTCACTGTTCGATTCGGCTCATACCTAACATTTATTGTTTGAGCTATTCAAAGTACATAATTAAGGGACAAAATGTGCAATGTTCCATGAAAAGTAACCCACTCCCACATGTACTACGCTTTGGAGCATAACACTTGTGTACTGAGACAGAAGTTAACGCTTCTGTACTGCAGTGAAGTTGACTCGTGCATCTGTACATTTCTCTGTTGGACCAGTTCTTTAGGACTCGACAGCTCTCTTGCCTTTTAAATCATGATGTGGGAGTACTAGAGTCATGAAATAAATTTATTTGTTTTGGCCATGTTTAGCGGTACATTTCTCAGTAATTAAACATGGAATCGGCTGGAAAATACCCGAATGTTAGTACAAAAATATTTGATCCAATTATTGCTTAAACCTTAACATTTGAATTCACTTCCCCCTCAAAGTTCTGTTGTTTGTGCAGCACCTTTGTCCACATCCATTACGTTATTGTAAATGTCTTATCCCCAATAGAAGACACATTGGACGCACTGGAACACAAAAAGTTACTGCTGCCTGATGTAAATACCACAAGACAACCGCATGAGCAGCATCCTAAATTGGGCATCCTAAAACGCAGGAAAGAGAGAGAAATGAAGCAAGAAATGGAAAGTTCAGCTGATTTATTTCAACTATTACATATATATTGCAAATGATGAACTGAATGCACATGTTAAAATCTTCACCTAAACAAGAGTCTGCAACACCACGAGTGGCGAAAAAAACCAACATAATTAATCTCATAATTTGGCAGTGAACATCATTTGGCAGTCAATTGTGCCCTGTACAAACTGCCAAATGATGTTCACTCTAGGAATACTACAGATTACGGTCAATTTCACAGTCTCAGTTGAAAAAAAATTGAACGGCTGGGCCCCATGTAAAGAGTTGCACTTCATTAACACCATGCAAAAAGAGAAGCATGGCCCTTATACGAGACTACACGGCACTTACGTTTTAACCACAACAAAATGTTAAAATGCCACAGTGTGCCGCTGTGCCTCACCAGACGTTGCCTCAATCAGAAGAGGAGGAAAAGCGCTGTCCGACAGGTAATGGCTCATGGCTGGCACAGCTACGGGAACCGACATGGGTCCAGAAAAGCTGCAGCAAAAGGAATGTAATAAGAGCTCTTCAATACATGGTAGAACAATTATATGTGCCAATGTCAGTCATACTCATTCTGTAGTTACACAGACAGGAAGCAATACGCACTTCGAATGTCTAGCATTTACAGTAGAGGTGTACAGATCTTTAATTATAAGGACACTACCATATGCTAAAGCAGAAATCCGAAACTATACAATAGTGTAGTTTCAGATATAACGGACCATACTGCAAGCTAAGCTTGGTCCATGTATTTTTTCAATGCACTGGAAGTTCGTGTTTAGCGGACCACATTACAACGGACTATTGCCTACGGAGGAGGAAATAGCATTTTTTTCGAATTGGGCAGCCATGTTGATGTGGGCTGAGAGCGAACTTGAGCGTGTCACTGTTTGCTGTTTGCGTGCTCAAGCCAAGCAACTTTTAAATTTAGGCTGGCAACACTGGTGACCTTGCCATGCCGGAAGTTCTGAGATAATGGCATCAAAAAAAAAAAAAAACAAGACAGAGAGAGCGAGAGAGAGAGAAGAGGAAACAAATTTCGTTGAGCAACAGGATTAAGATTTCAGATGCAGTTGCGTGCAATGAAAAATGGGTGTACATTGCAAGAACGAGGGGCTATCCAAGGAGACCGTGAGTGTGAACAACAAAAGCTATCCTTGGCAGGCAAGTGTCAGGAGAAAATTAATCCTAAGCACTTGGGCTAAATGTGAATAAAAACCATTAAAGCATTTGTTTATTTTTACATAGGACGTTGCCACTCACTCTGCCATTTTGAAATAACGTTATTGGGCATCACAACCAATGTTTCAGAAGTGATGCATCCCAATGCTCCAAGCCTATTATTATCCTGGTGAGTTCCATTGGCAAATTAGAGTTATTACTGAAAGAGGTGCATTGGTATGAACATGTTAGAGCTAGCCCATATTAGCAGTGGCTTCGACGCACATGTTATAATGGCACCCACTGATTAATGTCGAACATGTGTTCCAGTTTTAAGTTTCTGCTGTTGGTGAATGACGTGTAACCACGCCTTGCCTTGAAACACACATTCGGCAAGTACAGCTAAACATCAATATAATCAATATGTTACAGTTTGTACTTGGTGGTTAATGCGCAGCTATAACATGTGCCAGAGAAGGTATATATTAACCAAGGCTTCACTGCATGAGCAGTGATATGACTAGTAGTGTACTGGAGGGCCTTCAAAATTACTTTTGAATTGAGTGTTGCAATTGGACCCTCTGGAAACCAAAAAAAGCATGGGTTAGCTTTTTTGGACCGCCTGATTGTTTGAACGATTCTGCACTTCCTACATAGCCCAAACAACCTGACACTTGCCTTATACTGCAACACTACAGCAACCATGACTTGACAACGGATACGGCAACACATTATGGAACTTCATTATTGAACAATGAAATCAGCTGCAGAGTGCACTACACTATAAAAAGAAGTTCACTATCACGCAGAAGGACACTAGCCAAATATAAATGTGAAATAACACACCAACCAAAAGAACTAAGCTTTACTGACGTTCTGGCTCCTCGTACAGGAGACTTGTTCACAATTATCTCAGTATTCTCATTTCAGTATGCATTTCCCAGGTCAGACGGGTTGCTGTCAAACTCAGGATTTCATCAAGGGCACTAACCCTGGACTCTGCACGTCAGAGTCTTCACCATAGGAATCGGGGGACAAGGGCGTGTACTTGTCGGAGCCCTGTGAATGCTGTGACGACAAAGGGGCGTTCGCAGGGGTTTGAAGCGTCTTGAACGAAAACTGAGGTCCCATCCATAGCCTCCGATGGGGGCCCACGTGGGTGATGATCTCGACCTGAAACAGCACGACAGCATGGTTTTAGGGGTAATGTAGTGGTACGTAAAATCTTTGCTACTTTCCACCTTTGGCATCAGTATCTAAATTCAGTATAACCTCCTCAGAACAGACCTTGATAGTGAAGATTTAGGCCTGTTGTAAGAGATGTATGTAGACTGCAAATACTACCACACCAGACTTACGTAAACACAAATAGGGCCTGGTATTAGTGCGGGGCAGTTCCCCACCCAATGATTATTTTTACCACATGGCACTCGCCTGTGGACGTGGGTATTAAGCAAAATAATTATCGTCATTGTCGACAAAGTAATGAAACTTACTGGTCATATGTAATTTAATGTCCTGGTTTCAATAAAGAAGGTTTTATGAAGAAAATACTTCATACAATGTCCTTTGTTCTAGGTTTCTGGGATGACTGGCAGAAAATATTATAAGGTAAGCCAGCTAATACCGTAAAAACCCACATATAGCTTCGACCCGCATATAGTCCGGGGTGCAATGCAGGGATAGCAAAACATGAGAAAAAAAGTTTTCACCCAAATATAGTCCGAGGAAAAACGAAAAATGCATTTATTTACACCCTTGATTATTCGTCGTCGTCGGACGTGCTCTCTTCCGAAGTTCCCTTGTCGGAAATGTCATCCCACAGCACATCTTCAGTGCCATCAAGCGCGTTTGAGATGCAGCACTTTTTGAAGGCCCGACGAACGAGCACCTCAGGAATGCAGGCCCAAGCCTCGACTATCCACGAGCAGAGCTTTGCTGGCGAGGTCCGTTTCAGCCGTCCAGCAGGGGTCACTTCTGGCTCTCCAGATCTCACCCACTCCATGTACAGGCGCTTGATGTTGTCCTTAAATGGCTTATTAAGGCACACATCAAGCGGCTGCAGCTGGGATGTCATCCCTCCAGGGATGACGATGAGCTCGGTGCAGGAGTCACGCAGCAGTCGCTTAATGGAGTTGGCCAGGTGACACCCAAACGCGTCGAGCACAAGCATCAAAGGGAGCCCCAGCAGTGTTCCGGGCCGTCGACACCACACGGACTTAATCCAGTCCAGCACCAGCGATTCGTCCATCCACCCCTTGTCCTGGCAGCGGACGATAACATTTTTTGGGAACTTCTCCCCCTTCGGCAGCGTCTTTCTTTTAAAGGGCCCATGACAGCCATTTTTTTGTTGGGGACATTTATGTTCTAATGAGTAGAACAGTGTCTTGTAATCATGGGATGGAGTGCCAAATTCTCCAGCATGAAGTCTAATTAGTCACAGCATCGTTAATTTTGTTCAGCTTTAATGAAGCTTCGAAACGCGCGCCGAAAACTGCAAGAAACTAGCGCCGCGGGGCTAGCGCGGCGGCTGTCGGAAGTGAGCGCAGGCACTGATCGCGTGAGCTCAAGATTCGGTGACGTTGCGGAGAGCGCGAGTGCCAGACCAGTTGCTAAATTCGCCTGCTCGCCGCACCCGCTTTGCATCATAGGGTGTGTACAATGTACGCTTGAGCGACCAACATGGAGAGGAAGCAAAAAACTACGACTTTTGGCGTGGCCTCTGCGATCGGCTGCGGCAGCCAATCTCGGAGGCCACGCTCGGAGGCCATAGTGCGGGGCGCCCGTGCCTCTCTGTGACGTCATGATGTCAACTTACAGAAGTGAAACGTCACAGATGGCCCACTAACTGCGTCATACTAGTGGCGATGTCGCGAGGTGCTGCAAGCTCGGATGAGCAATCCCGCTTACTTTGAAACCATATTAAAATTACTTAGAGGCGACGTTCGCCGCTAACACTCGGTCAAGGGTGCCTTCGTATGCAAGAAAACCAATTAACGCAAGCATCTTGCGTTTGAAATTTTGGTGTCATGGGACCTTTAAACACCACGTAGGGTGGCAGCTTGTGACCATCTGCCGTGCAGGACAACATTAAAGTTACCCACGTTTTTTCATTCCCGGTCGATCGCCCGGTAACTTGCCAGGAGCCTTTTTGACGCAGAGTTAGCGCCGAGGGCATACCCAGGTACACCGGCGTTTGATCCGCGTTGCCGATCTGGCCCAGCTGAAAGGGGACTGCCTTTCGCAACGCAATCAAGTACTTTTGAAAGGCCACAAGCTGCTCTTCGTAGTCTTCTGGTAGCTTCTGTGAGATCGACGTACGCAGCATGGCGCATGAAACGAGACACCCAATGCTTGCTTGCCTTGAAGTCCTCCGGCTGAATGGCTTTGTTGTGAGCGATCTCCCTTGCCTTCGCTTGTAGCAGTTCGATGTTGACAGCGAGATGTGCAGCTCGTCGCTCCTGAACAAAGTCCGCCAGTTCTCGCTCCACGTCAGGAAACGCTCCATTTTTTCGGTCCGCGGAAATTTTTTCTCTGGCCGCTGCATGCAAAGAGGGCTTCCTTCTGCGTTCCTCCAACCGCGAATGCTCCGCTTGTTGACTCTGAACTGCCGCTCCACCGCACAGTTGCCAATGGTTTCGGCAGCAGCGATAACTTTTCTATTAAAGGCAGCCGACCGAGTACTGCCTGCACGGTCCTGACATCGCGTAAAATCACAGGAGCAAAATCGTGACCGCCGTCGTGTGCGCCAAGTTGTAGCAATGGCTGCTGTTGCACGCCTGTTGCACGCCTGTAGGTCTCTAGGACTAATGCCCTAACGCCGCTCACGCTACTTAACGCAGAAGCATGCAGACACCTGATGATGATGATGATAGCACCCCGCTTTGCCGAAACTGAAACTGTGAATTTGGGCAAAAGATTCTTGGGGCCCGAGTATAGTACGGGGCCGAAATTTCGCACCCTAAAATCTGGAAAAAAACCCCGGGCTATATGCTGGTTTTTACGGTAATTATGCATACTGCTGAATACTTAAGGAATGCCAGAACCATAGTTCGATGTTTCTACCTTAATTTTATGTGAAGTTACAAAGGATTAATGTTTTAACTTGGCATTCACGCATCTTTGTTATTTCCTCACAATATACATAAACATTGCAGGGTACAGAGACACTGAATTGTAAGTTTGTTGCATTTCATAGAAGAATAAGATAAAATAAATACAATCTACGCTCGTTATAGCGGACCCACGTACAACAGACTTTCGGATATAATAGACCATATTTTAACTCAGGTTTGGTCCATGTATTTTATCAATGCAGCCAACTTCGCTCTGAATGGACCTCGCTACAATGGACTATCGGCTACAGCGGACAAATTTAGTGGCAGTTTTTTGCCAAAGTTGCACATACAACGGACTTTTGCCATTTCGACGTGGACTGATAACATACTTTGCCACGCCGGCGTCTAAAACAAACATTTTAAACTGCGGCTGGCAACATTGTTGCCCATCTGGCCAAGCCGAGCCTCTAGCCAAGCCAGCCTGAGTGCATAACAAACGCCATTTTGTCGTTTGGTTGCGTGGGGAATGGTTGTGCCACACTGAGAGCAAGAGCTGGGATGATGGCCTCCAGAAAACGGAAGCAAATTTCGCTCCGCAATAAAATGAAAATTGTGAGTGCAGCTGCATGCGGAAAAAAGCAGGCAGATGTTGCCAAAGCGATGGGACTGGAAGCAGACCATGAGTTCCATCGTGCACAACAAAGGTATCGCCGGCAAACAAGTGTTGGGGGAAGCCCCCTAAGCGCTTCAGGCTCCATGAAGCGACCTAAGGGTGGCCGCCAGTCACCGATAACGAAGTTCTGTTCGAGTTAGGTGTGAATAAAAAGCTTTTGTTTGTTTTTTTCTACCTTGGATGTTCGTCGTTCTCTCCGCAATCGCGTCGTTAGGCATTGCGACCAACGCTATGGAACTGAGGCGTTCCTGAGCTCCCAGCCCAAATACTGGTGAGTTCCACTGAGAAGTTGCAATGAATAAGCTTCTACACGCGGGGTGCGTTGGTATGAATGCACGTGCTAATTCAGCTTAGCAACGGTCTTCGATTAGCTAAGGCTGAAATGCGTCCAAGCAAAAAATGAATTTGTGATGCCGATCGACAATAAGTTAGAACGAGCCCCAGCTGGAACCAGTCCTTTTTGTAACATGACCGGCAGCTCGTAACATGACCGGCTTTGTGACGGCAAGCTGTTAGATTAGTAGGGTTCGGCAGCCACCCACCAGGCCTTCCTGCACTTAGTACTGTTGCACTTGCTGATGAAAGTTGAACATGTGCTACAGTTATAAATTACCACTGTCGGTCGTGGCCGTGCCATGGTGTCTATATTCAGCGGCAGGTATTTAAAAAGGACTAAATCACGCAGCTGAGCGATGTCAGCGATGATAAACACACGGGCCTTACACCCCCCCCCCTTTCCGTTACATGTCTGGATATTAGGGACTTCGGATAAAACAGACATTTTTTCCCGGATTATGAGGGTCCATTGTAACGAGAGTCGACTGTATTACTGAAATCAAATTATTAGAAAAATTAACTACGCCTCCCTGAAAATTGCAAACCAAAAACATCTTTCTGAGAAAGATGCAAAAGCTAATGCCCATGTAGTACCATGTGGAAAAAGCATTTATTGGCTTTGACAAAGCAAACTGCAATAGCCAATGGTTCATACGCTCTAGGGAAGTAAACTGCATGAGCTTGTCCATGCTGCCTTGCAAGTTTGCAAATAGTGCAAAATTCAATACTGGGAGGGGGGCACATTTGGTAAGACGCTTAGTTATTAAATATGAATTCCTAGCAAAACTATGCATTTCTCACTGGCTAGATTTTTGTGAGCAAGTGCAGAAAAACATGCTGAACGCAGCTGCAACAAACTGAAAAAATCGAAGTTTTTGATTTTTAAGTCCCATGTCTACTGGCTTTCCTGAAAGAACCGAGCCGTGATGTCCTCGTCAGTACGTCACAGTGCTGGGGTTGGCGGCATTGTTCCCGTGGTAGTGGAGAACAGATTTATGCTCATAAAGAAATACTCAAATACTGACAAAGGATTATTATGATCAGATTTAACTGACAAAAAATGCAGTTATGTAAAGTAGGCTTGCAAGAAAAGCTCCTCGTTTTTTTTTTTGGCTAGGGATGTCACTGTGAGCAGTCGGCCATCACGCACGCATTGGTAACGGGCTTTGCTCTAGGGATCAATATAGCCACCATAGTCCTGTAAATGTTTGGGCCACAATCATCATGGCAGTTCAATTATGAGAAAAATATTCAGTATTTCGAATATGCACTGTTTGACCAGAGTACCAAATCGGATAGGACGCTATTCAATTTATGTGACATTTTGTAATATTCGTACACCTTTAATCTTAAATTTTCTGTAGGAAGCTTGTCAGCCCTGACTGTGCTGCACAGTAATGAGTTTGAACAATATGCATGTCTCCATTGTTACAAGGCTGTTCACTTCATCTGCTGCCATGCTGATCATCATCATCCTCATGCTGATCCTGCTGGTGCTGCCCCTGTCCTGGGAGTGTGCCATGCGATGCTTAAGTTGGAAGTTACTGAATTTGGGATGTTTACAACGCACAAGTCCACTGTAAGAGAGTGCTGATCAGCTTGCTGGCCTTATAATTTAGTCTATTATACAGTAAAACCTCGTTATAACAAAGTTGAAGGGGGAGTGCTAATTACTTCGTTATAACCAATATCAATTTCATCTATAGGAATTTCAAGGGGAACTGCCACTGCTTCGTTATAGCCGATAATTTGTTATATCTGGGTTTGTTATAACGAGGTTCTATTGTATACAAATGTATGTTTTACCACAAGCCTTTATAAGTGTAGCTCAACCGATGGAATAGATAGGAAGTTCAGCACATCAGTACAACTTGGTATGTTGTATCCATGTGTCTGTTGTAAGCAGACCTGTATATAATGACATTATACTGTGAATATTCATAGGTCATTCAGGGAAATGAGGCAAAAATGAGTGCTAGCTACTTGGTTATGCAGCTGATCCTATGTTCCATTTCTTGATGCCAAAACACCAGCACAGCAAACGGTTTAGACAGCTTCACTGGCAATTACAGAACCCTCTGCAGCAACTCTCAAGGAAAGCACTCTGGATGAATGCCACAGAAGCTAACAATTCTTATTGTTAAAGGGTACGGCAAGTGCAAGGAGCACTGTCAGTGGCTCATAATTAGGACATGCCTGGTTCTTCAGAGAACTACATGGAACCACTAGCCGAATGGACTCCAAGCATTGAAATAACTGAAATTTCAGATGCTTTCCACGATTCAAACCTTGTCTGTGTGGACGAAGGATAACACAGCAACTGAGCCATGCATCAAAGGAATAATTTGGAATTGAAACGTTGTTCCTAGTGGCTCTTCAAAGCTAGCAAAGCTTGATTTGATTCAGTAGTTTCCCAGAGCTGACGAATCACAGGACAGGCCTAGCCAAGCTGCTAAGCAGTGGAGCTGCCTGTCGTTTTGTCGCATAAATTCAGCACTCTCTATATTGCTATTGCGACGAAAGCACTGGCTCTTTGGTCACGATAATGTTTTCGACCTCTGGTCAACCAGGTTGCCAATGTATAGGTGTCCAGTGCGAGCACCGACTGTGCCTTTGCCTATAGTGACACAGTCAAAGAGGTGAAAATAAAGACTGGCCAGGTCGTTATACAAGTGATGGATTGACATGTTTTGTTGGCCACTTGTTGACTAAAGTCTCTGTTGATTCCGATGTACCAGACTTACAATCATCAAACTTTCAGGCGATTCCTTTCAAGTTCTAAATATTTATCAGTGATTGTAGTACGAAAATGTCATGCGGCAAGGTGTGTGTGCTAGCCCACCTGTGAAAGCCAGCTGTCGTCATTCTCCTTTTGGCTCAGTCCGGAACCTTCCATGTGGCTCATTCCATTGATGTCTGTTTTCAGGGAAGACAACACACAGTTTGTGTTACACAGAGAAAAGTGGGGAGACAGGCATCTTGACAAGCTTCCTATATAATGCACATGAAACTTATGTTGGCTAGCCAGCTAGCTCGTGTTTGTGCATGAAATGCATGCATAGAATATGAGATAAGGCTCAGACTAGCCCACTTCTGAGCAGCACGAGCCAAACAAAGTTCACAATGACGTCTAACTGTGGGACAATACATAATAGCAGAGTATATTAATCCCTCGTCAAATTGCTCCCTTTCAATATACCGTAACCTTGTTACGGTCTACAACATTGTGCCATTTTTGAAAGAGGAATTATGTTTTGCAATTGGGGTTTCCCGTTGAAGGTATAAAGTTGTACGATATTAAGCACATCTTGCAAAATTATTAAGATCTCGTATAAAATCATGAAGAGCAGGCGGATTTAACAACCAAATCTTAACATGCCTCAAATTCGTGAAAATGGTTAAAAAGACACCGAGACACCAAACAGTTTTTCTGCTTTGCAATAACATTATACATGCCATTTCACATACCGTATTTACACGATTGTAAGTCGACTCGAATGTAGGTGGACCCCCCTAATATTGCATCCCTCAAAAAAAAAAAAAAAATCCAAGCGCATTTTACACAAGGAAAATTTATTGACGTGGTTGCTGAGGGTTACTCATCGTCACTGGAGTCGCCCTCACTGGTGCTGCTGCCGTCATAGCTGCTGCGGTCCCACAGCACGTCGTCATCAAGTGTGAGTCCACACTTCGCGAACGACCGCACCACGACATCGCATGGTACAGCCGCCCATGCAGAGAGGACCCACCCGCACACAGTAGCCAGGGAGGCCCTCCTCACACGCCCGCTTGGCGTAAGTTCCCGGTTTCTGAAGAAATCCACTCGTTGTATTCGCGGCGCAGGAGGTCCTTGAATGGCTTGTTGACTCCCACGTCAAGAGGCTGAAGTTGACCCGTCAAGCCACCGGGGATTACAAGCATGTCGGTACGCTCCTTATGAAGCACCGCTTTCACCTTAGCGGTGAGGTGCCCTCGGAACGAGTCCAACACTAGCAGGTTGGGGACGTCTTTTTTGAGGGATGCCCCCGGCCTCAGGAGCCACACCAGACGGTACCACTCCACCACCATGTCATCCGTCATGAAGCCCTTTTCGTTCACCCGTACCACAACGCCTTTGGGAAGCACCTCTTTAGGCATCGTCTTCCGTTTGAACACGATGTACGGGCGAAGTTTGGTGCCATCCGCCAAGCATGACAGCATGACAGTAAAACGGAGCTTTTCATTTCCCGTTGTGAGTAGGTTCACATCGCGTGCACCCTTCACGTTCACTGTGGTATTGCTCGTCATATCGAAGTATACGGGAGTTTGGTCGGCATTGCCGATCTGGCCAAGCAAATACTGCCGGGTGTCACACAGTCTAAGGAAGTGCCTATGGAAGGCAAGGACCTTTTCCTCGTATGCGGCCGGCAACTTTTGGCACACGCTGGTGCGTCGACGCAGAGAAAAGCCTGCCCTCTTCATGAATTTCGATGCCCAAGCCCTGCTAACTTTGAAATCGGCCTTTGGTATCCCTGCCTCAGAAGCATAGACACGGGCTTGTTGTGTGATCATATCACAAGTGACCAACAGCGATCGATCGCGTAAGTCAGTTACGTATGCCGCAAGCTTCTTCTCCAGCTCCGGAAAGCGTCCTGACTTTGGCCCGCGAAAGCCACGGCGCTTGGAGTCGCATGCGAAAATTTCCTCGCGCTGAAGCCGCCACTGCCACACCACACGTTCACTGACTCCAAACTTGCGTCCTGCTGCGCAGTTGTTGGTCTCCTCGGCATGGAGAATAGCAGCCCGTTTGAACGCTGCTGTGAACGAGCGCCGATGGTTCTTGTGGCCCTGGGCACTCATGACAGACAGGACGACTCAGCACAACAACACAGAAACATGCGGCGAAGTTGGCGAAGTGTCCAACGTGTCCGCTTAGAAAATTGTACCACACATAGAGCTCTTCCGTCAACTACCAATACCCCCCCAAACGGTGGCTCTTCCATCAATGATTGGTGCTCCCATAAGAGCCGTGCGCTCGGTAGATTTTAAAAAAGAACAGCTTTTGTATAAAAACGCGCAATAACCATGCGCTGTGGGTTGCGCGGGAAACTTTATTCGCAATTATGAGAACACATTCGCTGCGAGATGACTCCATCAAAGTCACTGGCAGTGGCTGCCGCGCGATACCAAAACAAACATGGCGGCAGGTGGAAGCGGCCGCTCACGATTTCCATTTATTCGTGAGATCGTTACTCGCATTCAAGAAGCATTTTGTTTGTCTCAAATAAACAAAATGAGTATTAGCGAATCCTTTGATTCAATGCACGGCGCTAACGTAGCCACAATCATACCACGTTAATACACTTCCGAACGCGACGTTGGGAGGTTAGTCGCTCTAGGTACGGTAACCAAAGCGCACAGATCGGCAACGCCAACTTTCGAAGTCGGCATCACCTTTCCTTGCGCCAGAATGTATGCAATGGTAAATTAATACTCTACTATTCGGCCGTAACCATGGAAACAAGGTCTCGAAGCTGTGTCCACCTAGTAGCACCCCTGATTTCTCGTTTCTCTTGCTGTTACTAGCGGCACACGGTTCGACTTCGATTGTAAGTCGACCCCACAACATTGGATTATCAAATTTGAAAAAAAGGGTCGACCTACAACCTTGTAAATACGGTAGCTGGCATCATTTTAAGCCCAAAGATGAACCCATTCACGAATACGATAGAGGCTGCTGGGATATAGCTGAGATGGCGAACCTTTGAAGGACTGCTTCCCAGTGGAGGTGTTGGTGGCGACCTGTCCTCCCATCATGAGGGGATTGTTGCTGCTGAGCGGCTGTTTCGTGTCATGGCTCATTGGTGGCCTGGGAGCACAGACAGTGAAGAGAATAAGAATGCCCAAGGCAGCACACACTTTCCATTCACATTCAAGCAGCACGCATTTGCCAACTGATGTTCTCGACAGGCCCTACAAGGTGGACCATCCCTTCTATAGAGAATACAAGGAACATTGTTACAAGAGACACTTTGTTATAAGAGACATTTGAAGATGTCTTGGTTTGTCTTCCTATGTCAGCCGTGCACTGCACAAAACAGATCTAGTCACAAGAGGCACCCTTTACAAAGAATGTTTTTTCGTCTCTAGAGTAACTTCTTCGCGATGCTAGCATAGTGAGGAATTAAATCTTAAGTGCTAGCATTTAACAAAGAAAAGGCACAGGACAAAAGACAGCAATTACAGCTGAACCTCGTTTCTATGTTCCCGTTCGTATAATTTCCCAGTGCAA
>CM023484.1:79252177-79290961 GCA_013339685.2 Hyalomma asiaticum
CGTCAAACGGCGGCTCGCTGTCTTCCCGGCATTGTTGGTCCGAAGCACCGTTGTTCGGCCATCAAGAACCACAGCCAGGGGGTCGCAGGAGAATGTTTTCAAGTTCAAGCTGTCCCCGCTCCTGCGCCGCGTCCACCGTAATGTGTGGCCGCGGCGCCGACGCATGGGGCGACGAGGATCCACGGACCTAGGGGCGACGCCATCCCCATTCTTCTGCATTTCACGTTTTGGGGCACGGCGTACGCAACTTCCCCCATTCGAGATGAAATTCGCCACGCTAGTCTGACAGCTGCAGTCACAGACGCCGAGTGCGTCGTACTTGCTTCTTCGCGGAGACTATTGTCGGCGACATGCTTATCCAAAGATATCGGTGTCAGAAGTAAGCCGGTTCTTTCAAGTACTTCTCAACTAGTAAGATTGTTTCTGTTTGCGTTCCCTGTAGCAATATTTCTGAAGTTTGTTCTGAATTTTTATCGGATTTCCAACTCTGATACAAGACGCTGTTTCCGACTGACCTGTTCCTCGTCTGCTGTTCACAGCTTTTAACTGCCCTCTCCATTTACAATTATGAAATTTGTCATTCCCTCCGTTTTCCTCACTCTGTGGCAGGCGCAACATAGCCTTAGCTGCTTTTGCGCCATTAAACTAAACCTAACTTTTCTCCATGCTCCTGGCGTTCCGGCGATTCCTTGGCCAAAGTGGCGGCACGTCTTCGAAATTACCATCGAGAGCTGAACGTAGGAACCCGAGTTAGAGGCGCTACGAGTCCTTATAAGAACGGGCATTCCACGTGCTAGTACCCCTATTTGCACTTGAGGAGGACGTCGTTTTAGATGCGAAGCATTTCTTGCTCTCCTAAATTGTTCGCCGCTGTGGTGTGGTGGTTATGGTGCTCGACTTCCACGTTAAAAAACGCGGGTTCAATCCCGGCCTCGGCGGTTGCATTTTCGATGGAGGCGAAAATGCCAGAGGCCCGTGTACTGATGATGATGGTGGTTCGGTGAGGTGGTGGTGGTTCGATTTCTGCAGCCCATGTCGGGAACCCGGATAAGCTTCTGGGTATGGGACAGGGACTGAAAGAGATAGATAGGAGACGAAAGCCGTAGTGGAGGGCTCCGGTAATGTTTCACCGCCTGGGGTTTTTTAATGTGCACTGAAGAAGCACAGTACACGGGCCCCTCGTTCTCGCCTCCAACGAAAATGTGAGAGACCCGTGTGCTGTGCGTGTCAGTGCGCGTCAAAGAACCCCAGGTGGTCAAAAGGACCCCCGTGGGGGGGTCCTGTCCCAGTTAACCGGATTTGAGCGGTGACCAGCACGGCCACAATTCGAGCATCAACAGCTCCGCTGTTAAAGGTCACCAGTGATGTAGTAAGGTACCTTGCTGGCCTGTTGGTACAGATTCATCGCGTAATGATTCCAGCAGGCCGAACCAACTGCCAAAGCTATGCAGGAGGATCACAGGAGAGCGGAAGCTTACGAGCAGCGACTGTTGAAAAAGTCACACGAAACGGTGCATGTTAACTAATTGTGGAACATCTCTAATTTATCAGATTCCTCTCTCGTGCGGTGGCTCCTATGTGGGCCAGACTGGCCGGTGCATTAATGAACGCATGAGTGAGCATCGCAATCTGCTCTCTACGTACAGCTGGGGATTACCATCGCATTTGAAAGGTGCGGGTGTGAAGCCAATTTTCAGGGTGTAAGGACAGTGGTGAAAGGGCGCGGCAAATGGAAAGGGAGATATGCGAAGCTCTCCATATCAGAAAGTTGGGTGTAGATTTATGTGTTAGCGAATGTTCGGTACATCTCCACGACAAAGAGATAAAATTTCCGACAAACCACTGAGGCTGCTATGCAGAGCACGTATCAAATAATTTAAAACGAGGTAGTGGCACGTTGGTTGTGTTTTTTATCTTTTTTTTGTCCTTTGTTTTTTGTGTTATCTGTTTTACAACATCTGGTGCTTGCGCATGTGCGGTGGACTCTCACTGCAACAAAATTTTCCAATAAACTTCAGTTTTAAGTCCAGCCTCCGTCCTGTGCGTTCTTTGTTCTTGTGCTCGCGTCTTTACCCCCGGAATTTTTACGCCATATAGTAAGGCGTGGCGTGCTATCGCGTGGCACGCTGCCCGCTGATTTGCACTCTTCTTCCCCGCACGAGCTCCGCGTTCTACTTGAGACTGAATCCATGCACCTCGGCCGCCGGAATCTAGCTGCCAGAACGAACGTACCGAAGTTCTGCCTGTTCCACCAGGGCCCTGCCAGCCATGGATACGTCGACCGGCGTTGCTCCAGAGCGCCCCAGGAAGAAGAAGACCAAAGCGAAGGAGTCCTTCGGATCGACAAGCTCCGGTCATGCTTTCTTGCCTTGCCATCTGAAGCCAACCTCACGGATCTCAATGCTCCTCTCGAGACGCGCAGAAAGGTCAAGGGACGAACACCGGTCCGACCTGCCATCAACGCGAGCGATGATACTGGGCCAACTAAAGCGGCAATGGTCGGTGATAACTGCAAAGCACGATCGGGGCAGAGAAGCAAGCCTTTGGTCGACGACTGGACGTAGCAGCCGGAAAGCTCTGCCTGTACCACCAGCAGTTCCCTGCCAGCCGGCGCTGTTCCCGGCGCTGTTCCGAGCGCCACAGGAAGAGCAAGATCAATGCGAAGGTGTTTCGGATCGATAAGCACCCTGCCATCTGCAAGGCAACTTCGCGGCCTCATTGCTTTTCTCGAGACGGCGCAGAAAGGTGGAGGAGAGGAACACCGGTCCGATCTTGCCATCAACCCACCTAATACCCATTGCCCCTGCCCCGCCGCCGTGGTTGAGTAGTTATCGCACTCGGCTGCTGATCCGAGGGTCGCGGGATCGAATCCCGGCCCCGGCGGCTGCATTTCGATGGAGGCGAGATGTTGAGGCCCGTGTGCTGTGCGATGCCAGTGCACGTTAAGAAATGCCAGGTGGTCGCAATTTGCGTGAACTACAGGAGTTCACCGGTAGCTATACCGTGACGAGGTGGAGCCCATCCCCCTTCTCTGGTGAATCTTTGCACATTCCAGGACTTGGTCACCATCTGGCGACGCTGTAGCAAGGAACAAAGATGGCGAATATATCAAGGGTCACGGTGGTGCTTCTGTTTAGCGCTGCGCTGAACTTCGCGATTCGTGGCGTTGAGTCACGGTGCTTTGTCTTATGCGAAAGACTGCTATCTCTCGGTCACATCGTATTAAATAGGCCTGGAGGATCGCAGTAATGATACGGCGAAAACACTGGCGCTGTGCATGCAAACATCTTGCTCGTCCTGCAAGCCAGTTCAAATATACATATTTTTTTTTTTCAGCTTTAAAAATTTTCCAAGCGAGTTAAGCAAGCGTTCATGCGTAGCAGCCTCTCGGAAAGATTCACCCGTTGTAGCGGAATCAATAGCTGCAACAAGCACTATACTCCGAATTTCCTGCCTCAATAGTGTTTCTATACGTTGCCTCCTGCTTCTTGTACGATATGACATCAAAAAGAAAACGGCTGCACAAAGCGCCGCAAAACGGCAACGACGTCGGCGGCCGCATGTCGTGCAGATAAGCGCTTCTGCATCACTAGATATACCCCAGCAACACGACCACCTTTTTTTTCTCTTTTTTTTCCATGGACCGGCCGTTCGTCTTAACTCTTTTACTAGGTTTAAGTAAATATTTTTTCTAATGAGTAATATAATTGTTATAGTGTAATTTCATATATAAATAGATAGATACGTAAACATAGTTTTGAAATGTGTCAGTTTTAGAAACTGAAATTAGAAAATAACATAGAAAATATCTTAATATACAACATTTATGGGAAATTTCATAGAACATTTGTAATGGTGAGGCGACTACATATAAGGAGTAAAACTGAAAAATATTCGCAAATATACGAATTGTTTGCGTAGCAGTTGTCAACATTAGAGGAAAGTTTCAATATCGTAGCGCAGAAAAAGTGTGAGTTACACATTTTTGTTACCTACCTGTGGAAGCAGCCTTGCTCAACCAGGGGCACAGTTGATCCCTTTATGGTGGAATTTCCCATGCAAAGAAAAAACAAAGTAAATATGAGTAATCAGAGAAGGAAATGGGAAATTGAACACATGCATATGGACAAATTACGCTGCATTCTTGTTCAAGAAAAAAATCTCAACTACGAAAGTATAGCAGCTGACGACAGTCCGGGCTGGCTCTGCGAGTCTTCGTCGCCTGAATTAAAATCCGACGGCCCGGAATCATTATCTGAGTCACTCTTGCTAGAAACAGCCAGATCGTCGCTTCCAGACACAACAGGCTCGGCAGAAGACGTTGTAGGCACGATTGTCCCGCGAGAACTTCCCGCGACCGGACCGTATGCTACCCTTGTAAGCAAGTGGAGCGAACCGTGCGCTAAGAACCGCCGTTAAAAATAGCCGCCACACGGAAAAAAATGCACTACAGAGGAAATGAGAGATCAATTCGTAGAATAAAAGAAGTCATAGCAAGTCTATAGGAGCATGGTATATATAAATTGCTCGTAGCGCGTTCGGGTCGCCGCTGACCGATGATGTACAGGCACGGTAACGAAAGAGTTAACGGCAGCAACTCGGAAACCCCGGATTCATACCACATCTCGTTTTCGTCTCATCATGGCCCACAAAAGAAAAATCCAGGCAGCGGCGGTTGCAGAGTCTTCCAAGGTGGTGTAGTGGTTATGTTGGACGGCTGCCACCCAAAAAAAGTGTGGGTTCGATCCGGGCGATGCGGTCGCGTTTTCCATGGAGGCGAAAATGCTAGAGACCGTGTACTGTGCGTTGTCAGTGGCCGTTGAAGAACCCCTGGTGGTCAAAATTTCCGGAGCCCTCCACTACGCCTTTTCTCTTCTGTACATATCTTTCAGTACTTTCACCCTACCCTCACGGACACTTAACCGTGATCCAGATATGGGCTGCAGAAATTAGCGTCTTTTCCTTCCGAACCATAATCCTCGAGCGTCAACAGCTCAGCTCCACTGTTAAAGACAACCAAGAAAGCGGCAAGGCTCGTTGCGTGCCATCACGTGGCTCGCGCTGCCCGGTGCTTTGCATGCGGCTTCCCCGCACGAGCTCCACGTTCTACCTGCGACCGAATCCTTGCACCTGGGCCTCCGGAATCGTGCTGCCAGAGCGTGCGTTACCGAAGCTCTGCCTGTTCCAACAGGGCCTTCCAGCCATGGATACGTCAACTGGCGCTGCTCCAGAGCGCCCTAGGGAGAGGAAGATCAAAGCGAAGAAGTCCTTCGGATCGACGAGCACCGGTCATGGTTGCTTGCCTTGGCATTTGCAAGCCAACCTCACGGATCTCAATGCTCCTCTCGAGACGGCCGCAGAAAGGTCAGAGAGACGAACACCGGTCCGGCCTTGCCATCAACGCGAGCGATGGTACTGGGCCAACTAAAGCGACCACTATCGTTGAAAACTGCAAGCTGGATCGGCCAGAGGAGCAAGCCTTTGGTCGAAGACTGCGGGGTAGCTGCCGGAAAGCTCTGCCTGTACCACCAGCAGTGCCTTGCCAGCCGTGTTGCGTCAACTGGCGTGTTCCGAGCAACCAGGAAGCGGAGGATGAATGCGAAGGTATGCTTCGGCTCGACGAGCCCGGTAACAGCAGCTTGCCTGACATCTGCAAGCCAACCTGACGGACATCTGTGCTTCTACCGGACAGCGCAGAACGTGAAGGAGACGAACACCGGTCCGTCCTCAACATCAAACGTGACCGAAGGGTTGGACCAACTAAAGCGACAAACTGCGGTGTGATCGTCTCGGTTTAGGTACACTTGTCGACCTCAAGGGACGCCACCGTTATTTTATAGAATTGCTTGTTCGCAGGAATTATAGTATAGTAAGAATAAACGGGGATTACAAGCGCTGCGACGTGTTATCGTTCTTCTTCGCCGCGTCCGTCCCCCGTAAATGTGGCCGCGGCACCGACACATTGGGCGACGAGGATCGTGGATATCGGGTGCCATAAAAAAAAATCACGTCGCGGGGCACGCTCGCCCGACATCCGGAGTCAGAGACGCCGCGTGCGTCGTACTTTTCGTCAGCAAATGGAAAATACATCAGCTAAGGGATGCTTAGTCGGCCTCAGTTCCATTATTCGGGCTGCGTCGAGACATTCTCATTATGGTATACTGCATGCATATTAGCAGCCTAGAGTTCGGCTGCGTCTTCTTTTCTGGGGCACCTACTTGCGAAATTAGGCCATTGGTTCTTATAGGACATGTGGTATTACGGTTATGTCTCGGGCTCCCGAAATTTGTGGCAGTCAGTTACCCAAAAACCACGCATACCTTCTCTTCGCAAAAGGGTTCACATCCTAACAGTGCGAACTTATCTAAACATTATGCACTTCTCCAGAGAAACATCTCAGCACGTTTTGATTATTCAATCCGCCACGTTTTTTACCAACCACTGGTCTAGATTACGTTGCGCTCAAGTCGTTTTTGCGGAGCCACCTGTTGAACCCGTTGAAGGTGCACCTCCGCGAAGAAGTCGTGCCAAACGTCCCTGCCGGCAATAACAGTTGAGTTTGACAATATCGCTGCATTCGACCCCAGACCTGAAAACCCTCTCCTCACCCTGACTACGGACCAAAACCTGCTTGCTGTGGAGGTGGATGGCCTGACTGTTACTGCTCTTGTTGATACCGGCGCACACATTTCTGTTATGAGCTCGAACCTCCGTCTATATTCTGAGTAATACTACTCCTACCTACTTGAATGGCCTTTTAGAAGATCACCTGGCTCACATAGACACAGAAATCGTGATAGCGACTGATGTATCTGTAGAGGAAGAGAAGCAGGTGTTGGTATTGTGTCATCATAACTGAACTGGTCTTTCTCCTTTTGGTTACCGAACTTCTCGCCCATTTTTCAAGTGGAACTATTGGCAATCGTCTTAGTTGTACGAAAATTACATCAGTCATTGTGATCTCACGACTTTGCGATTCTTTTTCTGCGTGTTCTTTATTAAATGCTACGTATTTGTCAGGTGCATTAGAGGCATTCTATTTTCTTCTGCCAACACATTTACGCCTCATTCGCTTGATATGGGCGCCAGGGCGCAAGTTTTCACATCCTAATGAATGTGCGGATGCGCTCGCAGTTCGAGTCACCTCTAAATGGTCCGGTAATTTTTGTATTGCCGACATCGGCGTCTGCCACGGGTGCGCGTTTCACCCAAAATGCTACCTGTAACAACTTCAACAAATATGCACTAGCCACAAGTGACTTCCTGCACTTGGCTTATCCGTGGAAGACTCGATGGTGCGAAACTAGAAGAGGAGAACTCTCGATAACTAAACTGCGATGCCGGGTCCCGCTCCTGAACTTTTACCCTTACAGGTCTGGTACGGCTCAGTCACCGTTGTGTCTGAATTGTGATGAGGATGAATCTCTCGAGCACTTCTTTATATCATGTCGCCGTTTTAATATTAAAGGAAAGAGATTTTAGAAGTACCTCTGGAAAATACGGGTATAAATACCTCTTCCGGTTGTGCTCTCTCTTGGTGCGACTGTGCTGGCATTTAGTCACAGGAACGTTTGCAAGGCCGCATGCGATTTTCTTCGTGAAACAAAAAAAAAATTCAGTGCTGATGAGCTTACCTTTTTTTCATTTCATTATAATTTGATCTCAGTGTGTGAGAATCAATTTCTCCAACCTTCGCTTCTCCGGTTTTTTAATTACTATTAAATAATAATTACAACTCTTGCAAGGAATTATTCTGTCAACCTCGCTTTCATTACAATATTCATATTATGGCCTTTGTTCTTGTCTATTAGTCCTCCTTTTCAATACAAACATCTCGGTTCGTGGCCGATTCCCCTCGGTGGATTGCGCCAAAGCATCAAAGGAAACAGTCAACCAACTTCCTTCGTCGCCCAAATGCTTGCCGGCGACATGCTTATCCAAAGACATCAGCGTCAGAATTAAGCCAGTTCCTCCAAGTACTTCTCATCCAGAAATATTATTCACGTTTACGTTCCCTGCTAGCAATATTTCGTGAAATTTATTTTGACTTTTTACTCGATTTCCTACTCTGCTGCAAGAGGCTGTTCCAAGTGACTTGCCCCTCGGGTGCTCTTCACAGTTTTTCCACTGCCCTCTCCATTCATGAAATTTGTCATTCTGCCTCCAGCTTTCCTCTAAGCACCCCGTCACTGGCGCAGGATAGCCTTAGCTGCTTTTGCGCCATTAAACCATCCTCCAAGCTCCTGGCGTTCCGGCGATTCCTTGCAAAAGTGGCGGCACGTCTTCGAAATTTACCATCGAGAGGTGAAAGCAGGAGCCCGAGTTAGAGGCGCTACAGTCCTTATACGAACGGGCCTTCCACGTGCTAGTATATATATTTGCACTTGAGGAGGTCGCAGTTTTAATGCGAAGTATTTCCGGCTCTCATAAATCGTTCGCCGCAGTGGTGTAGCGGTTATGGTGCTCGACTGCCACGTTAAAACACGCGGGTTCAATCCCGGCCTCGGCGGTTACATTTTCGATGGAGGCGAAAATGCCAGAGGCCCTTGTACTGATGATGATGGTGGTTAGGTTGAGGAAAGGTAGCTAATTTCTGCAGCCCATGTCGGGAACCCGGCTAAGCTACCGTGGGGTACGGGACAGGGACTGAAAGAGATAGATAGAAGAAAGCCGTAGTGGAGGGCTCCGGAATTTTTGACCACCTTGGGTTCCTTCACGTGCACTGACGACGCACAGTACACGGGCATCTCGTTTTCGCCTCCTGCGAAAATGCCAGAGGTCCGTGTACTGTGCGTTGTCAGTGCTCATTAAAGAACCCGAGGTAATCAAAAGCGTCCCCAGCTAAGGGTCCTCTCCCAGCTACTCGAGTTTGGGCGTAGACCGGCCCTGCCAGAACTCGAGCATCAACAGCTCCGCTGTTAAAAGTAACAATGATGTAGTAAGGCTGGTGGCGTTCCATCACGTGGCACGCTGCCCGTTCCTTTGCACGCTGCTTCCCTGCACGAGCTCCACGTTCTGCTTGCGATCGAACTCTTGCACCTCGGCCGGCGGAATCTTGCTACCAGAACGTACGTTACCGAAGCTCTGCCTGTTCCACCAGGGCTCTGCCAGCCATGGATACGTCAACCGGCGCTGCTCCAGAGCGCCCCAGGGAGAGGAAGATCAAAGCGAAGAAGTCCTTCGGATCGACGAGCACCGGTCATTGTTGCTTGCCTTGGCATCTGCAAGCCAACCTCACGGATCTCAATGCTCCTCTCGAGACGCCGCAGAAAGGTCAAGGAGACGAACACCGGTCCGGCCTTGCCATCAACGCGAGCGATGGTACTGGGCCAACTAAAGCGACATCGGTCGGTGAAAACTGCGAAGCTGGATCGGGGCAGAGGAGCAAGCCTTTGGCCGAAGACTGCGGGGTAGCAGCCGGAAAGCTCTGCCTGTACCACCAGCAGTGCCCTGCCAGCCGAGGTTGCGTCAACTGGCGTTGTTCCCGAGCAAACCAGGAAGCGGAAGACGAATGCCAAGGTATGCTTCGGCTCGACGAGCACCGGTAACAGCAGCTTGCCTGACATCTGCAAGCCAACCTCACGGTCATCTCTGCTGTACTCGAGACAGCGCAGAAACGTGAAGGAGACGAACACCGGTCCGATCTTAACATCAACGTGACCGAAGAGGTTGGACCAACTAAAGCGACAACTGCGCTGTAATAGTTTAAAGGGACGTACACATGCCCTGCCTCCAGGCGACACCTACATTATTGTATGGAATTGCTTGTTCGTATAATTATAGTATAGTGGAATAAACATGGATTAAAAGCGCTTGCGACGTGCTATCGTTCTTCGGCGCCGCCGTCCGCCGTGATGTGTTGCCGCGGGGTCGACACACGGGGCGACGAGTGTGCACGCACCTCGGGGGCGACGCCGTGGCCAGTCTTTGCATTTCGCGTTTCGGGGCAAGGCGCGCACAACTTTCTGGTCCCTATTTTGTGACGAGGTTTGCCACGCTAGCCTGACAGTCAGTCACGGAGAGGCGAGTGCTTTGTACCACCTTTTCCTGGACTCCTTGCCGGCGAAAGGCATATCCGAAGACATCAGCATCGGAAGTAAGCCAGTTCCTTTTAGAAAAGCTGTTTGCTGTCGCTCCCTGCTAGCAATATTTCGTGAAATCTGCTCAAAATATTTATTGGACTTTCTACTGTGGTGCAAGACGCCGTTTCCAGCTGACCTGTTCTTTGCCTGCTGTTTATACTTCTTCCACTGTGGTCTCGATTAACAGTAAGTAGTTTTGTCATTCCGCTTGCAGATTTCCTCCAAGCTCCTGGTGTTCCGACGATGGCCTTGGCCAAAGTGGCGGTGTGTCTTCGAAATTTACTTTCGAGAGGTGGCTGCCGGAACCCGAGTTAGAGGCGCTGCCAATCCTTAAGAAGAAGATGATGATGATTACGATTCGGTCTCGGAAAGGACGCCAATTTCTGTAGCCTATGTCGGGAGCACGGCTAAGCGTCCGTGGGGTAGGGGACATGTAGGGACTGAGATAGATAGATAGATAGATAGATAGATAGATAGATAGATAGATAGATAGATAGATAGATAGATAGATAGATAGATAGGAGAGGAAAGCCGTAGTGGAGGGCTCCAGAAATTTTGGTCACCTGCGGTTCTTTAACGTGCCCTGACAACGCACAGTAAGAAGGGGCCTTTCATGTGCTATAGGCGCCCTATTTGCACCTGAGGGGGACGCAGTTTTCACAAGGTTCAGTCACCGGTGCAGCTGCCTGAGGAGACCACAATGCAGCTGTGGTGTCGACGAGGATCAGAAGTCAAGGATGCATGCGGATTCCGTCGAGTTTTCTGGTCGTAAGTCACGACGGCCGCAGCCCCGACACCGACACAGTTCTTCCAGGATACTAAAAGTACAGCGGAAATGTGCGAATTCGGAGCAGCAGCTAATTCCATGGCACAAGATCAGGTCGTTTACGGTGTTGCGTCCCCGAATATTGAGGCATAAGTTCATCCTGACGGGCACGAGCTTCGCAATTCAGAAAGTCATCGACCTTGCGAAGGAGGAGGAACACGTCGAAGGAGGGAAGCTGCTGAATTTAAGTGGGCGCCGTTTCCTAGCGACCCGCGTTTTCTTGCGGGGCTCGGCTGCCAACAATAAAAAAAAAAAGGGGGGGGGGCGGGTTCGATCCCGGCTGCGGCGGTCGCATTTGCGATAGAGGCGAAAATGCCTGTGTCCCGTGAGTTGACAGTGCACGATCAGGAACCCCAAGTGGTCAAAATTTCCGGAGCCCTCCATTACAGCCTTTCTCTCCTCTCTATCTCTTTCACTCCCTTTCCCCTACCCCCACGGACACTTAGCCGTGCTCCCGACATGGGCTGCTGAAATTAGCATCCTTTCCTTAACCAAACCACCATCATCTCCCTTCTGCCCTTGATCCAGTAACGATAACCTTGGCCCACGGAGAAAGAACTATTTGCCTTGGCCCAATGCTTCATGACGGTGATAGCAACAGTTAGAGTGCTGTGGTGGTGAAGAAAAACAAAGGAGAGAAGAAAAGAAAAGGAAGAGGAAGAGATAGAGGAGAAAGGATTACCGAGGGGAGGAGGAGATGGCATATGTAGAGAGAAATATAGAGATGAAGAAGATATCGAAATAAGTTAATGTGATGATTACGTTGGTGTTGACGGAGTAAATATTTCATTTACACGAAAAATAAAGCCTTAACGGTTTCTTTGCGTCTGTGTGGCTATATAGCGCAGGGAAAGTTAGGTGTAGCTTCACTCAAAGTCGTTTTTCGTTTTATAAGCTTCCACATCTACGCTGGCCATTGGTGTCTGTGATAGCAGGACCACGCCCATCTTTTTTGTTTTCGCGATTGGAGAGAAGTAACCCGACCTCTGACAGAAGCCCTGGTGATCTCCGGGGCCCCGCAGGTAGCCCGTCTTGTTGGAAGATTGAACTCGATGATAAGGTGATTTGATAATACGTAAGACGCTTACTTCTGAAGCCAAACTAACAGAGCAATGCGTGTCGCCATGTGGTGGAGGGAGAAGGAGAGTAGAGAAATATAGAAGAGAGCAGAAAGGAGGGCACAGAAAGGTGGTAACCACTTAAACCACCGCGGCGGCCCTTGAAGAAAGTAAGGGACGGTATAGTATAGAGGATAGTATAAAGAGAATTCAGAGAAAAGCTATCCCACACAGCTGATGTTGGCCAATGACATTCCCTTCCACGAGACACGAAGGCAGATGCTTCGCCTGAAGTTCCTAAAACAGCTAATTAACCACGAACTATCCTTAGATCCCCCGGTATACGTCACCCCTTTCTCAACAAGACGTATCCGTCATAATCACGCATATGAACTAACCCCTCCCTCATTTATCCAGGACAAACGCATTTAAATTTTCCTTCTTCCCCAGAACAGTGTCTGAGTGGAACACCCGACCTGATATGAACCTTTTCGTTGAAGCGCGTTAATCATATGTTTTCAGTTATGTATATTTGGCTTATTCGGTCTATTTGTTTACTTATTGAATCAATGTATTATATTTTTTTACTTGAGTATTTTGTATTGTTTCCCGAATATTTTTCCTCTCTTTTGTATTAAGCTGTAAGTGCCCTTCTTGCAAGGACCGATTTGTGTACCGCAGTATTTTGTAAATAAATAAATAAATAAATAATAATAAATAAATAAATAATATTAGGACGGGGAGGAACGGTAGCATTAACGGCGGATGAACGAGGGAATTAATCAACAGGGAGGTGAGGAATACAATAAAACGGGGAGTACGTAAAAGGGAAGACGACGTCTCCCGTTTTTTACACCGCGTTGTGGGAAGATAAAGATGGTACGTAAAACCTGGGGAAACGAGGACAGAATCTGCAGCTTCGCGTCTTCTCACACAGTTAGTGAAATCGTCGCACAATTACACAAAATATCGATGGGCCCTTTCACATATAACACACACAACGCGTACGCAAATTCAGAAAAGTGGATCGGCTTGCTGCGGTTAATACAGAGCTGATACGCGACTCGCTCTGCTCTCCGTACGCTTCCAAACAAAACATTAACATACGCAGTCAAAATTTGTTGGACACATCTGCATCCGAAAGTCAGCAGTGTCCGCTCGAGTTGGCCGAGGTTGGCGTAAATTTGTCGCATTGTAAGAAGCTCGAATTTTGAGTTAGCAAAAGAAGAAGGAATAAATAAAACCTACATCCTGTTCCCAAGAGAGTAGAGAGTTCCCAAGAAAGTAGAAAACTGCACTAAACGACCGGAGCGCCCCAGGAAGCGAACGAAAAGAAGAGCGGTAACACGAATGTCGGCGGGTTTGGAAATGGAGGGGGTATATGCGGAGGTACAGTGCATGCCTAGAAATATATTCTAGGCAATATAGCGGAGGGGTAGAAGAGAAATACGGCGCGAGGAACGGATGGGGCAGCCCATCGCCGTTAGACCGGCCACTGAGCGTTCGTTCTCGGCTGTTACAGTTCAAGCCGATTTCACTCGTCGGCAACCGAACCGAAGAGGAACCATCGCGCATGCACGCGCACTCATTCCATTGAAGTACCGGAGTTATGAACCATACAGATTGAGCACGTCTTAAGAATGAGAGATCAATTCCTGGAGAATAAAGAAGTCGTAGCAAGTCTATAGGAGCATTGGTATATATAAATTGCTCGTGGCGCGTTCGGGTCACCGGTGACCCACGATGTACAGGCACGGTAACGAAAGAGTTAACTGCAGCTGCTCGGAAACACCGGATTCATACCACATCTCATTGTCGTCTCATCATGGCCCACAAAAGAAAAATCCAGGCCGCGGCGGTTGCAGAGTCTTCCAAGGTGGTGTAGTGGTTATGGAGCTCGGCTGCCACCCAAAAAAACATGGGTTCGATCCCCCGCCACTGCGGTCGCGTTTTCCATGGAGGCGAAAATGCTAGAGGCCCGTGTACTGTGCGTTGTCAGTGGCCGTAGAAGAACTCCTGGTGGTCAAAATTTCCGGAGCCCTCCACTACGGCTTTTCTCTCCTTTACATATCTTTCAGTACTTTCACCCTACACTCACGGATGCTTAACCGTGATCCAGATATGGGCTGCAGAAATTAGTGTCCTTTTCTTAACCGAACCATAATCCTCGAGCGTCAACAGCTCAGCTGCACTGTTAAAGACAACCAAGAACGCAGCAAGGCTCGTGGCGTGCCATCACGTGGCTCGCGCTGCCCGGTGCTTTGCACGCGACTTCCCCGCACGAGCTCCACGTCCTACCTGCGACCGAATCCTTGCACCTCGGCAGCCAGAATCTAGCGACCAGAACGAACGTTACCGAAGCCCTTCCTGCTCCAACAGTGCCTTGCCAGCAATGGATCCATCAACTGGCGCTGTTCCCAAGCGCCCCAGGCACAGGAAGATCGAAGCCAAGGTGTCCTTCGGATCGACGAGCACTGGTCATGGTTGCTTGCCTTGCCATCTGCAAGCCAACCTCATGGATCTCAATGCTCCTTTCGAGACGCCGCACAAAGGGCAAGGAGACGAACACCGGTCCGGCCTTGCCATCAACGCGACCGATGGTACTGGGCCAACCAAAGCGACATCGGTCGGTGAAAACTGCGAAGCTGGATCGGCGCAGAGGAGCAAGCCTTTGGCCGAAGACTGCGGGGTAGCAGCCGGAAAGCTCTGCCTGTACCACCAGCAGTGCCCTGCCAGCCGTGGTTGCGTCAACTGGCGCTGTTCCCGAGCAAACCATGAAGCGGAAGAGGAATGCGTAGGTATGCTTCGGCTCGACGAGCACCGGTAACAGCAGCTTGCCTGACATCTGCAAGCCAACCTCACGGACATCTGTGCTGTACTCGAGACAGCGCAGAAACGTGAAGGAGACCAACACCGGTCCGACCTTACCATCAACGCGACCGAAGAGGCTAGACCAACTAAAGCGACCACCGTGGTGTAATAGTTTAAGGGGAAGTACACATGCCCTGCCTCCAGGGGACGCCTACATTATTGTATGGAATTGCTTGTTCGTATAATTATAGTATAGTGGAATAAACATGGATTAAAAGCGCTTGCGACGTGCTATCGTTCTTCGGCGCCGCCGTCCGCCGTAATGTGTTGCCGCGGGGTCGACACATGGGGCGACGAGGGTCCACGCACCTCGGGGACGACGCCGTGGCCAGTCTTTGCATTTCGCGTTTCGGGGCACGGTGCGCGCAACTCACTGCGAAGGTGTGCTTCGGATCGACGAGCACCGGAAATAGTGGCTTGCCTTGTCATCTGCAAGCCAACTTCGCCGACCTGATTGCTCTTCTCGAGACGGCGCAGAAAGGTGAAGGGGAAGAACACCGGTAGCCGTCGCCTTATTTGTGCGCGAACATCTCCTAATATATCAATAAAAAAAAAGAAAATCGGTCCGACCTTACCATCAACGCGACCGAAGAGGTTACACCAACTAAAGCGACAACCGTGGAGTATTAGTTTTACTTAAAGGACATATGGCGCGCCTTCAGGAGATGCCACCCATATTGTATAGAATGGCTTGTTCGTAGAATTATGGCATAGTGGAATATACATGGATTAAAAGCGCTTGCGACGTGCTATCGTTATTCGGCGCGGCCGTCCTTCGTAATGTGTGGCCGCGGGGTCGACACATGGGGTGACGAGGGTCTACGCACCTCGGGGGCGACGCCGTGGCCAGTCTTTGCATTTCTCGTTTCGGGGCACGGTGCGCGAAACTTTCTGGTCCCTATTTCGTGACGATGTTTTCCACGCTATCCTGACAACTGCAGTCACAGAGACGTCGAGTGCTTCGTACCACCTTTGCCTGGACTCACTGCCGGCGATATGCATATCCGAAGACATCCGCATTGGAAGTAAGCCAGTTTCTTTTAGAAAGGCTGTTTGTTTCCGTTCCCTGCTAGCAATATTTCTTGAAATCTGCTCAAAACTTTTACTGGATTTTCTACTGTGATGCAAGACGCCGTTTCCAACTGACCTGTTCCTTGACTGCTGTTTATACTTGTTCCACTGTGGTCTCGATTTACAGTAATTAGTTTTGTCATTCCGCTTGCAGATTTCCTCCAAGCTCCTGGTGTTCCGACGATGGACTTGGCCAAAGTGGCGGTGTGTCTTCGAAATTTACTTTCGAGAGGTGGCTGCCGGAACCCGAGTTAGAGGCGCTGCCAATCCTTAAGAAGAAGATGATGATGATTACGGTTCAGTTATGGAAAGGACACTATAATTTCTGCAGCCAGTGTAGTAGTGGGCTGAGGTCATGATGATGATGATGATGATGATGATGATGATGATGATTGTGGTTCCGTTAAGGAAAGGACGCCAATTTCTGCAGCCTATGTCGGGAGCGTGGCTAAGCGTCCGTTGGGTAGGGGACATGTAGGGACTGAGATAGATAGATAGGAGAGGAAAGCCGTAGTGGAGGGCTCCGGAAATTTTGGTCACCTGCGGTTCTTTAAGGTGCACTGACAACGCACAGTACGAAGAGGCCTTTCATGTGCTATAGCCCCATTTGCACCTGAGGGGGACGCAGTTTTCGCAAGGTTCAGTCACCGGTGCAGCTGCCTGAGGAGACCGTAATGCAGTTGTGGTGTCGACGAGGATCAGAAGCGGAGGATGCATGCGGATTCCGTCGAGCATTCTGGTCGTCAGTCACGACGGCCGCAGCCCCGACACCAACACAGTTCTTCCAGGATACTAAAAGTACAAGGGAAATGTGCGAATTCGGAGCAGCAGCTAATTCCATGGCACAAGATCGGGTCATTTACGGTGTTGCGTCCCCTAAAAATTGAGACATAAGTTCATCCTGACGGGCACGAGCTTCACAATTCAGAAGTTCATCGACCTTGCGAAGGAGGAGGAACACGTCGAAAGAGCCCAGCTGCTGCATTTAAGTGGGCGCAGTCTCTCCGCGACCCGCGTTGTCTTATCGGGCTCGGCTGCCAAAAAAAAAAAAAAAAAAACGCTTGTTCGATTCCGGCAGCGGCCGTCGCATTTTCGATAGAGGCGAAAATGCCTGTGTATCGTGAGTTGACAGTGCACGATCAGGAACCCCAGGTGGTCAAAATTTCCGGAGCCCTCCACTGTGGCATTTCTCTCCTCTCTATCTTATTGAATCCCTTTCCCTTGCCCCCACGGACGCTTAGCCGTGCTCCCGACGTGGGCTGCTGAAATTAGCACCCTTTCCTTAACCGAACCACAATCATCTCCCTTCAACCCTAGATCCAGCACCCATAACCTTGGCCCATTGCTTCCTGACGGTGATAGCAATAGTGACAGTGCTGTGGTGGTGATGAAAAAAATCACAGCATATCCACGGGGTGAATGATGATGAGTGGGCGAAGCTCCTGAGGGGAAATCATCGAAGGTGGCGAGAAACGTCGAAAACGTCGAAGGTGGCGAGAAACTCTTCCAACGAGACGAACGATCCCCTCTCCAAAGCGTCGTGCATCTCTTCGTACCGTTGCTTGAGTTTCTGACGATGTGCCTTCTCGGCCTCGTCCTCGGTCGGAGGAAAGGGGACTACAATCCTAGTGATTTTCGCTATTAACTGATTTGGGGGCAAATTAGTTCGTTAAATGGAGTTTTGAATGTACCTCACACTCGGGGAGTCAAGTTTATGCTGCAGTTCATAAACTAGAGGTAGCAGCCTGGACACACAACGCCATCTATTGAGCCATTCATAAACTAAACTAGAGGTGGCTACATACATACGGAGGAGGGAACGACCCACACCCTAAGGAGCTTCGCCCCTAAAAACAAAGGAAAGAAGAAAAGAAGAGGAAGAGAAAGAGGATAAATGATTACCGAGGGGAGGAGGAGATGGTATAGAAAGAGAGAAATATGAAGATGGAGAAGATATGGAAATAAGTGAATGTGATGATTACGTTGGTGTTGACGGAGTATTTCATTTATTTGAAAAATAAACCTATATTGGGCTCTCTGCATCTGTGTGCCTTACATAGCGCAAAGGAAGTTAGGTGTGGTTTTACTCAAAAATAGTTTTTTCATTTGATAAGCTCCCACATCTACGCTGGCCATTGGTGCTTGTGATAGCAGGACCACGCCCATATTTTTTTTTTCTCGAATAGAGAGAAGCAACCCGACCTGTGAAAGATGCCCTGGTGATCTCCGGGGCCCCGGAGGTAGCCCGTCTTGTTGGAAGATTGAACTCGATGATAAGGTGATTTGATATTACGTAAGACGCTTACTTCTGAAGCCAGAGTAACAGAGCAATACGTGTCTCCATGTGATAGAGGGAGAAGGAGAGTAGAGAAATATAGAAGAGAGCAGAAAGGAGGGCACAGAGAGGTGGTAACCACTTAAACCACCGCGGCGGCCCTTGAAGAAAGTAAGGGACGGTATAATATAAGAGAATAGTATAGAGAGAATTCAGAGAAAAGCTATCCGTTTTATTTATCCCATGTTTAAGCGCACAGTTTCGCCCACACAGCTGATGTTGGCCAGTGACATTCTCCTCCCCGAGACACCAAGGCGGACGCTTCGCCTGAAGTTCCTAAAGCAGCTAATTAACCACGAACTATCCTTAGATCCCGCGGTATACGTCACCCCTTTGTCAACAAGACGTACCCATCATGATCACGCGTATGAACTAACTCCTCATTTATCCAGGACAAACGCATTTAAATTTTCCTTCTTTCCCAGAACATTGTCTCAGTGGAACACCCGACCTGATATGAACCTTTTCGTTGAAGCGCGTTAATCATATGTTTTCAGTTATGTATATTTGGCTTATTCGGTCTATTTGTTTACTTATTGGATCAATGTATTATATTTTTTTACTTGAGTATTTTGTATTGTTCCCCGAATATTTTTCCTCTCTTTTGTATTTTAAGCTGTAAGTGCCCTTCCTGCAAGGACCGATTTGTGTACCACAGTATTTTGTAAATAAATAAATAAATAAGACGGGATGAAACGGAAGTATTAACGGCGGATGAACGAGGGAATTAGTCAACAGGGAGGTGAGGAATAAAGTGAAACGGGGAGTAAAAGGGAAGAAGACGTCTCCCGTTTTTTGCCCCGCGTTGGGGACGATAAAGATGGTAAGTAAAACCTCAGGAAACGAGCACAGAATCTACAGTTTCGCGCCTTTTCACACAGTCTGTGAAATCGTCGCACAGTTACACAAAATGTCGATGGCCCCTTTCAGATATAACACACACAACGCGTACGCAAATGCAGCGGAGTGGATCGGCTTGCTACGGTTAATACAGATACTTGATAGGCGACTCGTTCTTCGCTCCGTGCGCTTCCCAAGAAGACAAACATACGCAGTCAAAATTTTTCGGACACATCTGCATCTGAAAGTCAGCAGCGTCCGCTCGAGTTGGTCGAGGTGGGTGTACATTTGTCGCGTTGTAGGAAACTCAAAATTTGAGTTAGCAAAAGAAGAAGGAACAAATAAAACCTACATCCTGTTCGAGTACCCAAGAGGGTAGACAACCACACTAAACGACCGGAGCGCCCCAGGATGCGAAGGAAAACAAAAGCGGTAACGCGAATGTCGGCGTGTTTGGAAATGGAATCGGGATATGCGGAGGGGTAGAAGAGAAACACGGCGCGAGGAATGGACTGGGCAGCCAATCGTAGTGCCGTAGGACCGGCCACTGAGGGTTAGTTCTTGGCTGTTGCAGTTCACGCCTATTTCACTCGTCGGCAACCGAACCTAAAAGATACCATGGCTCACGCGCGCGCACTCATTCCTTCGAAGTACCGAAGTTATGAATCATACAGATTGAGCACGTCTTAAGCCCAGCTACCCGAACACCCCCGCTTCACGCCACATCTCATTTTCGTTTCATATGATATAGCCCACAAAAGAAAAACCCAAAGCAAGTGCCACGCCTGGGAAATATCAGTGAACAGCCGAGCAGGGGCAAGGTTGTCAATTTCACTATGACTATCCTGCAGCACTGTCATGGCAACTATCACCATCATGTAGCAGTGGGCTGAGGGCAAAGGACGAGGCTGAGGGCAAGCGCGGGTCCAATTTCCCTCTGTGCACAACCACTGACTTCTCTTACTTTCTTTTTCATTACTACTACTATCGTGAAGAACCGTCACTATTACTGTCACAGTCATCTGGCAGCCGGCTGAGGGCGAGAGTGTGAGTAGTGTGTCGAGAACATGAATGTATCTTGCGCAGACTATGCATAGGCTTTCTTTCTTTCCTTCTTTCTTTCTTTTAGATGCGAAGCAGCTCTTTGACTAGCCTGTGTAACGCTGTCCGTCCGTGTCTCCGTGCCGCTCCCCTCGCCGCAGGTGTTGGAGCGGTGCCAAGTAGGTCACGCCCCCCTCGCAGTGCGCGGTGACGTCACTCTCTCCCGCGCCTGCCGCGCGCTCGCCGCGTGTCACCTCTCTCTCGCTTCACCCTCTCCACCGCTCGCTACGCTCGAGCGCACATCGAGTGAACACTCTTTCGGCTCGTTTATCTGCGATGGGGAGGACGCCGGAAGACGACGCTCCATCGCCCGCCGAGAGATGCGCCGAAGCGATTTGGCCTAACAACCCGGCCGTCGCCGGCCTAGCGAAGCAGATCGCGTTCGCGAATGGCGACGTCGCGCCTGCAAAACTGACGAGGCGCGAGCCAGGGAAGCCGAACGCAAGCGTCGGCAGTGGAAGACCAACGACACCGACGAGGTGCGAGTCAAGAACGCCGATCGCGTTCGAGATAGAGACGGCGCGCAGGTCACACCGACGGGACGCGAGCCAAGGAAGCCGAGAGCAAGCGTCTTCAACGCGTCCCGCCTCCCGTGTCATTGCGTTTCAAACAAACGTTTACTCGAGTAAACGCTACACCGAGTTTCGCTTCAAACTGTTCTTCCAGCACCCGCGTCGACGCCCTTTTCAACCGGGTCAACGCCGTGCACACCGCTGCTGCTTCGCATCCCATCAGGGTTCCCTTCGGGGAGATGGCCCATAGTTTTAGGGGCGAAGCTCTTTAAAGCGGCACCCGTTCGTCCCTCGTCGTAGTCGTAGTCGTAGTGCGTAACCAGTCTTACGCTTTGACCTCCAAGGTGGTGCCGGTGGGAGATTTCTCCTGTGCGTTGCTTGAACAATAAAAAAAATTCGCAGCGTGCGCGTTAACTAAAAGCCGAATTCTTCTGTCTCTCATTCCCCATTAGCAGCCATTGGCATGTTCCAGTAGGAAACGTTAGTAGAAGTAGAAGTGTTAAAAGCCGACTTCTGCTGTCTCTCATTCCCAGTAGCAGCCATTGTTTTCCAAGGTAGTGCCTGGTGAGATTTCTCCTGTGCGTGATTAAACAATAAAAATTTTGTTCAAAACGCCGTTGATTGATGAAATAAACCAACGAAAGACGCCAGATGTTTTCTAAAAGCAAAACGAAAAGACGTCAGATGTTTCTAAAGCAAAACGAAAAGACGCCAGCTGCTTAACGAAAGACGCCAGATGTTTCTAAAGCAAAACGAAAAGACGCCAGCTGCTTAACGAAAGACGCCAGGTAAAGCAATGGTGTAAGCTGTGCAAGAACCACTTAGCTTACATTTCACCGACCACAAAGCGGTCATAATGAAAGGACAACGGAAACCAGCAATAATAGTTTGATAAAACATTTAATCAATCGTTTCACGTCATTTTTATCGGGCGAAATAACGGAAGAAATTTCGCGGTTTAACCGATGATTACTTCCAGGAGCTTCGCCCAATCTCATCATCATTCACCTCGTGGATCTGCCGTCAATTTCTTTTCGTTTCTTTCTTTCTTTCTTTCTTTCTTTCTTTCTTTCTTTCTTTCTTTCTTTCTTTCTTTCTTTCTTTCTTTCTTTCTTGTCCTTCGCATAATTAATTTCTATCATGTAGCAGTGCGGAGTGCGTCGTGGGCATGGATGTATCTTGAGCAGCCGGTGAACAGGCTTTGTTTCTTTCTTGTTCTATCACTATCATTTATCGCTATCAGTATAACCACTCCAATGCAGCAGGGTGAGCATTGGGTCAAGGACACGAGGAGGTCCTCTCCCAGCAGGGCGAAATTGAGCGGAATGATGATGATGATGATGAAAAACTTCATTTCCGCAAGGTAAATTCCCAGGTGTAGGGGGAGCCCTCATTCCAGGGCCCCTGTGGCCTCGGCCATCTTGCCAGCTTTGTCGATCAGCTTGAGCTGCTCATCAGGCTTCGAGCAGGATAGCGCAGCTTCCCACTGCTCCGGTGTTGGTGCTGAAACCGGCACTGCTAGAACTAGAGCGTCAACAGCTCCGCCGTTAAAAGTAACAAGGATGCAGCAAGGCTCGTGGCCTGCTATCGCGTGGCACGCTGCCCGCTGCTTTGCACGCGGATTCCCCGCACGAGCTCCACGTTCTACTTGAGATCGAATCCATGCACCTCGGCCACCAGAACCTAGCTGCCAGAACTAGCGTTACCGAAGCTCTGCCTGTTCCACGAAGGCCCTGCCAGTCATGGATACGACAAATGGCGCTGTTCCCGAGCGCCCCAGGAAGAGGAAGGCCAAAAGGACGGTGTCCGTTGGACGGACAGGCACCTGTAATGGTTGCTTGCCCTGCCATCTGCAAGCCACCCTGACAGATGTCGATGCTTTACTAGAGATGCCGCAGAAAGGTGAAGAAAACGAACACCGGTCCGACCTTACCATCGACGCGGCCGAGGAGTCTGGGCCAATCAAAGCGACAACGATCTGTGATAACTTCGAAGCTGAACCGGCGTGTAGAAGCAAGCCTTTGGTCGACGACTATTGGGTAGCTGCTACCACGAGGGCCCTGCCAGCCGTGGTTTCGTCAACTGGCGCTGTTTTCGGATCGAGAAGCACCGGAAATAGCGTGCCTTGACATCTGCAAGCCAACTTCGCAGACGTCATTGCTCTTCTCGAGACGTCACAGAAGGGTGAAGGAGACGAACACCGATCTGACCTTACCATCAATCCGACCGAAGAGGCTGGGCCAACGAAAGCGACAAATGTGTTGTATTAGTTTTGGTTTAAAGTACACATGACGCGCCTCCGGGGACGCCACCCGTGTTGCATAGAATTGTTTGTTCGTATAATTATAGTATAGAGGAATAAATAGGTGTTAAAGGCGCTTGCGACGTGCTATTGTTCTTCGGCGCCTCCGTCCGCCGTAATGTGTGGCCGCGGCGCCGACACAACATGGGGCGACTTGGATTCACGGACATCGGGGTCGACGGCGTGCTCATTCCTCTGTATTTCACGTTTCGGAGCACGGCGCGCCCATCTTTCCGGTCCCCATTCGAAATGAACTTTGCCATGCTACAATCTGACAGCTGCTGTCAGAGACACCGAGTACGTCATACGTACTTCGTCGCCGAGACCGGTGTAGACGTAATGGTGCTCGGCTGCCACCTAAGAAACGCCGGTTAGATCCAGGCCTGGGCGGCCGCATTTTAGATTTTAAATGCGAAGCCTTTCTTAGCGAACTTCGGCGACTTTGAGCGTATCTATCTGTCTAGACGCCTACGACTTTCTGCTCTCCTGGCCCTTTCGTTAATGGGATGTATAGAAAAATTGGTATGGCGCAACATGACTGCATGACGAACATAAATGATATGTCGTAACATGAAAATCATGACAAGCATGTCATGAGCGGCACGATTTGCATGCCACGGTCTCGGTGCCCTCCTGGCCATTTAGTTAAAGGGATGTATACAAAAATTGGTGCGGCACAACATGACTGCATGACGAACATAAATGACAGGTCATAACGCAAAAATCATGACATGCATGTCATGAGCGGCATGGTTTACATGCCGCAGTCTTAGTGCTCTTGCGGCCGTTTCGTTAACCTTATATGTACCAAAATCGGTATAGCGAGACAACAATGCAGATCCAGTTTACGTTCCTCATGCGTGCTTCGCATTTCCTTGATTCTCACTGCGCGCGGAATCTGCCAAGATTTTCAGTCCCTTCCTCCCACGTACATTTAGCCGTGCTCCCTACATGGGCTCCAGAAATTAGCGTCCTTTTTTATCCGAACCACAATCATCATCATCATCATCATTTCCTTAATCGAACTGCAATTATCTCGTAAACTGGAACCGCGTCGGTGGTTTAGTGGATATGGTGCTCAGCTGCCACTAGAAAAACGCGGGTTCGATCCCGGCCGCAGCCGTCGCATATTCTGTGGAGGCGAAAATGCCAGAGGCCCGTGTACTGATGATGATCGCGGTTCGGTTGAGGAAAGGACGCTAATTTCTGCAACCCACTGTGGGAGCACGACTAAACGTCCGTGGGGGTAGGGGAAAGGGACTGAGAGAAATAGAAGTGGAATGGCGTAGTGGAGTTCTGGAAATTTTCACCACCTGGAGCTCTTTAACGTGCACTGTCAATGCACGTTAAATTCACAGTACACGGGCCTCTGGTTTTCTCCTCCGAAGAAGATGCCAGAGGACCGTGTACTGTGCGTTGTCAGTGCATGTTAAAGAACCCCAGCTGGTCAAACGGAGAGGACTCCAGCTCGGAGTCCTCTCCCGGCTACTCGAACTTGAGCGGAGACCGGGACGGCCAGAGCTTGAGCATCCACAGCTCCACTGTTAAATGTAACCAAGGATGTAGCAGGGCTGGCTCGTGGCGTCGCATCGCGTGGCTCGCTGTCCGGTGCTTCGCGCGTGACTTCCCTGCACGAGCTCAACGTTCTGCTTGCGATCGAATCCTTGCACCTCGGCCGCCGGAACATAGCTGCCAAAAATAGCGTTACCGAAGCTCTGCCTGTTCCACCAGGGCCCTGTCAATCATGGATACGTCAACCGGCGCTGCTCCAGAGCTCCCCAGGAAGAGGAAGATCAAAGCGAAGGTGTCGTCCGGACCGACAAGCACCGGTTATGGTTGCTTGCCCTGCCATCGGCAAGCCAACTTCACGGACTTCAATGCTCCTCTCGAGACGCCTCAGAAAGGTGCAGACGAACACCGGTCCGACCTTACCATCAACGCGACCGATGGTACTGGGCCAACTAAAGCGGAAATGGTCGGTGAAAACTGCGAAGCTGGATCGGGTCAGAGAAGCAAGCCTTTGGTCGAAGACTGCGGGGTAGCAGCCGGAAAGCTCTGCCTGTACCACCAGCAGTGCCCTGCCAGCCGTGGTTGCGTCAACTGCCGTTGTTCCCGAGCAAACCAGGAAGTGGAAGATGAATGCGAAGGTATGCTCCGGCTCGACGAGCACCGGCAACAGAAGCTTGCCATGCCATCTGCAAGCCGAGCTCGTGGACCTCATTGCTCTTCTCAAGACGGCGCAGAGAGGTGGAGAGGAAGAACACCGGCCCAACCTCACCGTCAATGCGACCGGAGTGCCTGGGCCAACTAAATCGACAACCGTGCAGTATGTTTTATTTAAAGTACACATGGCGCGTCTCCGAGGGTCGCCACGCTTATTATATAGACCTGCTTATTCGTAGAATTATAGCATAGTGGAATAAACATGTATTAAATGCACTTGCAGCGTGGTACCGTTCTTCTGCGCCGCCGGCCACTGTAATGTGTGGCCGCGGCGCCGACACATGGGGCGACGAGGATCCACGGACCTCAGGGGCGACGCCATCCCCATTCTTCTGCATTTCACGTTTTGGGGCACGGCGTACGCAACTTCCCCCATTCGAGATGAAATTTGCCACGCTAGTCTGACAGCTGCAGTCCCACAGACGCCGGGTGCGTCGTACTTGCTTCTTCGCAGAGACTGTTGTCGGCGACATGCTTATCCAAAGGTATCGGCGTAAGAAGTAAGCCGGTTCCTTCAAGTACTTCTCAGCTAGTAAGATTGTTTCTGTTTACGTTCCCTGTAGCAATATTTTCTGAAATTTGTTCTGAATTTTTATCGGATTTCCCACTCTGATGCAAGACGCTGTTTCCGACTGACCTGTTCCTCGTCTGCTGTTCACAGTTTTTTCACTGCCCTCTCCATTTACAATTATAAAATTTGTTATTCCGCCTGCAGTTTTCCGCACTCTGTGGCAGGCACAACATAGCCTTAGCTGCTTTTGCGCCATTAAACTAAACCTAACTTTTCTCCAAGCTCCTGGTGTTCCGGCGATTCCTTGGCCAAAGGGCGGCACGTCTTCGAAATTACCATCGAGAGCTGTACGCAGGAACCCGAGATAGAGGCGCTACCAGTTCTTATAAGAAGGCGTCTTCCACGCTCCAGTAGCCTTATTTGCTCTCAAAGAGGAGGCCGTTTTAAATGCGAAGTATTTCCGGCTCTCCTAAATTGTTCGCCGTGGTGGTGTGGTGGTTATGGTGCTCGGCTGCCACGTTAAAAAACGCGGGTTCAATCCCGGCCGCGGCGGTTGCATTTTCGATCGAGGCGAAAATGCCAGAGGCCCGTGTACTGATGATGATGGTGGTTCGGTTGAGGAAAGGTAGCTAATTTCTGCAGCCCATGTAGGGAACCCGGTTAAGCGTCCGTAGGGGTAGGAGACAAGGACTGAAAGAGATAGATAGGAGAACAAAGCCGGTAGTGGAGGGCACCGGTAATTTTCGACCACCTGGGGTTCTTTAACGTGCACCGACGACGCACAGTACACGGGCCCCTCGTCCTCGCCTCCAACGAAAATGTCAGAGGCCCGTGTACTGTGTATTGTCATTGCACGTTAAAGAACCCCAGGTGGTCAAAAGGAGCCCCCGCTGGGGTTCCGCTCCCAGCCACTCGAATTTGAGCGGAGGACGGCACGGCCACAACTCGGGAATCAACAGCTCCGCTGTTAAATGGAACCAGTGATGTAGTAAGGTAGCATGCTGAGCATGCTGGTACAAATTCATGGCGATTCCAGCGGTCCGAGCAAACTGGCAAAGCTACACAGGAGGATCACATCAAAGTGGAAGCTTACAAGCAGCGACTGCATGTGGAAAAAGTCACACGAAACGGTGGACGTTTACCAATTGTGCAACGTCCGCAATTTATCATGTTCCTCTCTCGTGCGGTGGCTCCTACGTGGGCCGCACTGGCCGGTGCAAAATTTTAACGCATGAGTGAGCATCGAAGTCTGCTCCCAACAGTCACAGGTGGAAATTTACCCTTGCATTGCAAAAGGTGCGGGAGTGAAGCAGATTTTCAGGGTGTATTGATAGTGGGGAGAGAGCGCGGCAAATTGGAAAGGGAGACAGGCGAATCTCTCCGTATCAGGAAGTTCGGTATCGATTTACGTGTTAGCGAACCTTCGGTACAGTGACCAACTAGCCTACAAATCCATCCTATTCGGTACATCTCAATGACAAAGAGATAAAACCACTAAGGTGTCAAACCATTTAAAATGAGGTAGTGGCACGTTGTTTGTGTGTATTTAATCTTTTTTTGTCCTTTATTTGGTGTGTTATCTGTTGTCTTACAAGATCTGGTGCTTGCGCATGTGCGGTGGACTTTCACCACAACAAAATTTTTGCAATAAACTTCAGTTGTAAGTCCAGCCTCAGTCCTGTGCGTTCCTTCTTCTTGCGCCCGCGTCTTCGCCCGCTGGAATTTTTACGCCATGTAGTAAGGCTCGTGGCGTGCCATCACGTGGCACGCTGCCCACTGCTTTGCCCACGGCTTCCACGCGCGAGCTTCACGTTCTACCTGCGATCGAAATCTTGCAACTGGGCCTTCGCAATCTAGCTGCCAGAACGAACGTTACCGAAGCTCTGCCAGTTCCACCAGGGCCCTACCAACCATGGATACGTCAACCGGCGCTGCTCCAGAGCGCCCCAGGAAGAGGAAGATCAAAGCGAAGGTGTCCTTCGGATCGACAAGCACCGGTCATGGTTGCTCTTGCCATCTGCAAGCCAACCTCACGGATCTCAATGCTCCTCTCGAGACGCCGCAGAAAGGTCAAGGAGACGAACACCGGTCCGACCTTGCCATCAACGCGAGCGATGGTACTGGGCGATCTAAAGCGACAAGGGTCGGCGTAAACTGCAAAGCACGATCGGGGCAGAGAAGGAAGCCTTTGGTCGACGACTGTGGGGTAGCAGCCGGAAAGCCCTGTCTGCACCACCAGCAGTTCCCTGCCAGCCGTGGCTTCGTCAACTGGCGCTGTTCCCGAGCTCCCCAGGAAGAGGAAGATCACTGCGAAGGTATGCTTCGGCTCGACGAGCACCGGTAACAGCAGCTTGCCTGACATCTGCAAGCCAACCTCACGGACATCTGTGCTCTACTCGAGACAGCGCAGAAACGTGAAGGAGACGAACACCGGTCCGACCTTAACATCAACGTGACCGAAGAGGTTGGACCAACTAAAGCGACAACCGTGGTGTAATATTTCAAAGGGAAGTACACATCGCCTGCCTCCAGCGGACGCCTACATTATTGTATGGAATTGCTTGTTCTTATAATTATAGTATAGTGGAATAAACGTGGATTAAAGGCGCTTGTGACGTACTATCATTCTTCGGCGCCGCCGTCCGCCGTAATGTGTGGCCGCGGGGCCGACACATGGGGCGACGAGGATCCTCGGACCTCGGTGGCGACGCCGTCCCCATTCTTTTGCATTTCACGTTTCGGAGCACGGCGCGTGCAACTTTCTGGTCCCTATTTTGTGACGAGGTTTGCCACGCTTGCCTGACAGCTGCATTCACGGAGACGCCTAGTGTTTAGTACTTCCTTTGCCGGAACTCCTTACCGGTGAAATGCATATCCGAAGACATCCGCATCGTAAGCCAGTTACTTTTAGAAAGGCTGTGTGTTTCCGTTCCCTGACAGCAATATTTCGTGAAATCAGCTCAAAATTTTTATTGAATTTCCTACTATGATGCAAGACGCCGTTTCCAACTGACATATTCCTCGCCTGCTGTTCATACTTCTTCCACTGTGGTCTCGATTTTCAGTCATTAGTTTTGTCATTCCACTTGCAGATTTCTTCCAAGCTCATGGTGTTCCATCGATTGCCTTGGCGAATGCGGGGGCGCGTCTTCCAAATTTAGCTTCGAGAGGTGGACGTACGAATCCGAGTTAGAGGCTCTGCCAAACCTTACGAAGAAGAAGATGATGATGATTGTAGCTCGGTTATGGCAAGGAGCACGGTTATGGCAAGGAGCACGGTTATGGCAAGGAGCTCGGTTATGGCATGGGAGCACGGCTAAGCGTTCGTAATGGGAAGGGGAAAGGGGTTGAAAAAGAGAGAAAGGAGAGAAAAACTTTAGTTGAAGACTCCGGAAAATTTGACCGCCTGAGGTTCTGTAATATGCACTGACAACGCCCAGTACGGCGGGGCCTTCCGAGTGCTATAGACGCCTTATTTGCACCTGAGGTAGGCGCAGTTTTTACCATGTTCAGACACAGATGCAGCGGCCTGGGGAGACCGCAATGCAGTTGTGGCGTCAGCGCGGCTGTCAGAGACGCCGGCGAACGATGAACGCGGCGAGGAATGAAGAGAGAAGAAGCGAGGACCAGAAGCGGAGGCTTGTGGCCCGATGCATGGTCCGCCGCGGTGGTGTAGTGGTTATGGTACTCGGCTGCCACCCAAAAAACGCGGGTTCGATCCCGGCCGCGGCTGTCGCGTTTTTGATGCAGGCGAAAATGCCAGAGGCCCGTGTACTGTGCCTTCTCAGTGCACGTTAAAGAATCCCAGGTGGTCTACATTTTCGGAGCCCCCCGCTTCGCGCTAGAAAACTAGCGCGACTTAATAGACCTAATGGACCTTAATAACGCTTTTTCATCCATCCACCACGGCTTTTCCCTCATTTCTATCTCTTTCACTCCCTTTCCCCTTGCCCCGCCCCGGTGGTCTAGTGACTATGGTACTCGGCTGCTGATCCCAGGGTCGCGGGATCGAATCCCGGCCGCGGCGGCTGCATTTCGATGGAGGCGAAATGTTGAGGCCCGTGTGCTGTGCGATGTCAGTGCACGCTAAAGAACCCCAGGTGGTCAAAATTTCCGGAGCCTTCCACTACGGCGTCTCTCATAATCAGAGCTGGTTTTGGGACGTTAAACCCCACATAACAACAACATAACAACAACAGCATCCCTTTCCCCTACCCCCACGGACGCCTAGCCGTGCTCCCTACATGGGCTGCAGAAGTTAGCGTCTTTTCCTAACCGAACCAGAATCATCAATCATCCCGATGCATGCGGACTCCGTCGAGCATTCTGGCCGTCAATCAGGTTGGCCGTGGTACCAACACAACACAGTTCATTCAGGATATTCAAGCGGCACTGGCACGAAAATTTGATGTTCTTTTGCTGCAATGGCTGGGGATCTCTTAGTCATAACAGGGCACATTAATTGCTCCAGCGCGCAGCAGATAATTATTTACGGCCTGCTTATTAGTTGACTATACCTTTAACTTAGTTTGGAAGAGCACCAAAAACAAGCCGCTGAGTGCAACTGGAGCCACCTAGCGTTTGCAATGGCGTAAACAGGTTCGACCACATGAGCACAAATTATTGTCACGCACTTCCGCACGACCTTCAACGCATGCCCGTTTTCTTTTGCGTGTCACGCGTGCTGCGCGTTGTTGTTGCTATCATCGATGTCGCGTCGGAACTATTTTCTGCAGTCCTGGCATCGCCGGCAGGTGCAGCAACAGGCAGTGGTGGCTAGCTGCTAGCTCACTGCTAGCTGCACTGCTCGGAGTTCAGCTGGCATGATGACGTCGGGGAAGTGGGAGGGGGGGGGGGGGGGGCTCCCTTCGGGTCACGTTTGCTATTGTCGATGTCGCGAGGTACGGCGTATAGATCTCTATTGCACACGCGAACTTCAATGTCCATTTAAATTACCTTGCGAGCTGTTTTCGCTGTTGAAATTTGGTAGATGACATGTGCAGGTCCACGAAAGTCGGTCCCGCAGGCTATATCAGCAGCGAAATTTTGGTGTCAGTGCCCCTTTAAAGGGGTCGTGAAAAGGATATGGAGATGCCCGGTTGTAATTTTCCCTTCTTCATTATGCATTCGACAAGCCGATTCCGAAATATTTCGGCGAAATATTCAGTGCACATTTATAACGCCCGTTTGAAACTCCAGCGCTCTCGCGCTCCCGAAACGACTATGCGACACTACCGGCCGGCGTGGTACTATTCGGTGACGTTGCAGTAAGATATCTTTATGTTCAAAAGCACAGTGAACTCGCGTTTGCTCTAAAGGAATCGATTTACTTGAAAGCTAGAAAGAAAGAAAATACTTAGAAACCGTGCGGTGCCGCCATTCGGAAGCAAAGCTGCAGCACGGTTTGTTTTCCCGTGGCCTCCGAGGGCACGCCAATCTCGCAGGTCTGGTGGCTACTAACATGACGTCAACGGCAGAGTTGAGGGGAACGCGCGCAGTGAAACCGAAACCGCGTTTTTTTATCGCTCTAAATCAAACCGCACGATGCAACGGAACAATGCATATTGTTGATTGGAGGGTCAGGACCCCGAATGCGCACTTAGTACAAAATGTTCAGAAAACGTTTCACGACCCCTTTAAGAGTACAGCAGAAATGTGCGAATTCGGAGCAATAGCTAATCTCATGATACAAGATCAGGTCATATGCGGCGTAGCATGCCCTAACTGAGACTCAAATTTATCCTGAGGGTCACGAGCTTCACAATTCAGAAGACAGTCGACCTTGCGAAGGAGGAGAAACGCGTCGAAAGAGCCCAGCTGCAGCAACTCCGGCGGTTTTTTCATCATGTTTGACACGGATGTTTTCCAATGGTGCTCATAGTCCTTAGCACCCAGGGTGGTTAAATTTGCTCAGAAATGCGCCAATAATTTTAAATAACCGATAGAAACGCGTGCTCAAACCGAAACGGGCAGACGCTTCGTGCAGTGTATGCGATGACGTCACAGCCTCCCCCGCATCAGAGAATATGGAGCTGGTGCCGGAAAAGTGAAAGTGGCGTTGTCATCCAACGATGTGCTGAGCTCTTTTGAACTTGACAGGGACGATTGGAGCGCTGAAGTATCGCCGTTTTGCTTTAGAAGGTCCGCTTGCTCTGGTAGGCAGTGTTGCAGGTAATGACGTCAAAAACACAGGGCGGCTATCGTGGAAAGCCACTAAATATTTTTAAAATTCACTTTTAGGAAAAACTAAATTACCTGCAGCCGCCTGGCTTGGCATAAATGTGGACAATGGAAAATTGCCGGAGTTGCCCTTTCGTTGCGGAGTTGTCTCTTCGCGACCGTGCTTTCCCTCGCCCTCGACTCGCTACCCATAACCTTGGCCCACTGCTGCATGACATTGATAGCGATGTCCGCCGCGGTGGTGTAGTGGTTACGGTGCTCGGCTACCACCCAAAAAACGCGGGTGCGATCCCGGCCGTTGCGGTCGCGAAACGGTGGAGCAACGGGAAAGGAAGGGGTAACACAAAAACGGGGAGAAAACGGGAAGAAGACGTCTCCTGTTTTCTGGCCCGCGTTGGGGAAAGATAATGATGGTATTTAAAATCTGAGGGAATCGACAGTCCTGCTTGTTTTCACACATTCCGTGAAACCATCTCGCAGTTATTACACAACATGTCGATGCTGGCTCCCTCCGCATACTGCACACGACGGATGCGAAAATGCAGAAGAGTGGATTAGCAGTGTATGCAGTTGATACAGATACCCGACATGCGACTCGCTTTGCTCTCCGTGCGCTTCCAAAAGAAAACACGGAACATATACGCAGTCAGAATTTGTCGGACACATCTGTATCCCAAAGATAAGTCAGCAGTGTTCTCTCCAGCTGACCGATGTCGGTGTAAATCAGTCGTGCTGTACGGAGCTCAAGTTCAAGTCAACAAAATAAGAAGAAATATGTAAAACCTGCATCCGGTTTGAGTACCGAAGAGGAGTAGACAACTATACTAAACGACCAGAGTGCTCCAGGAAGCGAAGGAAAACAAGCGCGGTAACGCGAATGTCGGCGGGTTTGGAAATCGAAGGGGGGAGATGGAGAGGGAGAGAGAGAGGGTGCAGAAGAGAAACATGGCGCGAGAAGAGGACGGGTCAGCCCATCGTATAGTGACGTACGACCGGCCGCAGAGCGTTCGTTCTCGGCCGTTCCAGTTCACGCCCATTTCACTCGTCGGCAACCGAACCGAAGAGGTATCACGCACGCGCGCGCACTTTGGGGAAACCCTCCCATGTTGCTCGTTCCGGCTGCTTAGCCCCTCCTTTAAAAGAAATAAATACGTATTAAAGGATCAAGAAAGAAAGAAGGAGGGGATGGAGAAGCGGTAAAGCGAAGCGCACGCAATGCGTCGTGTACGGAGGCACATGCGCGAGTCTATATACATAGCAGTTGTCTGTACACGGGAAAGCGAACCGGCGGGGCGGGGTTGCACAGAAGCGAAGCGGACGAAAAAGAAACTTACTTCTGCAGCAGACGACAGGGATGCCCGGAGGCGACGACAGTGGCTAACGGAAACGGAATGCCCGCGGACAAGATGGATTACCGCACCACTTTCGAGATTTGTGTAGTTTCTGCGGCTTCCCTTTGGGGTTTGATGTTTTCTTTAACTAGGTCCTCGAGACATTTTTACGAAGATCAACAGATCCGGTTGGAAGAAGATTTGTTTGCGTGCGAGTTCACGCTTTCGTGAAGTGGGAAAGGCGGCGCATAAGAACAGCGCGGCTATGTAGGGTTCGTTTTTCTGCCACGATCGCAGGAACTATATACTGCCGCAAAAGTAAACTATTTCTCGTTCATTTTGTTAGTGGAAGACGTACGGTGCTTGGTGTATAACGTGGCACACTAAATTTAAGTGTAGCTCTCAAGTACGAACGAAAGAAAGAAAGTATTAAGCGCATGTTACATGGGCTTGGCAATGCGTCTGATAACGGTACGGAGCTCAACCGCATTATGTGTGCTAAGTGGAAACGTCGAATCTCAGTAAACGACAACTTAAGCTTCGTTTTCGCGCATGGAACTAACAAGTCTATCATTCTATTGAATCGCACTGCACGCCGTAGACTGCAAGCAAAAAATTAACCGAAATGGGAGCTTTTACCAGCGTATCATCCCCAGACACTCTCATGCCGTCTACCATTTACTCCGTCATAGCGGAGTGAATACGGCACATGCCACCATTGTACCACAGCTGCTACGTGAAGGAGTATAAAAGTGTCATGACCTTTTTATACTCCTCACGTAGTTTCAGGTCACGTGGCCAGACACTCCCCATGAGAGTTTTAATATCCAGTTTTGGTAACGACGCGCGTGCGTCGGTGTGTGTGTGTGTGTGGCTGTATGATACGAACGGTAATTTGGACAGCTCAAGATGGCGGTGACTAGACGTGTGCTCGAAAATATCCCATAGTTCCAAACCGCAGGCGGGATGCTCAAAGGTAAACATTTATGATCGATGAGCACTGCATAGAGAAGTGTTCCATCTCGTCGGCTATTCTTCAGAGGCACCAGGTTCATGCTAGACGTATGAACGAAACAAAAAACAACAAAGAACTTATCCCTCCCGCCTCACAAAGCTGGGACCGTAGCGATGGTAATGACGTAGGTAAACACCCCGCTGTTATTCGATACCGTAGGCGTACGGAAGCACACGGCTAGCTGTCAGTGGGAAGAAACGGGAGCATGCACCGCCAGTTAGAAAGCTCGCGAGAAGAAAGAAAACTATAGAAAAAAACCCGGAAAGTGACAAATCAGGAGTAATTTTCTTCAAGTCTGCGTTACGTTCTACCCCTGAGAAACCCCTCCCGGCTCTCAAGCTTTCTTTCTTTCTTTCTTTCTTTCTTTCTTTCTTTCTTTCTTTCTTTCTTTCTTTCTTTCTTTCTTTCTTTCTTTCTTTCTTTCTTTCTTTCTTTCTTTCTTTCTTTCTCAGTCCTCCGGAGGAGTAAGCTTCCGTGGCTGTCCTTCAGAAAGAACGTCAGCTTGAAAAATTGCCCGCTCGTCGCCTCTGACGTACGACGGCTCCGTGGCGTTTACATTTGTCTCATTTACTTCGTGTTCGAGCGCAGCTTCCGGCACCTACCCTCGTGGAGAAACAAACAAAAAAGGCAATCAGGGATCCACCTGCCAAGACCACGATATTGTATGAGGCACGCTGGAAAGATTCCAGATTTATTTCGATCATCCAGGTATACCTTGAGATGGGCCCTACAACATTGTATGAACATAGTCGCTGAGGCTGCTGTGAACGTGTGAGCCAAATACCATTACACTGCACGCACCATAGACTTGAAAATTTAGTTTCAAACGCAGCTGGAAAACACCCGCTCTTTTTCTTTAAACATATATGACGTCACTCGGGGGCACCAGGTACGTCGATTGACATGCGTTTTTCTTTGCTCTTTGCGAGAGATAAGCGCATTTTCTTTATTTGTTGAACTCAAAACGAGCAAATAAAGCATAGCAGGTTATCTTTCTGCGATCATGAAATCAGCCAATGCCATTCCCTGCCTCAAGCGACTTAGTCGGTGCCTCATGTGACGTCATTTGTTAAAAGAGCGGGCGCTTTCCTGCTGTGTTAGAAATCAGATTGCGAATTCCCTGGCGCGTGCAGTGCAATAATAGTTGGCTCACACGTTTACTAGGAACCTCCGCTACTGATCGGCACTGTTTTCTGATATTGTTCAAAAGTGTTGCTGTACCACTCCAAAGTGCATATAAATATGTAGGCGATTTCTATCTCTCTTTCTCTCTCTTTCTTTCCCTATTCTTTTGAATTTTGCCTCACTCGAATCCAGGCCCTCAATCTCACCAAAGCGACACCTTAGCCACTAGGCTGACACGGCGTGTTACATTGCATTTGTATCAACGCGCAACGAAACATCACCGTCTCTTATCGCATGCGAAGACATCTTCACGGCGAAATCCCTTCAGCAGTATGTCACAAAAGATTCTTTGACACGGGCTTCAATAATTTATCTCTAAATTCATTTGACGTGACGTGAGTGTAATTTGGCACAGGCTGTCCAGTCACATGTAGCATCATACCCGCGCAAACCTGACGCCGAAGAATACAAGTAATCTCTGCACCTTCGGTCTGCTGAATCACACGTACTACGTCATACAGCAGAACTAAGATGCCGCAGGGACACAAGTAGCATCTTGACACAAGAACTCCGTGCCGCCAGGGCTGGGTAAAGACACTTTGAAGTTGTATCGCGATACGATGCAACACACCAGGCCAACAGATATCTGAGATACAGATAAGATATACCACCACACTTAATGTATCCGATACGATACTTTCCACTTGCGTCTTAATTAATATACCTCGACACATTGGCAAATTTATTATGACGGATCAAAATACTGTAGCAGCCAACGTCTATATGCGCAAAAATTACTGCTTGTAAATTTCGTATTTCTACAAGCCTCGTTTCATTTGAATGAAATGTTTGCTATTATCTCAAGATATTTGTCTTTCCCGCATTTCGAAATGATTTATCGGTTTTGGTTTTAGCTGCTTAACACGAAAGCGCCTTATATACGTTACGCAGTGAGCGGCTTTTGATCGTCGCTTCTGAAATTTGTAAGGGTTCGTGCTCTGCTTTCTTACTACGCAACTGGCGATTTACCATCTCATTTCAAGAGCGTTAATGAGAAGCCCCTGTTAAAAGTCCTGGTGACACATGACATGACAACGAAAAAAAGGCGGAAGGAAGCGATGACATGGCGCTGATGCTTTAAGATCTCAACCTTATAAGATCTCTTTTTAAGACGCTCAAGATCTACAAGATGAATCCAAACCAACTGGCCCAACTTGCCATTTTGAAGAAGCTGCCTTCACAAGGGTTCAAATACCGCTGTGAGGTTTTACCTTGTCTGTAAGCGTATATACTGCCGTTTATTAGACATCGGATTATGGGACAGGTGTAGCACACAGCAGCGACAACATTGGTAGCGACATATTTGACGCGTCGTAGCACACAAAGCTGCAATTACCTTTCATATTGTTATCCGCTGGCGTATAAGGTGTTAGTTAGGGACATATCCATTAAAGTACATGAAATGCTTTAACATTTTTCTCTTATACGGCAAACTTGCAGTGTGTTGAGTGAAACTTCGAGAGCCTGGAACGCGAATCCAAAGATCGCGCCAAAGATAGAGGGAATCAAACTCCGATAGTACATAAATGAGCGTTTGTTCGGCCCGATGTGCAAAGTTTCTTTTTCATACTTCCCAGTATTCTTATCATGTATAGTAAAAAAAAAAAAAGATTGCTGTCGGCGATTCCAAGCAGCAATTACATACACAAGACAGGCGCGCCTTGCCCAAAGCTCCGACATCTATACGACTTGGTTCACAACAGTCAAGCCTGCATCTATGACGTCATTCAAAAGGCGGATGTGTGATGGCCATTAGACGCCGCGCACTCTTAAGACTTCATAACGAAGCAACACACAAGGAAAATTTTGATAACGACATTATAACGACATATCAGAATGTGCGCTAAATACACTGCACGTGTTGGCGCACGCAGTACAATACGGAAATTCAAGTAAACGAAGCAAAATCTGGTATCCCTCCCTGCGTCGTTGGTCTCGCTCTCCCACCCCGTGCAAGAAGTAAGTGAAGCAAGTAAAAAGCACTCAGTTTGAGAGTGTAACTGGCATCTGTAGTGTAGTGTCTTCTGGGGTTCGCTTGCTTTTCCGAGCGGTCTCCTGCGTATAGAGTATGCCAGTGACGCCGAGGTCCACATTTGGAAGCCGTAACCGCATTCTCGGAACCAATACGCTGAGCCGCGACAGTAAATCACGCTTTGACAGTATTCTAGCTCGAAAGGAGCCGTGGCGGGGGAATCTAAAGGGACGAAAGGAATTTTGCTGTTGGGTGCGGTTCGGACCGCGTTGCCTTCCATGGGCTAGCTGGCAGCCTGAAACTGCTTCTCCAGCTGCCGCAGTGGACGGCTGTCGCCAGGAAGTCACAGGATACCCTTTGGTTGCGTGGTCGCATTGTGAAAGGAAAGCACCCCCTCAGTCAAAGTTACCGAAAGCACAGAGCGAAAAGGAATGGCGTTTTGCGCGTGGTTTTCTTTTTAGCGAGGGAGACCGGCGGCAGGAAAACGGGGACTCGAGGGTCGGCGGGCTGCAGCCCGGGCCAATACACCTTCGGTTTTGTGCTGCCTATGTGCAATCGACTGTTCAATACCGTGGAACGGTTTAGAGAAGGAACGTCGTTACCATATTGAAAACTTTTCCTTCATGAATGGAAGACAGCGTTACCGTTACAGTTCTGATGATTGATTTGTGGGGTTTAACGTCCCAAAACCAGCTCTGATTATGAGAGACGCCGTAGTGGAGGTCTCCGGAAATTTCGACCACCTGGGGTTCTTTAACGTGCACTGAAATCGCACAGCACACGGGCCTCAACATTTCGCCTCCATCGAAATGCAGCCGCCGCGGCCGGGATTCGATCCCGCGACCTTCGGACCGTTACAGTTCTACCAACCCTAAAAGAAACGATGGCGCTCCTCCAGAGGTGGTGGTGGTGGTGAAAAACATTTATTGATGGTAGTATTTACAGAGAGATATAGGGGCGGCCTTAAGGGCCGACCCTGTAGGGAGCGCCATCGTTCCGGCCGCTACACCTAAAAGGAACTAGTTCCAGGAACGCCGTTCCTTGGAGCGACGTTCCGTGCAACACTGATTTAGATGCACGTTCAAGAACCTAAGGTGGTCGAAATTACATCGGAGCCCTGCACTACTACGAAGCGTGCCTCATAATTATAGCTAGTTTTGGCACGTAAGACATTATCAATTATAATTTTGGCCGATGAATTTCGTATGTTGCGCTCCAGTATATCCATTTATTTGTCGTTCTTGTTCGATGCGCTCGCTGCGGTGGTTCAGCGGTTACCGTTCTTAATCGCTTACCCAAAAGACGCAGGTTAATTCCCCGCCGCGGCGGTCCGCATTTTGGATGAGGAGACAAATGCTAGAGCCTCCTG